>JABSTQ010009732.1:0-321381 GCA_013358835.2 Ixodes persulcatus
ATATCAGGCTTTCAAAAATGCTATTGTCCGATTTTCCGCACCCTTCTGTCAGGATGAAGTGGTTACTATCTTGCCTTCCTCACATAGTGGTCCTTTGAGCGAGTTGTGTGGTGTTATATCATAGGGTGGCATAGGGTAATTTTCTCTTCTCTTTTATGCAGGATGTAATGGCACACCATCACCACAAAGGAGTGTGTACAGTGAGGCAGGCTCGGATACTTGAATAAAGGAATAAGTAGGATTTCAATTTCTGTCTTATTAATTATGTGAAGAACACTGATCATAACGTTTGTATGCTACACATACATACTTTCAGTTGAAAAATGCATCTTTTCTTTATGGCTTTTCTCACACAATTTCAGAAGACGCTGGTACGTCATTTTTATGAGGAATGTTTGGAAACAGAGCTGCCAAAGATTTCCTCGTAATTTTCACGCACATAGCCGCAAATCAGAATGACAACTCTCCTAGTCGATGATGGAAAACGGCAGTACATTATTTTCACGAGAGAATATTTGAAAATGATTCAATTGTCATTTTCGGCACCAAGACAAAACAGCACACGACAAAACAGCACGCGACGAAACAGCACGGTCAAAACAGCACGCGTCAAAACAGCACAGCGTCAAAACAGCACGGCGACAAAACAGCACGCGTCAAAATAGCACGCGACAAAACAGCACAGCGTCAAAACAGCACAACGACAGGAGAGCATGTGCCAAAACAGCACGGCGTCAAAACAGCACGGCGTCAAAACAGCACGGCGTCAAAACACAAAATTGAAAGAATAAAACACGGAGGACAAACACAGGACAACCACATGAAAGAAAGTGGTTGTCCTGTGTTTGTCCTCCGTGTTTTATTCTTTCAATTTTGTGTATTCATGTTCAACCCGCTCGCCTTCACCAGTACGTCAAAACAGCGCGGCGTCAAAACAGCACAGCGTCAAAACAGCACAGCCACAAAGCAGCACAGCGTCAAAAGGTCACAGCGACCGAAGAGAACGGCGTCAAAACAGCACCACGACAAAACAGTGCAGCGTCAAAACAGGACATTGACCTTATAGGCTCTAGGGTTTGGCGTTTTGTGTTTTTATTATTTTGAAATTCGGCGTACTTTTTTCGGTTTTTATTCCAAACAGAAGTTTCCGGTTTATTGAGGGGAATATTTCTAGACTCAAACTTCTCGGTTCTTTTCGGTTTATTGACGAAAACCAGTATACTGACAAAAATGCAATATTTAAAAGCATTTGTTCAAAATATATAGTGAGTAAAGCAGGTACTGGTTTTCTTACTTGTTGCTGTCTGTGGCAGCCGACGCGACATTTTGACGCGTCGGACGCGACCGGCGCGACCTATCGTCATCTGACACTATCGTCGTGTGCTCGTATTTGTACACAGGGCTAGCATGAGCTTCACTACCACTTCGGTCGGAGAGGCAAACATCAAAATTCAGAAATTTGCAAGCATTTTACCACGTGTGTTTTTTCCCCACTTCACGACTGCGAGGGGTGGTATGAATTCGCGCCGACCACAGAAACGACAATAAAACAGTCGTATTTATGCCCTCCTCTGGTAGACGGAAGCTCGGCACACAAATTCCTCTCAGGTGAAAAACCCAGATTTCGTCCTGAAGACCCCTGCGCCCCCGGAGCTTTTGTTGAAAGTTGAACCGATCTCGGAGTCAAGCTGAAAACTGCGAAAGGAAGTGGTCATACTGTCAGTAATGAGTCACGTCCGCCCGCCCCTCTCCCCCCCCCCCCCCCCCCCCCCCCTCCAAACTCCCTCAAAAATACTGACCTTTTCTCAGTTAAAACCGAATTTGGAAAAATGAATTCGGGGTACTTTTACCGGTTTTATTCGGTTTAAGCCGAAAACGCTGAACCCTAAATATATATCGTATGGAGTTAAAAAGTGCATGTCTCAAATTAGGCACTGTAAAGGAATGGAGGGTCGGCCAATTCATCGAAAGCCAACTCGTCAACGGCCCATTTGTCGAATCCGTTCTCTTGGGAGCAAGTTCGGATTGGGGAGTATACTCGATGCGCACATGAAGGCTCCCTGGGCAGTACCAAAGCCCCCGCTGGTCCGTATTCTGGCTATTTCTCGAGCAGTTCTGCTGATTTTGACGCGCAAGTTTGCTGGGGATGTCGTCTACAATAAATGAATCAATCGCACGGCAATGTGTTGTCGTCAGCTGCTAAAAAAAAAAAAAAAGCGTGTGCGGCAACGGTGTGCTCCGCCCATGCTGTACGGCAACAGCATTGAGGCTGTGGCATGTTTCTGCTTCACCGGTCTCCCCTCGATCGAGGCCTTCGTCGGCAATAATCTGTGAAGTTAACTCAAAACAACTTCTCGCCTGCAAGCTGCAGCCGCGTGTTTCCGGGACATTTTATTCACGGCGAATGAACCCCGCAGAGTCGGTGCCCATTGTTATACGCTCGACATTAAAGTCACCTTTTCTTACCGATTATATCACTGCATCTGTAATCAACGCATCTCCCGTTTTTTTTTTTTGGGGGGGGGGGACGTTCTACGCTTGTGTGGTAATTACGAAACGACGAGTACTACGGAACCTCACCAGACCGCCGCAAACCAGACAGTTCATAACTTGAACTTATGGATTTATTTTTCCAATAATGTTTCCTCTTTCGCTGGTTTTACAAAAAAAAAGACCACACAACGCGGCCAACAGCGACGCGAAGATATCACCCCTAACTACCCAATCTCTTCAGAGATCAGCGTAGTTAAGTAGTAGTAACTACTGCTAACTTTATTTTTAGCAATCGCACAGCGGCAGCACTCGGGACACTGACTTGAGTGCGATCCCGTCGCCTCCAACGTACATTATTTTATTGACTAGCAGTTGAATAATGCCATGCAATGGCTAACCCTTTTCCTTTACGTTCTTTTTGTTTGTTTGTTTTCACAAAACGCTACATATTACAGCCTTTTTAACGCTCAACACTGAAGAATCAAGATAATTATCGCCTTTTGCACTAAACAACTGGTCAGTATGAATTGCAGCAACCACAGCTAATAAGGAGATGAATTAACGGAGTTAGCATAATGGTACCAACAGAAGTTATCACAGCAAACGATATATCAATATATTCTACAACTCTCGACCTCGTTTTCATCTTTTACACATATATCTAAACGCAGCAATGAAAAAAAAAGAACATTCCTTATTTGAGGCAAAGTGTAAAATAGGTGAGAAAAAAAAGTTGCTACACGAGATGGGAACTTTTCGCGACGATGCTGCCAAATGAACGTTGGTTCCGAAATTGAGCTTTTAAACTAATTTAATTACTCGTCACGGCGAACGTTAAACTTCCTTCGTTTATAAGAATATGGACAAAATTGGTAACGAAGTTCCGACCAGCTTGCGAAAAAGTCACAGTTTACTTCCCCCGTCGTGTAAAAACTATAGCTACTCGCGTGAGGCGGGCGAGCCGCTGCAGTGCACGCTCGAAGTTGCTGCATGCGTGCTATTTTGTAGATGTGCTGTTTTGACGCCGTGCTGTTTTGGCACGTGCTCTTCTGTCGCTGTGCCGTTTTGACACTGTGCCGTTTTGTCGTGTGCTATTTTGACGCGTGCTGTTTTGTCGCCGTGCTGTTTTGACGCTGTGCTGTTTTGACCCGTGCTGTTTTGACCGGGCTGTTTTGTCGCGTGCTGTTTTGTCGTGTGCTGTTCTGTCGCGTTCCCGTCATTTTCACGTCTATGCTCACAACTTAAAAACGCGGTGCCTTTTGTTTTTGACAACTTTTCCCACATAATTTGATAACATGATTGTACGTTATTTTGACGAGAAATGTTTGGAAATAGAGCTGCCAAGACTTTCTTAGGAAATTTACAGACTCATTTTTAAGAGTACATCTCCCGATAATGGCACCTCTGCATTATCATCAATTAAGTGTTGTCAACGGTGTTTCTTAACATTTCACGAGAATGGAGCTATGTGTCATGAAATTTCACAAGTTGGAATCCAGCCGTTCAAAGAAACACCTTTGAAAAGTCAGCTTTTTAAATGCAGGCGCCGATTTTTCTGGCCAATTTCAGACCGTTCTTTCCATTCAGAACGCCCGACATACACGGCGTCCCAGATAACTTGCACCATACTTAAAAAACACCGGAGCGCTCTGCAGGAGTGAAATCAACTGTCATTAGCAAGCGTCTTGCGAAAGTGCACAGATTTTTTTAATGCGCCTGGTTATCTAAATAACTAAGATTAATGAGCTAACCTTTCAAATATTCTTTTAAGGGCCAAGATGTCAATTGTAAAGTTGCAGGGCGCATTGAGAAACACCCAAATAAAGTGTTTGCAACATAATACGCTTTCGTGCTTTTTTCCGGCCTTCAAAGAACGCACATTCGCGGCGCGCCGTGATTGGGGAAGCGAGTTGTCACGCGGTATTTTTTGTATTTCGCGGGCGTGTGTTGAAGGCTAGGAAAAAGGAGCATGCAAAGTGCACCTTGTTGAAAATAGTTTAATGGGGTGTTTCTTAATGCGCTCTACAACTTTCCAATGCACACCTCGGCTTTTAAACGAAGATTTCAAAAGTTAGCTTGTTAGTCTTAATTAAATAACTAGGCCACTAAAAGAAATGCGTGCACTTTCGCAAGAGACTTGCTAACAGCGTACAGTTGGTTTCACTCCCGCAGAACGCCCCGGTTCCTTTTTAAAGTTTGGTGCAAGTTATCTGGGACACCCCGTATATATGTACTAGTAGTGTACATTTAGTGCACAAAAAGCATACATGTAGTGTACTAAATGTACACTTATATTATGCTAGATGTACACTCGAGGTGCACTTATGGTATACTACATATGCACTTGTGCTGTACTAAAAGTATACTATTTTGTTTCATAAAAGTGTGAAACTAGTATGATTTCAGTACATACCGTAAGTTCACTATTAGTATACTTTCAGTATACTGATTTCGAACGACTTTTCGCTAAGGGGTGGCACGTCATTTCAGCTTGCAAATGTCGGAGAGGTTCCGTCTTCCCATGGGTGAGGGAAGAGTGACAAGTGCAGCTGTACTAATAATGTGAACGAAGAAAGGAGAGAGTGATTATTAAATTTATTGAATTTATTAAAGTCAGGAAAAGGGAGAAGGAATGAAATCCGGTGAAAAATTAGATCAGGATGGGGCCTTTTCCCTTTCCGTGACTTTAATTCAGTAAATTCAATAATCCTTCTTTCTCCTCTCCGTTCACAGAGAGAGAGAGACACACACACACACACACACACACACACACACACACACACACACACACACACACACACACACACACGCACGCACGCACGCACGCACGCACACACACACACACACACACACACACACAGATATATATATTATATTATGTACGTAGAATTTTTATTAGAGCAAAGACGTCATACTCATGTATGTTTCGAAAAAATGTTACACATCTTTCAAGCTTTCATATTTGATTAAACACGGGCATTTACAAAGAAAAATTAAATATACTGGACACCTATTCTTTTTAAAGACAAGTTTTTCTCATAGTGGTGTAAAGGAGTCATAAACGAAAATGGTATCTTGACTTACTAAAAATTTCAAAATTGAAACCTTACATAGCATGCCACGAAATAAGGCAACCTACTTCAGATAGACGACACTGAACCATTAAAACAGAATGACTAATAATTAGTCTAATTTTTCTTGGTAGATATCCGCACACAAACAATTATATTTGATGACCCGGAAGGTTAGCATAGTGATGCACGTGTTTGGCAATCGCACACTGTATCTTGAAGGGGTAACGGTAAAAGGGCAAAAGGAGAGCCGCGGCCTTCGACTTACCTGGCCAGGACACACGTCGAGTAGAGGGGTTTTGTTATCAAAAACGGCTGCAAGTTGCTCCCCGTCTTGCCCCTCGAAGTCCACTCGGCGGTGTTCATCGGCGGGGACGGCCAAAATCCACTTGTGGCTGTGTCCAGTACGGAAATTGCCCTATAAATGACCATGAAAAGAAAGCCAGTATATGTGTCAGTAACCTTAAAATGCCCGTTCACACACTCGCATTTGCTTAGGACCGGGTTCTTTGCGACCTCTTACGACGGAGAGAACACACGCTGGCGCCATCTATGAGGTGACCCTCGGAAATGCATTTCACTAGAGCGAATTGTTTTGCGGTATTTGCGAGATCAAATGTATACGTATAATATCTACGAGAAATGGTCGTTTATAACAAAATAAAAAAAAAAATTGTTAAGAAAAAAGAATGATGCGCGAGAAAGCAGGAAATATACGGTAATTGCAAGTGTTCTGCGGCTATCCGATAGATGCCGCCAGTGTGTTATTTCGTCGTATAGGAGATCACAAGAGGTTTGAATTGCAAACACGGTCTTAAGCAGTCGCAAGTGTGTGAACATATGCGGAGAGCAAGTCGTCTGCTTCTTGGGCAAGAGTCGCGGTGACGTAAGAAAGACGCCGAGCTCTGATTGGTTCTGATCGAAGAATAGAGGGTAGACCACAAAGGCAAGCTGCCTTGAGGTCTACCCACTGTCCTTCGTTGAGAACCAATCAGAGCTCGGCGTTCTGACGTCTCCACAACCTCTGCAAAAGAAGCAGACGAACTTGCGCTCCGCATAGCTTAAGGCCGCAATTACACCGCTAACCCATCATACGAAAGATAGTTTGAAGACGCTAGAGAGTTTTAGGGAACCGTTTTGCCCATCCTATACGTTACGATGGTTCCTCCGGTACGCACTGCGCATATGGGAGTTGTTAAGGATGGAACCTTCGGCGACCTTCTTCCGAGTTTCAACGCTGCGGAAACGAGTCACGATCTGTTCAGGACCGTCGCCCACCTGTCGGGGCCTGCCCAAAACGAGTCTCAACGCGTCCGTGACGTCAACGGGACGTGTGCGCGTGCGTGTGGGTTCGTGCGCTCCGGAAGGGGAGAGAGGCATGGCCTAACTGCGGAGGACTTTGGCTGCGTCGCACATGGCGGCGGACTTTGCTGCAACGCACTTGGCGGCGGTTTGCTACGTCGCACCTGCTGCCCTGGCGGGGGAGTGAGGAAGAAACGGACCCTATATAAGGCGGAGCGTGAGGCTGCTCCATTATTCTCTCTGATTTGGACGACTGTATCGCAACCATGTAATTAAACCGTTCGTTACGTTACCAATTCTCTCACCTCCACTGAACCCCTGGGTTCTTCACTTCGGGGAATGAACGTCGTCAAAGGCCAGGGGGCCTCCGGACGTGCGGCTTAAACCCCGCCTCGAACAGAGTCTTCTGTGGTAGCGTGTGTCCGCAGACGTGTTCGAAGCACACGAATGGATGGATGAACGGATGGATGTTGATGGCTATACCCTTTGTAACGGGTGGTAGCTTGCGCCACCTAGCCTATATCTAAAAAGAGAAACTGTATGTATGAAGTAGACATGGTTCGAACGGCCGCTTGAAGTGTGTCCTCAGATAACTGTGTTGTCACCATGTCCGCAGCAATCACCGCGTCTCTTGTACGATGGTGTGAGCAGTATACGCGACACCGACTTCGAAGGGCGGTGCAACGATTTACAATTTAACGCTGCGCAGCAAAGTCTACTCATCACGAGGAGCTTTACAACTTTAAAACCAAAACGCCTTAGAGTTTTTCAAACAGCTTTGCGCTTTGCAGTGCCCATGCGCATAAAACGTCTTCGCTCGCGCATTGCGAAGCCCCAAGCTGCTCGGGGGATTCGAAGCGTCGGAAACCCCCTATTTCAAAGTTTTTTTTTTTTTTTTTAAATAATATTATTGACTTTTATAACACATAAAA
This sequence comes from Ixodes persulcatus, assembly GCA_013358835.2. Classification (NCBI taxonomy): domain Eukaryota; kingdom Metazoa; phylum Arthropoda; class Arachnida; order Ixodida; family Ixodidae; genus Ixodes; species Ixodes persulcatus. Next base: position 7,799 of record JABSTQ010009732.1, read on the forward strand.
CACGCTTTAGTGTTTTGTCCCAACGTAATGGTAGTCACGAAAAAAAAAAAAAAAGTTTAAGAAAAACGAGCAGCGCGTTCACTCGCACAACTCGCAGCTAGAACAAGTGGCCACGTGATCTGGAGTCAATTATTTGCCGCCAGTATGTAACAACTAGAGCCACTAAATGAGCTACGTTTAGAGCATCGGTACTCCGTTTCCCGATATGCTGGTGGGCGCCGCCATCTTGATGCTTAAGTGCAAACGGGTCAAGCCTGGTTCACATGCAGCGATTTTGGCCCTAGAGCGGCGCGATTTCTGCCGTCGCGGCGCTCGTGCCGCTCAACCGCTGGAGCTGGCCAGAGCGCCGCGACGGCAGAAATCGCGCCGCTAAGGCAGTCTGCCTACAGACTCGAACTCGAGTTACCGCGACATTCGTGCTTCGAATGACGCATGGTAATGAGTTCGAGGAGGAAACTTGGCACGTGGCATTCAAACCACCGATATTGCGGTGACTTCGTGTTTACAGACTGTCTTCTGTGTGATGTATGAGAAGTCTGTCCCCAGCTATTGGCGACGTGAGTGATCGAAAGTTTCGCTGTGGTCGGCCCACCACAATTGGCCGAATGCTGGCTATGACGTCAGGAAAGGATGTATCAACGGCTGAAATAAGAGGAATGTAAGAACTTCGATTTTGACGGTGTCGGCAGTGTTGCTTTGAGAGCGCTATGATTTCAGGCTTCCACCATGCCCATTACACACACCATGAAACTTGTTGTTCACAAGGTAATGACGTCACGAAAGGTAACCGAATGAGGGCGCCACCGAAATATCTCGCAGCTAATAGGGTTCGTGTATCATTAATTGTCCTTGCAGCGATCGCACACAAGCCACTACTATCAGAATGCTTGTCGAGCGATTAATTATCACGAGCCCAAATCGAGTGCTCACGCGATGCTCGGGTTCAACATATCTTCTACCCCATTCACACGGCCAACATAAAGGTACCTTTAGCATAGGTATGGTGGCTATAAGGGGAGGTGTGCCGAACAGAAAATTGATAGCATGCCACTTGTTCATGACGTCGGTGGCACCGGTACCGGCTTTACCGGTACCCTGCGCCTGGTGCCATCGGGCGGCGCACAATGGCACCAATCGTAGAAGTGCGTCCTGCTTGAGCACGCGTATGTGCGAGACGCTCTCGTGTCCGCCCCCGCCCCCCCCCCCCCCCCCCCCCCCCCCCCCCTCGCGCTCGCGCACAACACTTGAGACGCTTCACGCAACACCCCTTCGAGCAGAAATGCACCGGTATCTAAACCGGTATCCTGGCTACAGCGCCACTTTTTCGTCATGAAGCGACGGAACGTGGAACTACCCAAGAATGCGGAGCGCTCGGTACACCGGTACACCCACGGCCGGTCTGGAAGCGCGCGCTCTCTTTCTCTTCTTACGGCCTTTGCAATGGGGGCAATCGCCACCTCCCGCCGCAATTCGCGGGGGGCGCTGTCACCTCACCCCTGGGCTACCCTTTGCCGTTTGCACAGAGCGCGTCTGACAGTGTATCTCAGCGCTGTCGCAACTTGCGGCCGAGATTTTTATAGCCTTTGACACCTGATCCTTACGTTTAGACCCTCAGCCATTATCTAATGCGCTTCTGATAAGCCCAAAACGGTGAATATTTGACGCACATCTCCGAGAGATTCGGGAGTAAAAAGTAGTAAGTAGAGACAGCGAATGCAATTGCGGAAAAACTACACTCGTCTTTACCTCCTGGACTTCTGCTGCAACTCAAGAACAGGAGGAGACGGACCCCTTCTACGTGGAGAAACTTTAAATAATAAATAATTCGTACACTCTCGTGAAATGTAAGCAGGCCCAATCTATCTATTGCCGTGGTCTGCATCATCATTTCATAGGCCGCACATGAAGTCGGTCAGCTGCTCTAGACGAGGGTGTAGTAGTCTGTACAATTTTCGCATAGTGCATATTACAGCCTAAAGTGCATGCTTCCTCGACGGCTTGTGCACATATCGAGCTGATTTTTCGTTTCTGTCCGTGACCGTCTTTGCATGGTTAATCAGAAGTAGTCTGAGAAACTTGTTGCAAATTAAACCAGCCAAGCGCTTTGAGTGACTGTTGTCAATGCCCTCTGGGCAACTTAGGATTGGCGCGTCTTCAAGATAGGGTGCAATGAGTAGTTGCAGAACTTCGTGCACATTTGTACGCGGAAGGTGCTTAACAGCCTTTAAAAAAAAGCAACTATGTTGTCCAGACGTGCGAGGAACATAGGATTTGGATAACTGAAGTCCGCTTTTATCCTGGCCTTGCAATAAGACGAACAGAGGATCACCTCTGTTACTCGTAGTCAACAGCATAACACAGGCGTCGCACCCTAACTCACTAACGAGTTCAATAAACTGTGGCCAAAACATCAACCTTCGAAGCTCGAACACCAGCGCAAAGCAGCTCGAAAGGAGTCTCCGAGTGGGGTAAAGTGGGGTTAGAGTTCCTGTATAGGCTCCCTACGGGAGCCAGAGTTGCGCGTTCACGCATGGCATGTGGATCCAGCTCCTCACGTGACTGTATTCGGCGAATAGCAGCGCCGCGCGTTCGAGGCGCGCGGCGGGCTCAAAAGCCTGGGAACGTACGCCGGGGCTCGTGCAACGTCTACTTTTCTGCACGACACTTGATACGGCTCCTCACGTGATCGGATCTCGGCGAATAGCGGCGAGGGCGGCACGCGGTATGTGGAATCAAACGCGCAACTCTGGCTCCCGTAGGGAGCCTGCGCCCCTGGCGGCAAGCAGGTGAACTACATACGGAGAAAAAATATCATTGACTCCCGGGCGATTGCAAAGGCCGTAAGAAGAGAAAGAGAGCGCGCGCTTCCAGTCCGGCCGTGGTACACCTAGAGTTCCTGTATAGGCTCCCTACGGGAGCCAGAGTTGCGCGTTTGATTCCACATGCCGCGTGCCGCCCTCGCCGCTATTCGCCGAGATCCGATCACGTGAGGAGCCGTATCAAGTGTCGTGCAGCAAAGTAGACGTTGCACGCGCCCCGGCATACGTTCCCAGGCTTTTGAGCCCGCCGCGCGCCTCGAACGCGCGGCGCTGCTATTCGCCGAATTCAGTCACGTGAGGAACTGGATCCACATGCCATGCGTGAACGCGCAACTCTGGCTCCCGTAGGGAGCCTATACAGGAACTCAAGGTACACCTACCCCTATAGACCCGTTGCTTTCGGGCAAGGGGGCGCGAGCGCGTCCGCAAGACGCGACCATGTTATGCTTGCAGTACTATCCAGGCGGCGCTGTAACGTTCGATTTTGCAGGTGGCACGTTCAAATGCAAGCATCTGTCAGCATCTGTAGACGCGCGATAACAAAACGTATAAAAAAAGAAAAACTAAAATAAAAAAGAATTATGCAGCTCGCGGCCTCGGCGTCTCAATCAGCTTTATTATTTTATTGCGTTCTTTCATAGCTTCCGTGAGCCCGTATGTTTCAATTTACATGATAGCGAAGCTGAAGATACTTGCAAAAACATGTTCCCCTGAACGATGCTCGCACTGCACGAGCGCGCGTGCTTGGACGGAACACTGCAAGCTCGGAGCTCACTCTTGTAGCCTCCGCTACGCTGGCACTTAGAATGGAACGGAGTATAAAAAACTGTAGTGAGAAAGCGTGATGACGCACGTTCGAAACGCGAGCCAAATATTCTATTTTGCTCGCCTGGAGCGATGCTCAAAACTTGAGAGCTACGGGCCAATTAGCAGCGAGATGTTTTGGTGGCGCCCTCCTGTGGTTCCCCCTTGTGACGTCATTACCTTGCAAACAACAAGATCGATGGTGTTTGTTATTAGCATGGTGGAAGCTTGAAATCATTGCGCTCTCAAAGGAACACTGCCAACACCGTCAAAATTAAAGTTCTTTCATTCCTCTTATTTCCGTCGATGATAAATCCCCTTTCCGACGTCATAGTCAGCGTTCGGCCAATCGTGGAAGGCCGACCACAGCGACACTTTCGGTCGCGCACGGGGCTAATTAGCGGCGAGATGTTTCGGTGGTGCCCTCGTTTGGTTACCTTTCGTGACGTCATTACCTTGTGAACAACAAGTTCGATGGGGTTTGTAATGAGCATGGTGAAAGCCTGAAATCATAGCGCTCTCAAAGAAACACTGCACACACCGTCAAAATTGAAGTTCTTCCATTCCTCTTATTTGCGTCGCTGAGAAATCCTTTGCTGACGTCATAGTCATCATTCGGCCAATTGTGGCGGGCTGACAACAGCGACGCTTTCGATCGCTCACGTTGCCAATAGACCATATGCAAAAAGAAGCGCCATCTAGTGTATTCATGATCAATGATCAGATTTCCTCCATATTGGGGGTTTCCCGTACCGACGATTTCGCCCGAAAAACAATAGTCCCGGCAAAGTGTAAGTCGTAGAACTAAAATATGATCACCTGCTGCAAGTCCAGTACGAACCCTTCACAATACGTCTTCGAGAAATACCGTTCATTGACCTGGATGGCCCAGTTCACTGCTTGAGTGACGAGACTTGCGACCTCGTTGCTGACGATTCCTTTTCCTGAATTTGGCGGCCGTCTTTCTTTTCTTCTTTGATCCGAAACTAACCAGCAACACATTGAGTGTACAAATAAACTGCCCTAATATCATGAAAACCGAGTTAAATGCAGATGCGCCTCGTCCACAACTGGAAGATGTGATAAACCCCCCAATATGGCGGCTCCTAATGGCATGATGATGATAGCTGGCAAGGATTTCGCATATGGCCTATAGCCACCACAACATAGGTCCCTTTGCTATCGGCGAATTAGCCCGTGCCCTTGGGTCGCGAGCACACGCCACGCGCGGAAGATCGTTAATTGATTGGCCGCAGAGGATAAAAGTCCCTTAGCTATTAGCGGCGAGATGTTTTGGTGGCACCCCCCTGTGGTTACCTCTCGTGACGTCATTACCTTGCGAACAACAAGTTCGATGGTGTTTGTAATTAGCACGGTGGAAGCTTGAAATCATTGCTCTCATTAAGCAACACTGCTAACACCGTCGAAATTAAAGTTCTGACATTCCTGTTATTTCCGTCGATGAGAAATACTTTGCTGACGTCACAGTCAGCATTCGGCCAATCGTAGCAGGCCGACCACAGCGACGCTCTCGATCGCCACGTCGCCAATAGGTTACCTTTACGGTCGTGTGAATGGGGTATAAAAGCCGCATCCAAATATGGTCACTCGGATGACCATGCCAACGCATCCTACTGGTGCTACCTCCGAGCTAGGTTATCAAGTTTTGCAAAGGAGAAATTGAAAGAAAGGGTTCGCTTTTATCTTTGAAATCACACCGGAGCAGAGAAGTCTCTTGGTCTGTGGCCTATAAGCTCATGTAAAGTGAAAAAAAAAAGAGTTACCACTAAATACTGTGGCACTGCCGTTGGACACAAAAATTGAAGCCACTGTTTTACCGTTGCCCTTTTCTCCACATATAGAACTGCATTAAAATGTCCTATCTATAAATGTTTTTATTGTATATTGGACATAAACACACCGTTGACAATCATCCTTTTTGAATATTTGCTTCTGCGTTCACAGCATTTTGTGCGTGCTTGATTATCAATGAAAATTCGGAGGTTGCAAGGTTAATTATCAGATGAGTGGCCAATATGAAGTCAAAAACAAATAATGATTTCCTTGTATGCAAAAATGTGTTTCTAACGCAGCATTCGGCCCCGTTTTAGTACCCACTATGAACGAGCGCATGATACAAGGAATCGCGGCCATCACGTTTTGGTAGCGATATGCTTTGACGATTTTCTACCAACTTATATCGTAAACATTTCTGACAGAATTGCAAGAAGCGAAAGTGTGCTACCGCGCTGGTCAGAAAACATCACAATATAAATCCTGAAAGGAAATAGAATAGGCATAAATCTGTAAAACAAAAATAAAGAAAAAATAAATGAAGGACGACTTTTAACCAAGCCCAAAATTTGCGGGCCTCTCAATTGAAAACGGAACAAAAAAGTGAACATTAACTGAAGAACGTGTTGGTTACATTGACTGACAACAAAACAAACTCGGGACGAAGAGCGACGAACATTTCGTTCCTTTGAAAGCAATGTTTGTCGTCCTTCGTCCCGAGTTTGTTTTATTCTTTCTGTTGTCAGCCAAAAAAAAAGCCACTTTTCTTTCTTTCTTGTATTTCCCTTTATACAGACCCTGTTTTAACTGCGTACTATCAACGACCAGTAACTCGACTACCTATATATGAATGTACTGGAGGTATGGAATTTACGCTGTTAGTGTTGCGCAAAAAGTGTGGCGCATATCAAGTCGCGTCTTATATATAAATGTTCAAGCTATCTCGGCTTTTTGTGGGTTTCTTCAGCACCGTGAATTCTAAGAAAATAAATTGCGTGCCATTGTCGTAAACAACGCACGACACTGTATTAGAGCAAACTAGATACCTTTAATGTTTTTATTTTTATTTCGACTCGAAGGACTGTCATCGAAACTACTACTACCGACGCACGCTGAAAGAACTAATCAGACAGCGTCAAAAACGCACCGTCATGATCTTCGTCATGTTTGTGTACGTGTTCTATCCTCGCTGAACCAATCCCAGACAAAAAAAAAAAAAAGACATAGTGACTTGCGCTTCTGATGCTGCTTGATTTGTCCTATTAAGGACTTTTCGTAGACCGCGTTTCCCCCTCAGCTGAGCCTTCGACAACGGAGAAGCGGCTACTGCGCTTGCGCGCCGATGGCCTTGACTGTAGAGTTCCGGGTGTCGTGTAGCCGGTTGTGGAGAGTGTGCGGGACGGCAAAAACGATCTACGAAAACTGAGTCCCTATTACCTGGTAGCGTTGACTGCTTCTGGGATTAAGCTGAAACAAAGTATAGCGTGGTGTAAATGCTAATTTGGAGCAATGACCTAAGGAATGGTGCTTGCGAGTACCCTTTCAGGGTAAAAAGGGAGAGAGAAAGAGAAAAAAAATGAAAATTGAGGAGAAATTAGCAGCCAGTGAAACAGGAAAAAGCGCCGATGTCGTGTTCGCGCTAACAGTGTCGCGCACTGTACCCACTGCGTTGTATTGTGTAGAATTAGATAACATTTCTTTTTTTTTTTCATTCAGGACGCGAACAAAACTGAAGCAAGTAACGTTTCTTACCCTGAGTACTCTCAAGGTTGGTTTCAGGGAGGCGGATGAGGAGGCCGTCAGGAGACCTCCGCTGACTCCGGAGGCACTCCACCTGAGCAGGCTGGCGTTGCTGAAGACCGAGACGTGAACCAGTTGCAAATGAAGAAGCTGCGCGAGCCTGGACACCGCCGAAGCTTGAGAACGGAGTGGAAAAGAACAAGAATCGAGTCAGACATAACTTAAAAAAACACTGAAAAAAAAAAAAACATTTTTTTTTTATAAATTTGGTATGAACATGCGTGTCGAGAAATTAATTTTACGCAAAAAAAAAAAAAAAACTATTTTAGAGCAATATTGACGGCGCGAGATATATTTCAAATTATGAGCGCAAAGTCCATGACGACATGGAATGGTCATACACTCTTTCCACCTCAACGAGATGGTCATACACTCTCTCCACCTCAACGTGAGCGTGTTATTAATGCGTTAGCATTATACTGGGGGATTCAAGGGGTGGCCAGGCTCTTTAAATCGAGCGCGAAATTCGCGCTCGAGCGCGAAATTCGCGAAAACACGGCGCCGTTTCGCGACAAGAGATGGCGCAAGCGGTCGCGACGTCAACTGCCGCCAACGAACGAGCATACGACGCCGAGAGCCGGCGTCTTTAGCAGACAAGGAACTGCAGTTCCTTGTTGTTACCGCGCCTGTTTTTGTTTCTGCGACTGTCGCCGCCTGCGGAACGCGCGCCGCTTTTGAGTCGAAAAGATCGTCTGCTACAGACGTCGGCTCTCGGCGCCGTATGCTCGTTCGTTGACGTAAAGCCCCTTGATAAAGGCTTTTTGTACAAGTACCGCCAACCATTGTTGTAGAAACGCGCGAGACACGTGTCACGATGCGCGTGCTCCGCCGCCATTCGCTTCCAAGGGCCACTCATTTCAGTGCTGCGCCGCCATTTGCTTCCAAAGGCCGCTCGAGACACGGGCCACGTGCGCTCGCGCATTTGACGCTACTTGCAAGACAAACGGAAACATATCGAGGGGCTTTACGTTGACGGCGTTCGTTGCGCCATCTATTGTCTCCCGTGCGAAACGGCGCCGGGTTGTTCACATACCATTGATCACAATCAGGAAGTGCCGCAAAATAAATATTTCCTTGTTAGCCATAACAAAATTGGGCACGGCAAATTGAGCTCGATGCAATGAAGACAGGCTGCAGTAATGCTATCGTGACTTGCGAAGCCCCTCAATGTACTTCTTTCACCTTATATTCCATGCAGTGCAGGGTGGCGCTGCTATCCGTTTGTCAATGACTCTCCGCCCCGCTATAACCCACTGCAGCTCCGCATGCTGAATCACTGAGTCAATTTCGCAAGCGCGATCGCCACACCTCCCTTTCTAGCCAACCTAATGTAACTGGACCATGGGAAAATAGCGCCAAGCTCCCCGTATGGTAATCATCTTGGTCCTTGAAATGAGCAATTTCTCCTTGACCCCTCCGTTCTTGGGGAGTCGTTCTAAATTCTCTGGTGACGGGTAGCTTTATAAAGACGTTTCTTGCACACCGAGATTTTGCTATCCACACACCGGCGAAGCAAGCGTACATCTTCGTACCGCCACCACATGCGGTGTCGGAGCTTGGAATCACTGAAAAATAATTCTTCTGTTTTGAAATAGGCTAGAAGAACAACTCATGGAGATGTGCATGATCGATAAGTTGATTGCATACGCAGTGCCAAAGACATTTATATTGGCGAGGAATGCCTTCAGTACGATGATGCTCCATGGTGATCTTGGTGCGACTGGGTTAGAACGACCCTCTGGAAGCTTTGAAGATTTGAGGGGGCCGAAATGTCGATTGCCATTACAACGGAGACCAATTAGCCAATCGCATTGCGAGGTTTTGGTCGCCTGTATGTTAGTATCTGTTTTTGTTCGGGTAGCAGTAACGTTGGGTCGCAGGCAGAAAAGGCAATGTGGTTACTTTCCCAGGAACCATTGTCTTTCGCCAACCATAATGCTGTGCCTCCATTTGCTTCCAAGGGCCGCTCGAGACACGGACCTTGTGCACTGGCGCATTAGACGCTACTTGGAAGACAAACGCAAACACATCGAGGGGCTTTAAAGAAGGTCCATTGCGATTTTTGATAGGTTTTGTTACCATGATCCTTGTCTTCGCAGACCACGACGACGCTCATCCAGGATTGGTTGGTCGCGAGGGAGACCACAGCGCTCCAGAAAGATAAATTGGAGTTCACTGAAAATTAGGAATGCGAGAGGTAACAGAAATGAAGCAGCACAATAATCTTAATGTTACTGGCCGTCGTTCTTAGATCAAGGTCTAACAACCACGGTCTATAGGTCTAGTTCACGGTGGAGTAGATAGTACTTTAGTTACTGACTGTATGACGCCGATCTTTTCTAGATTATGCTAAACTTCCCGCTAAGAGATCTTAACTCGACTAGCTGCTTCGGGCTGTCATAAACCCGTAGCGTGGTAGCCCGCGGACACAAAGCTTGCGCTGTAGGATCTAGGACTCCGATTTTTATTTACTAAAGTGACCTGTATTCTTCATAGTCGCCAGTTATTCGTCACATAATTCGTCCCATGGAGTTCAGCCTTTAGTGGCAGCTCATTTAGTGGCAATACCTGCCTCCTCTGAACTGAAGTTACGGCGACCTCACGCATGCGTTAAACGCTTGGTGAGATATGTTTGTTGATTAAATACCTTTTTTATGGTGCAAATATATAGCAAGCACAAAAAGTAATCCCGATAGGAATATTAATATTACCAACGTAACTGAATATGCCGATAACTTTTTCCGCATAAAAAGGCCAACATACGTTATGCACTAATCGAGTCGCCACATATACCGCAATAGCATAAACACCTTTTCATAAAGGGGTATGAGGGCGCGTTTGTTGCTACGTTTGTGTGTTATGCACGGGCACTTTCTGGCTGGCCGCAATACACCCTTTCCGAAATTCAGTCTGGCCACTTTGATCACCATCATCATCGGAAAAATGGCACATTTGCCGTACTAATGGCGGCGTTCTGTTTACTCATAAAGGAAGAAGTTGAAGATGCTCCTTAGCAGATAATTGGAGGCTTATACATTCGTGACGTTAGCACGATGCGAAGCAGGAATTGAAAGGAAGATCTGCGTAAGCATTCATTTCTAGCTCGGGCCCAGCCAATCTGTTGGTAGCATCAAGGTGCTCCAAAGCCCCTTGATTTGTAGAACTTTATCAAGCCGTGTACGTGGGTTGACGCTTCGTTCTGACTGGTTGCATCTTTGTTTCTATCGTCACTGAAAGAGATCGAGAAGGAAATGTACAGTAAAGCGCACACTGTCGTTTGCCGTTGAGTTGCCAAAGTGACAGCGCCCGATAAAATACGGCAGACTTCATTTTCATTGCCGCCATTAGTACGGCAAAAGTTAAACTGCCATTAGAGCCACCAGATGGCACTGAATTTCGGGAAGGGTCTAATAGACCCTTCCCGAAATTCAGCGAGCGCTGGTTGGACTGTGATTGAGCCCAGTGCGGGCTGTGATTTTTGTAAACAGTAGAAACGTTCATAGTGAGGAACTTGAGCGTGAAACATATGTGAGGAAAAACCGCGTTGCGTCGCTCCGGCGAGCGGAATTACCCTAGCAACAGCCGCTGAAGCTATAACGGGGCAAAGGCCGCGCCGCCACGTGAGCGTCAGTGTTGGTTGCTGTGTATACGTCGCTCGGTGGCGCTATGCGACGCATTTTTTTCTCTCACACGTATCTTACGCTTCTCTGACCATGTGTTACAGTGACCTACCTAATAAGTAAGTTACATCAAATTATATATGTCACTTTCCCCTGTATCCTTCTAGGTGTGTTGGAAACACCTGTTCCTCAGGGCACACCATTTCTACACATACATACATTGTTACCCCTTGCTGATAAATTTATTCGAATTGTTTCATCGAAAGGTGGAGTGAGAACAACGCGTTGCAAACAAATGTGAAGAAAACAAATGCCTTGCTCTTTCGCCCTAAAACGAAACTTGTAAACATCACAAAAGACCTAAATTCAAATTCTAGCAAATTTGAAATGGTAAACTGCTTTAAGCTCTTAGGTGTTACCTTTTCTGAGAATATGTCGTGGGAAAATCATGTAAACCACCTCATTCCAAAGCTATCCCGGGCTGTGGCCATGTTAAATCGTCATCGTTATATTTTGCCAGAAAAAGTAAAATTATTATTATATAATTCTCTATTCCACTCCCACTTAAATTACTGCCACTTAGTTTGGGGTACAACGACTTTTACTAATCTAGAAAAGCTGCATGTGTTGCAAAGGAAAGCACTTAGAGCTATAGGAGATGTCCCGTTTGACTTTCATGCAGCCAGCTTATTCAAAAAAATTTCATGTCATAAATGTCCGCACATTATATGATCACAGGCTTGCCACTAGCCTAAAAGTGGAGCAAGTTAGAAATATGAACTTTTGTTTTTGTAAATCTTGCACAAATCTCGAAATACATTCATAGTTATCCCTACCCGCGGAGCTGAATGTTGGGAGGTGGTCACACCGAGAACAAACTATGGCACACAAACGCTGAAATACGCTGTTCCTAAATTATTTAATCTGTTTTTAGCTAAAGGTATTGATTGGGACGAGTTCTCGTTGAGTGAAGTGAGGTCACCCCTTTTTTCACTGATGATTAGTGTAGTTGGTTTTCACTCCGTGCTTAATTGTTATTACTATGAGCATGTTTTTGTTTCTTTGTTCGTCATGCCCTATATATCAACATTGTGATAATCTAAAGTATTGTGCTTAACATGTTGTGACAGCGATCATTTTCTGTACATTTGTGTTTCTCTTTTGATTGCTGTATCATTTCCTCACACTGTCGCTGCTGCTGTAGGCGGTCAGGAATCCGTCAAGCTGTACCTCACAGCTTTTGTTTTCTGATCGCCACCATCATCTTATGGTGGAAATAAACACTATTATTATTATATTTTGGTAAGCTTATCAACGGTGATATTCAAAATTCTCAAGCCTCCGCATTCATACGGGACAAATTATTTGAAAGACATACCGAGGCACGTTGAAACCACGAAGATCAAGATGTGCAGTGGCAAAATGCCAGCCATTCCTCGCCGAAGATTTCAGACTAAGACACGAGAAGGCCAGAGGACCTCGACAGGCGTCTCCTTCTCCAAAGTGAATGCGATTGCTTTGTTTTTATTCGTGGACTACGGAATGGCCATCTAGCTTTACCCCAATCGAACATCGCCGCTTCCTGCCATTACCTCCCACACCCTAATTGCCGGGAGGGGCCAGAAAGGCCCTCTTGAAAAGCTGCCCAAGAATTCACTTGAGTGGGTCCTTGGAGGCGTTTATCGACAGGACCTGTCGGGCTCTTCGTTCGTTCTTCAAAGCCATTTTGTCCTTTCTTTGTAACCTTTTCTTCTATTCTCTCTGTCTTCTTGTATCTTTGTCTTTGTATCTGCCCTCTTGAAGATCTAATGGGGTGCATTTGAAAAGAGGGGGGGGGGGGGGGGGGGCGGACTGTCGAGAATAGGAGCTGCGAATATAGAGACGTTTCTCATGAGCCGTCAGCTGGAAAACATCGATGAGCAGAGGCGACACCACCTAAAGAACAAGGTGGTATTGCTTTCGTTTGTGATAACCTTGGGCTTGCACAGCTGTACACATGTTCAGCTGTAAAGGCGTACAGTGTCCACGGTTATCACACTTTCAGAGGCCCCTGAATGTATACTGCACCGCAACGCACAAAGGACACTACCATGGGTCTTCCTTTAAATGGCCCAACCAATAAGAAGGGAGATCGATACTACGCTGCAGTGGTCACCTGATCTCAGTTGCAAAGGTCTGCGAAGCGCAAGTTCGTCTGCTTCTTTTGCGGGGGCTGTGGTGACGTCACAACGCCGAGGTCTAATTGGGTACGGAATAAGGATAGTGTGTAGACCCCAAAGCAGCTTGCTTCGAGGTCTGCCCACTGGCCTTCAACCAGAGCTAATCAGAGGTCGGCGTCGTTTTGACGTCACCGCACCTCCTGCAGCAAGAAGCAGACGACTTGCTCTCCCCATTGTGGACGACTTTCGGCCACCGATACTGCATGCATCATTGGCGCACATGAGACTGGCCGTCCTCATTGTCTATGCCGATTTAAGGAACATCTACGATTGGAGCTTCAAGTGCACCGCGGGACAATATACGTGCCGGAGCTTTTAAAAGCGCCCGAGACCCTGCAAGCTACTTTATGAACTACGAGTTTTAATTTAAATAGTGTTGAAATATGATATAGCTCTCTTCGAAAGTCACGTCGAGAGCCTAAGAAACGTGGGGCGTCGCTAGCGTCTTATTATCTCTCCTCATCCAATTAAATTGCCGGATTTACCGATAAAAAAGTCGAAGAACGAATCACGAGGCCAGGGGCGTGAACATTGCCGGCTTCGGTGCCACAGCATAATCTAATGAAAAAAGGTGTTAATAAATTTCCCAGCGATTTAAAGATAATGAACGTAAATATGTCAGAATGAAACATTTTGTATTGCGCGTGAAATGGCTTTTTCTTGTCTCTATAAAATATAATTAAAATAATCTAGTCAGTCATTTCTGGATGCTGTTCGTTTCTTGACTTTTCCCGGTCTTGGACTTGATCACACCTGCGGGAGAAACAAAAGAGATAGCAGGTTAATTTTCATTTTTAGTTTTTTTAATTGAAACAACTGTCAGTTCTTTTTTACTTGAATAGTGTACTGCTTCTTGCCAGAAAAGTTTACGAAGTTTCGGATCTGCTTTTTCGAAAGTAAATCATACCTAATGCCAAAAACAAACACCCGCCCCACTCTACAAACTCCAAACAGGATTAATCAATTTTTTTAATCTATCTTTATTTTAAATTTGGTCAATTTAAAATGCAAATTGAATAAAATTAAATTTAGTGGAGGTGAGAAAGAGCAGTAGCCGGCTATCCTCGGTTATGTGGGGCGGCGAGTGAATAATATCACAGCAGATATCTTTTTTATTTATTTTTTGTCATTACGGTATTTCCTTTAGGACACGTCATTTGCAGATATCGCTGTAATATACGAGAGGGGCTCGGCGAATATTAAAACTTTAAATATCACTAGACATTAAAAAAAACGGTGTACGATTTGACAATGATCATTGTCAAACATAATGTGCAAAGCCACAGCGCAGGCTTTTTTATGTGTAACATATTATTAGTTCGTCATTCCCCGAGCTGCCTCTTTAGATTGCAGGGATTGGCTATCCTAAGTAATTTGCGAGAGAGTAGGGGCTACAGATTTCTTACAGTGGTATACATAGCTTGCAAGTGTACGCCGTTGCTGGGTATACTGATTGTTATTTCTACTTTCTGGTTTCTTCGTACTATACAACTTCTGAGGTGTTAAACTAGCACGGCAAAACCGAACGCTCGCGGCGCATAAAATCTGGCCTGGCCGCGAACGACGTCACACTCAAGCTATGTATATACGCAGATATTAGTCAGTGGCTTTCCACGTACGCTGTGAAGCAGCGAACTCGCGGTTCTTTATGCCCGGGTCACACTACTCATACATCATACATGATGTATGAGGAGTTCGTATGATGTGAATAGTATATACGCGAAAACATTGTTTCCCCTATAAAAATGATTTTTGACTTTCTGTCCAAAAACTGTTGACTTCTTGACTCCTATTGCTTTCTTTTGACCTTGACTTCCTGTTGACATTGAGAACAGAAAGATTGTTGATTTAGTTGTGAAACTTTCCTGATGATTTTCCTTCAACCCAAGTAAAAAAAAAAAGACGTTGACTTTCTATTAAATTTACGTTGTTTTTTTTTCTGCTGACTTTCTGTTGAAAGTGTTATCAGAAAGTAGAAAAGCTACAGACTTTCTGTTGACTTTTTGTTGAACATAGTACATCTTGACTAGATGTCGAAAGTCACTAAGGCTCTCAATAGTCTCTGACAAGGTGAGAGGGAGCACGACGGAAGGCATGGGGCGCGTGCTGGAGGCCAGGCGTTCGAAAGACACGCCCTACCATTCTCACTTTGTAGGTGCACTATAGTCACTTTATTGACCTTATCGAACTAGTCAACTAGTAAAGAAAAACAAGTAACAATTTTAAAGTAGAGCACTGCCTTGACTCACTTTGTCCTGAGTGGTGCTATGCAGAGAAGCCATAGCGTTTCTTCAAGGAGCCGTTTTTCTATGATGTTTTAGCGATTCCGCCGAAGTATTATTAGTTGTAGAAATGTTTTTTAGTAAGAGATAGAGTCTACGAACTTTGAACACAGTTTTCCCTTTGACAGACTCCCGAGAAGGAGATAGGATACGTTTTACTTTAGTAAGTGCTGAGGTTGTCACCGGCCAAATGATTATATTCTTCAAAATACAGGCTATATAAAGCTCTGAAACAGTGAAGAGGACTGTGATTCAGGTGTTGACTGCATTATGGTGTTTGCGTTTGTGTTCGTTTCTAATGTTTGTTTGTGTAATATATGTAGTGTGCTAAATTACCACAGGGGCACCATTTACTAACAGAATGCAAAAAATTTAAAAAATAAAAAGTAATCCGCGTGTCTTTTTTTTTTTGTTTTACGTTCTTTTGCGGCAGGTTATTTGGAGCAGAGTGGAAAGCCGCAGTAAGCCCCCAAAACTTTGTTGAATGAATATCGGCATTTTTTTTTTTACTCTTTAGACGGCTATAGCTTTTCGATCTACAGAAAAAGCATCTTGGAGGCGACAGAAAGTCTGCTGACATTTTTATTAAAAAGTAGGCAAATATTCAAAAGAAATTCAACAGGAAAGCTAGAGAAAGTCAAATGAAAAGCTGTTGACATTTTATATCCTCTGGTGACGTTTTTCAACTGCCTTTCAACAGGAAAGCACAAAGTTTTTTTTTTTTTTTTTAAGGGTTTGAAGTTTACCTATATCTATGTTATGAATTTCCTCCCTCATCTAAGGCTCTCGCTAGCCGAGTGCCTTTAAGGTATAAAAATTAAATTAAATTAAATTAAAAGGTATGCAAAGACAGTTGGCAGACACGAGTGACCTCAATATCCTTGGTTCGAATGCCTCGTGCCAGGTTTTTCCTTGAACTCATTGTCATGCGGCATTCAAAGCACGCATCTCGTGGTGACTTGCGTTGGAATCTGTTTACAGACTGTCTTTTGTATGGCGTATAAACAGTGTGACCCCGGCTTTAGAGCCTAAAGGGCCGTTCACACACGTGCGAGTGAGTACGACCGAGACACAAGACCGGCTTTTAAGCCTCTTGCGACCGCGTAGGACCGGATGCGCTGCTGCGGAGCAGGTTTTACGCAGTCGCAAGAGGCTTAAACACCGGTCTTGTCTCTCTCCGTCCTACTCGGTCGAAAGTGTGTGAACGGCGATTAAATGCCCGTTCACACACAACCGAGTAAGACCAACTGAGACAAAACCGGGTTTTAAACCCTTTGCGACGGCTTAGCCCCAGCTCCGCAGCAGCGCATCCGGTCCTAAGCCGTCGCAAGAGGCTTAAAACAGGTCTTGTCTCAGTTCGGTCCTACTCGGTTGCAAGTGTGTGAGCGGGCCTTAAAGTTCCCGTAGACAGCTGGTATATGCATACGGTACGAACTCGCAAAGAGCGATTCACACACTTGCCTAAGTCCGACCAAGTGCGACGGCAACGACTCGCGACGTACGGGTTGCTATGGCAAGCAGCTGCGTCGGCTGTTTGTTGGAGCCGACGCAGCAGTTGCCATAGCAACCCGCAAGTCATGAGCCGTTGCAGTTGCAGTCGGTCGGACTCGACGCGAGTGTGTGAATCGCCCTTGAGACGTGAGAATTGGACGTCGTGACCAACGTGGAAGAGGACGTGTCCCCTGCCGCTCTGGTGCACCCTGGGCCCCAGTTCCTCCAGCTTGGGCATGCGCATGGCCTCGTCGTACGTGGGCGGACGCTCGGCCCACCACTGGGGCACCGCCGAGGCGCCCGGCTCTTCGGGCAGCACGTCGGGACTGGACCTAGGGCTCGGGTCTGGGGCCCTTCGGCTACGACGGGCAGCGGGCCACAGGACACCGGAAGACCAAGACGAGGTCTCCGGTACGACCTACAAGAGTCGCGCGGGGAGCTCGGGTAAACGTTCTGGGGCATCGGAGTCACGTGGTCGGCAGAGCAACGCCTACGTTCGTTGGGGGGAAAAGAAAAAGGTATCAGCCATTACGGCATGAAAATATCGTACGCGTGTACATCATACACAGCACGAAAACAGCATACACAGTGCACTACTATGCTTATCACCAGCAGCAGGCACGTATCCAGGTGTGTGTGTGGGGGGGGGGGGGGCATGGGGCCCGCCCCCCCCCCCCGAAATCTTTCATTTTGCTGGGACCTCCTTTCCCCCCTCCCCCTCATACAGCATTTTGTCATGGGCGGGCCTCCCCCCCCCCCCCCCCCCGAAACAAAATCCTGGCTACGTGCCTGACCAGCAGCAATCGCAAGCACAGCGACCTGCTGCCTGCAAATCTCAAAGCCACTAAAACTAAAGCCCCCTGATATTTGAATTTGTCTTGCAAGTAGCGTCAAATGCGCCAAAACACGAGGTCCGTACCTCGTGCAGCCCTTGGAAGAAAATGGGGGCGCAGTATTGATATGAGCGGCCCTTGGAACCAAATGGCGGCACAGTGCAGCACTCGCTCGAAGCACGTGTTTTGCGCATTTGCACAACAATGGCTGCCGCTACTTGGAAGAAACAGGAAGCGCGAATTTGATCACGGCGCTTTAACTAAAACGGGTGTCTCAAACGAACATCCCGGAAGGTAAGGTGGACCAACAGATCAAGCTCGATGCCCAAATCTATATTCAGTCATAGCTCGTGCTCGTGCTGCAGCTCAACTCACAAGGTGCCACACATGGTTCCAGAGCAGGCGCTCTGCATATGTTATAAGCTGAGCTCGCGCGACCGCAGCTTCAATACTGTACTCCAATCTGGTTCACACACCTGGAAAATCGCCAGGCAAGATTGCGGAGTGTCCGGAGACGTGCAGCCTGCGCACCGCCCCATATGCGAGCTTCAGAGCTACTCCGTACAGTCCGCTGGCAGCCCCTGTCGTTGCAGCATGATACGACACCCTTCCGGTTCCTCTTGCTGACAAGGCACGTATACAAAGGGGGGAGGGGGGGGGGGCATGGGGCCCGGGCCCCGCCTCTCCCCTCGAAATCTTCCATTTTGCTGGTGCCTCCTTGCCCCCCTCCCCATCATACAGCATTTTGCATGGGCACCCCCCCCCCCCCCCCCGAATCAAAATCCTGGCTACGTGTCTGTTGCTGACGCTTCATCTTTCCGGTGCTTCGCACACATTGACCTCCCAGGTCCGTAGGACACAAAACGGTGGCCTGTCCCCTGTTCTGGCACGCACCGGCCCCGCGCCATCGACAAGCATTCCTTCCGCGCATCTGTCCAGAGGTAGTGTTCCCTTCCACGCTTTATAAGAGACTGCGGCGCTAATGACCCAGAGGAATAAGGACGATCTGTCACCAAGCCGCGCAGCATCTTTGTATACATAGTCGCTAAGCCGTACATTATATATTTGTATATGGTCACCGTACCACACTGCATCTTTTTCCGTAGTCACCAAGCATTACAGAATATTAGTGAATAGCCTTATCTATTTCCTTATTCATTCGTGTATTTATTGCCTTCTTCCTTTATTTCGGTGTACTTGGCCAAATGGTACGGGCTTCCGACCTTTCTGGTACACCTCAACCCTCCGGGATCCAAATAAAGATGATTATGAAAACCTTCACAAACGCCTGCTGTATTAGCTCACAAAAAAGCTTGTATTATACATAAATCAACATCAATATCCTCTGTTATTCATAACATCTTTCTCCTCTTATCACAGTGAACGACCTTGGAAAAACATATTCTCGTATATTCCGCGTCTGCAGATAGTGCGCACCGGGCAAAGTTTCCCTTTTTACACATGTATTCCGGAAAATATGGCATGCACCGCTTTATCTGAGTGCGAGGTGTCGTATTCAATATGTTGAGCTGCATCGCACCACAGTCCTCGGTCGCACAGTACCTGTCTGGTGCCGTGAGAGTAGCGTCTGAGTCCTAGGTCGAAAATGAAGAGCAGCGGTGCAGGGAGCAAGAAGGCCATGCCGATGATGAGGCCTCCGGCTCGCTCGGCAGCGCCCTAGAAACCATACAGTTAATCTATTTTAGTGTACCGATTCTCGTCTTTTTTCTCGGTCTCGAGTTGTTCCTGTGTTGCAAACTATGAAGTCAGAAATACTTGAAAACCTTGAAAGAGCTGTGTGTGTTGTCCTCTGTCCCTGTAAGTGAATTCTCTTTCGCGTCTTCTGGGAGTCAGAAACACGGATCAATGACCCAATCCACCAAGGTGACAATCCGAACTGAAATAATGGGAAGCGAAGCGATCCAGTGGGTGCAGTGGACACGTCAACAGATCTCGTGATGGGAATACTAAAACGGGACACGGAGAAAAAAAGCGTACAGACGCTGTCACGCTGACGCTTGTTAGTCTGTTTTCGAGCTCAATGACCCCGAGTCCAGGACTGAAAAGCGATGCCGCGACGTGTTCCGTGATTTGAATTCGTGTCTTCAGCGATGTTGGGACTTCCATCATGACCTATCATTTTATGTATGCCTGTATCGGATATGACGTCAATGTAGCCATCGGCCAGACCTTAGAGACAGCTCACACTTTCCACAGACCCTAAGCAACGGCTGCAGAAGGCACGCAACATCGTAACATCGCCAGGGCTCTTCCTATCGGTCTTTTAAAATCGCGTGCCAGGCCTCGAAGGCGTGGCAGGCGCCTTCGGATCATGGCACATTTTGATGTAAGAATGAACAGTGCTGAAACTACATAAAATTGCTCGGGGTTTGTTGCTATATTTTTTGTAGCGTTGCAAGCTTCCCATAGTCTTGACCTCCCACTATTTTGAAGTATTTTTAGATGAACAGGTAAGAAATCTTAAGGATTGTCACTAAAAAGCAGACAAAAAAAAAGGTATCGCATTTTTTTGCAGTTGTTCGACGCCCTCTACCTTCAGAAGGGTGTTCATGGGACCAGAAACTCTCCAGAGCTGTCTCATACATAGCTTGCAAGCGTCACCGTTGCTGGGTACTGACGGTTATTTCTACTTACTGGTCTCTTCGAGCTTCAACTTATGCGCTGTGTAACTAACACGGTGAACTGAACGTTCGCGGCACATGAAATACTGGCATGGCCGTGAATGACGTCACATGCAAGCGATGTATTGTTTGCGTGTAAGCATGGCGTAAATGTACCCGCGCGTGCTGCGTTCGCGTCCACATGTACCGACGGTTATTTTTTTTTCACTAATTTATTCTTCCACGCTTCAGCACTGTGGTGTATGCTAAGCCCAAAAAGTACCAAAGGCGGATAGGAGTAACCTCGAACTAAAATTTGTTCAGCAGACAAACTACCAGCATAGTCGATGAAGCGACGGATGTCTGAGCTAACATCGAATCTAGAGGCCCCCCATCCCCATGCCGACACCTCGTGATAGGTCGTAGAGCTGAGCTTGACCCGTCGTGTTTTGCACGTTATGAGCCGTAGTACCGGATTTCTTTACTTCAGTTTCCGTGGGTCAGCGTTGGACGCAGTTTGCACAGAAGTGCAGTGTCAGCGTTCAGCTGGGACTTGTGTCCTCTCTGGTTGAACACGAGTTATAAGCGAACTTATGACGCAGCACTCTTGCCCAAAAGTAGGTCGTGGTCCAATCTACACGCTTCGCGCTGGCCTCCGATAAGTGACGCCACAAATCCCCTAGCCCACCTGTGAGCCTCCCAGCAGCGTGGCGAGAAAAAGCAGCAGGAGCCAGATGAGGCCCGCAAGGAAGAGGATCTCGGTGAGGAAGCAGAGACATCGGCGCACGTGCGCCGGCAACGCCATCTCCCGGCGTCGGCCAACGACCACGCCGGCCGACCGGACGACTCGGCCGCGTCGGGGGACGCTGAAGACCTGCCGGGACTGGCCCGCGACGTCGGCGAGGGGCCGCTGCTGGACCGGCGGTTCACACATGCCCCATGCGCGGTCCTCAGGGTAGGATGGTACTCGACCGCCGCCGTCTCGCCCCCGTGGTGCGCTTCCGCTTCCCCTCTGAGGGGTCCCCACCGAGTCCCTTCGTCTTCTTCTTCTCAAGGTGTGTTGTTGGGCGATGTCGGTGGTTGCCGAGCTCAAAGCACGTGGAGCGAAAGTTCACTCAACGTTCACTGCTCACGCTGCAGAATTCCGGGAACCCAGGCATGGCCTCCGAGATTTCTTTCGCGCGCTGGCTGCGCTCTTCAAGCCATTGCATTCGTCGGTAGTTACTGTGGTGCGCTTGGTGGCTCTCGCAACCAAGCCAAACAATACAAATAAATAGCCCAGAACTATTATCAGTGTCGTATCCGCCTAGTAAGAAGACACTACAGCCCGAGTCCTCGTTGGTGTATTTTCCAGGACGTCAGCGACTGGCTTGCGCTAGTGCCACTAAATAAGCTACGCTTCATAATGAGCTAAATAAGCTCAGCTTGCTTAATGGATACTGAACCATAGAATTCTCGCACTCCAATAGGGGGTATTCACTGGCCGCCATATTTGAGGTATCTGTTTAGAGCGCATGCTCAGAACGAGCTCGCATTATTAGGCTGCCAAGACCGGCGATCTGGATGGTGCGGGGTGCACGTTGCAAAATAACTGTGGAAGCTCGCCATCAGCACGTGCTCAGCATCAGCGCACACGGATATGGCCGCCAGTGAATACACCCTATATCAAGCGCCCCTCCGCAGGCAAGACTATATTTTTCTGTTTATGCGCGAGTGGCGCCGCGCTAGACATAACACTCCGTCCCCCTCAGATGCCGTTACCGTATCTTTGAGGAGGCCGCCTTTGACGTTGAGATTCTAGACGAAGCCGTTGTTATAACCGCGTCTGGAACAGGGTGGATGTCCGGTTGAGCGTCTGGGGCATCTTGCTCCTCGGTTGGTGCCGGTCCCTCAGTGGTTGGAATGGTCCACTGTGCTGGCAAAACTTGTGGGCCATTATTAATATCTCGTGTTGCAGAGGGTCTCGTGATCAATTTTTCCTAACGTGGTCTTCATGTCGCCGTACCGTGCCTTGTTCTATTTTGATGACCCAAGAACGAGATCCCAGTCTTTTTATTACGGTTCCTCGGATCTACGATGGCTTTCCAGCAAAGGTTTTAATATACACTTCTCGGTTAGCCGAAATATTTCTTGGAGACGTAGCAGTCTCCGACGTCTCCTCATCCCTCCCTCTGGCTTGCGGATGTAGTAGAGTGATAGCGGTTCACAACTCACGATCAAACATTAGCATAGCTGGAGTCTTTCTTGTCGTGAGGCTAATCGTTCTCTTCGTGCCTTGTAACGCCTGCTTGGTTTCGTCAACCATCCTCTTCGCTTGACCATTGGTCGCCGGATGATACGGGGCACTTGTGACATGACGAATTCCGTTATTTTTAAAGAACTGTTTAGTCTCATCTGACACTAATGATGTAGCATTGTCGCTAACAGCCTTGCGTGGTATGCCGAACATTCCGAATAAGTTACAAAGTTCCTGAATCAGTGAGCTTGAGTTGATACTTTTGGAAAGGTTGTGGAAAGCCATTCACCGGGAAGCATTCAACAACCTCAAATAATAAGTCAAAGAACGCACGGTTCTTGTGAACTATGATGAAAACAAGCCCCTGTTGCTTTCCTGCGAGGCCTCCCCTTACGGCGTGGGAGCAGTACTTGCGCAGATAGACGCTCTGGGACGTGAGGCTCCAGTGGCGTTTGCATCACGAACACTAGGGGCTGCGGAGAAAACAATTCTCAGCTTGATAGGGAACGGTTGGCCATCGTCTACTCAATGCAGTATGTCACTTCCACGAATACATCACTGGACGACAGGTGACCATCTACACAGACCACGAACCCCTTTTAGGAATACTTGAAGGCTCAAAAATGATACCATAAGTCCTATCCCCGCGTATGACATAATGGTGCATCAAGCTCAGTGCGTACGACTATGAGTTGAGATAAAAACGGGGAAGGACACACCAAAACGCAGACGCTCTGAGCAGGCTGCCTCTACCTGCTCGTGTCGACGAGCCCTGCCCACCTGGCGATGTACTAATGTTAGCCTGCTCGCCAATTCCACAACTCTGTCCAGAAGGCATTGCAGCGCTCACTGAAGAAGACAAAGTTCCAACACTCGTCTACCAGGCCATACATCACGGCAGACTAGGAGAGCTAAACAAGGACGAGTGTAGGGCCTACAAAATATTGCCAACGAACTTTCGACACTCAACGGTTGCTTGACCCGAGGTACAAGAGCAGTGATTCCCAGTACAGCGAGAGTTTAAGTACTCGACTTACTTCACGCTGGACACCGAGGCATGGTGACATTGAAGGCAGCTGCTTGAATTCGTTTGGTGGCCTGGAGTGGATAAAGACATCGAAGCCAAGGCAAAGGCGTACAGTATTTGCCAAGAGCACCAACAGGCACCACCTAAGGCACAATCCTCGGAACGGCAACGACCATCGAGGCCATGGAATACACTGCACATCGACTTCGCTGGTTCCATTGAAGGTAAAATGCTGCTGATGGCAGTTGACGCCTTCAGCGAATGGCTGGAAGTTCGTCAAATGAAAAGTATCAACTTAAGCTCACTGATTCGGGAACTTCGTAACTTGTTCGGAACGTTCGGCGTACCACGCAAGGTTGTTAGCGACAATGGTACATCATTAGTGTCAGACAAGATCGAACAGTTCTTTAAAAATAACGGAATTCGTCACGTCACAAGTGCCCCGTATTATCCGGCGACCAATAGTCAAGTTGAAAGGATGGTTTAGGAAACCAAGCAGGCGTTGTCTAAAGACAAGACAGGAAGTTTATTGTGTGGACTTGCTCGATTTCTTCCGAAACAGCACACAATTAGTCGCACGACAGGAAAGACTCCGGCTATGCTAATGTTTGGTCGTGAGTTGTCAACCGCGATCACTCTGCAACGCGGATACGACCATCATCATTATCATTATCGTCGGTCTGCAGAGTTTAGGAGCAGCGCAAAATATGGGAGGAGAAAGAAGAGCCCTATCTAATTAGGTCGCCATTTTCTTCCTGTCCTGTTCAATTTGTTAATACGCATCAATATGTAGGATAACCTTAAACGCAGTTGACATTGAATTGGTAGATGATTTTAAAACACTTGGAGTAGTGTTTTCTCATAATATGACCTGGGACCATCATATTGCGTATCTAAATAAAAAAGCTTTCTAAGGTTGTAGGGCTGATATGCCGGCACCGGTATATACTTCCAACATCAATTAAACTCTTGTTATAAAATCGTTATTTTATTCTCATTTACATTACTGTTCCTTAGTCTGGTGTACAACTACAATAACAAACTTGGAGAAAGTACACTTAATTCAAAAAAGAATGCTAAGAACTATTGCAAATGCACCATATTTGTCGCATGCGAAAAACTTGTTCAAAATTTATAATATACTTAGTATCAAAAATATGTATAGCTATAGACTATCCACAAGGCTTAAAAAAGAATTGCAACATAAGACCTCTTCCTTGGTAACATTGTCAAATTTACAAAGACATGTTGCAACGTATCAAACACGTAACCCCGATTATTGGCAAATATCAACTTGTAGATTGAATGTTGGCAGTGAAATGTTATCCTACCGAGTCCCAAGACTTCTCAATTCCCTAATGTTTCACAATATTGATATAGATAAATTTAGTTTAAATGAATTACGTACTGTCATGCATAGCTTTGATATAGTGTACTGATATTTGGTTTTGTATATATTTGGATGTTGTATCTATATGTTCTCGGTAAGTTGTTAATCTGGTAATTTCTCCTCGTGTCCATGTATTTGTATCTTTATGTAAACGTAGATTTTGTATATTTATATGCTTTGAAGATTGACAAAATGTAATTGATATCCGTTGAATGTGCTTATTCTTTGATTGAATGCCTTTGTGTTTTATTTTGTTCCCTCTGACTGCTGCAGAATGTCACTGGGGCCGAGAGCTTGTCAAGCCGTCTATCGCTGCTTTTATTCTCGGCTCCATCATTACCTGTAATGGGAAATGAAAATAAAGCTTATTATTATTATTATAATTTAAGACGCCCATTCAGGTCAACCTTGGTCTTTTGAGGCAGGTGTACACTTGGTATGTCCTGTGCCTATAGACATTCGCCAGCCGCAACCTCGGATATAATCGAATCTGACCATACCTACAATGGAGCACAAGTAAGCTTCAAAACTAAATGACGTAAGGGGGATGGTGGTGATGAGGACATACCTGTGACCGACCACTCTGAAAAAATGGAAGAGGTGGAAGCCGGAGAGGACGCTGAGTTCACCTTAGTGCTACATCGTCGACAGAGGACGACACGTGTCCCAGTCCTTCTAACGCCTAGGCAAGAGAACAAGCGGTTGCAGCAACAAAACCCGCTGAAGTTTTCTGCTGAAGAAAGGACACTGGCTGGCGCGCCCATCGTGACACATCGTTTTACAGCTAGGGGAGGTCTTCTACTTGATGTCTCAGAAGTACCGATTGTGCATCGACTTCTCAAAGTGTACTCCCTTTGTGGGATCCCAGTACAACAATAGAACAATGCAACAATACCCAAAGTGTACCTGTAAACCTTCGGACTCATCAAAGGCGTACGTACCAAAGTTGAACACTGATAATTGTCCCTACAAATTCCTGGGATCAACCGGTGTGATTGCCGCTCGTCGGCTCTACCAGCGACGCGAAAATGCAAGATATCCTGCACAACCAACCGAACGGGTAGTACAAGCATTCCGTCCCAACACCGAGCGACCGGACAAGATCAACCTCGGCTTCACACGGCAGGAGGTAACCGAGTACATTGAGGCACATCAAAGGTGTTTCAACTGCCAGGCCCTCAGCCAGGTTGCAAAGTACTGCAAGGGGAAAACAATGCAAGAGGTGTGGAGAACCACACTTGACCAAAGATTGCTCTGGCACACCTCCTACCAAATGTGTAAACTGTCTCGGCGACCGTCATGGGCGTACCAACCGGGGGGACAAGGGGGGCGCTTGCCCCCCCCCCCCAGTTCTCAGAGTGGGGGGGGGGGGGGGTCAAGGCATGTGTTTTGCCCCCCCCCCCCCCCGGCCTGAAACAGCCGCTACTGGGCAGGGCAAACACTGGCCGCCCGCACCCAAGGGATACCAAGGGCACCGCCCCCCGGTCCTGGAAGGGGGGGGGGGGTCTTGTTTGCCCCCCCCCACTCAAAAACAAGTTAGTACGCCTCTGGTGACCGTCCTGCTTCTTATGCAAATTGCAAGGTACGCCTGGCAGCGTTTTCAAGAAAAACATCTTTCATTCATGTACTAAAGCTTGTTGAAACGCAACGTGAACTGACTGAAGCAAAGATGAATATCCTTCACTCCAGAAAGGAACAACCCACGCAGGTTCTTCCTATGCGCAAGCAGGACGAAAAAAACAACACTCGTCAAAAAAAAAACTACATCGAGGTCAATGCATATCCCTTCTAAGGGTTCTCCATTCACTGATAAAGAAAACGCAGGAAAGTCAGATGCGAAGAATGACCAGCAGAAAATGAACCAGACTGGAGTAAAGGGAAGCCTTGCATACAGTGATCTACTTTCCAGTCGGCACGTGTCTGAGGAGCCAACGCAGGAGTCAGTCACATCCGCCGATAGCATAATATGCTTCATCTTCTCTGCACTGCGGAGCTCCATTGCACAAATGCCACCAAGCACGTTGACAAGGAATGATGCTCCTTAAGCCAGCTATCGTCGGAAACATGAAAAATTCTCAACATAGTGATGCCTAACAGCAACGCTGCAGGATCCTTTTTGAGTGCGCCTTTTACGTCACGCGAAGTCGTATCAAGATGCTCTCCTCGATCATTCAATGTGATGTTAATATTCTTCGACCTCGACTCGCCGAACTTCGTCGTCGCCTCCTGGAACTTCAACTAAATAGTCTTGCTCTTTGAGAAACGTATGTGCACCCAGAACATCATCGATTATCAAAATACGTACAATATCACAGTACTACACCCAACCTCGACGGAAAATCTAGGGAATTTATGTTCGTGTAGAACCACCCCAAGTAAATAGAAATCGACCTTAGCGTCTTGAAAACTCTTTACGATAATCATACAGCCGTAACAATAAGAGTGGGCTAACATGATATTGTCAGGAATAAAACATAAACCTAAATTAATAAAACTTAAAATGAACATTTAATGCGGCGAACTTGCGCCGAGAAACATAAAGTAACAAAGAATGACGGCGATGGAAGGACGACTACCTCAAGCAGCCATGCGAAGCTCATTTTGTAAGAGCGTGGGTATTTAGAAGCTTCTGAGCTCGAACAAACAAGAATCTCGAGTCATATGGAACATTCCAGTAATGCAAACAAAAGAAAGATAAAAAGGACAAGCGCTGACGGGGATCAAACCTCAGCCAGTGGCGTGGGAGTCCAACACCCTGCTGACTTAACTATTCAAACGCGGCAATATTACTGTTGTCTCAAGCTCCATAGGTCCTTACCAACCATGGGATCTCGATGAAAGGAGAAAGATAAAAAAAACTCTGTCCTGGGTCAATTATAAGTGCGGGGCTTTTAATGCGAACCACCTTGGTTCGGGGAGTGACACAATTGCGCAAAGGGGAAATGCGCTCGTCGATGTAACGAAAGATCTAGGCTTAAGATGCCTCAACAACGAATCGCCAATCTTCATTCGTCCTCTCCTTAAAACAGACAGTGATCTCGATCTGTGATACCAACTGTGATGTTTATCACGTTCCTCTAAGCTTGATCTTAACAAGCCGAAATCCTCCAGCAATTCGGGCCGTAACCACGGCCTTCAAAGTCACCACTAAACAAAGAACGCCCCCAACAACCAAAGAAGTCCCAGACCTGACATATGTGAACCTTTGCGCCGCATCCAGGCGAGCTCAAAGAATAGCTAGGCGTTCTAAGCGACCGCAAGACTGGACAACGTCACGACGAACTCAGGTCAAGCTTTTCAGATATACCGTGCAACTGGGGCGTCAGCGGTGGCAACAGAGAAGTAATGCCCTAAACACTGATGTTCAATCCCGCCTCCCATGGACGGCAATCAAATGCCTACACACTGCGAGTACCAGCTAAAACCACTTGTCAGCAATCGTCATCAAAAACAAAATCTCATTCGCTGCCCTCAGAGAACGATTTGCAGATGAATTCACCGCTCATATCAACTTACCGAAGGCAGCTTTTCCTGGACCCAGGTTTTTCGTTCCACACTTCCCAAAAGTGTCAGTTGATGACGATTTCAGAGTATCAGAGATAAGATACGCCTTGTCAAGCTGCCGTCGACGTGGTGCCCCAGGACCTGAACTAACCAGGCTCTTAAAAGCATCATTTGGCAGAGAGGAGTACTACCCGACGCCTGGTTGCAATTGACCGTGATAGCTGTTAATAAAGCAGGAAAACGTTCAAACGAATTGTCCTTATATCGCCCAATATCGCTGATATCCTGCACCTGCAAGCTAAAAAAAGGGATGATCCACCGCCGTCTCACTTGGCAACTTGAACGTATACAAACGCGTTCCCACAGAAACTTTCGGGCTTCAGAAGAGGTCGATCCACAGCAGATGCCATCGGAGATCTTGTCTCGTCTCTTGAAGAGGACAAAGCACAGAAACATGATCGTGCTTTCGACGCTCTTCCTCACGGCATCATAATAGAGAGATTGCAACTAATCATGGTAGGATATGTCGGGCCCTGGACTTTGTACGATCTTTTCTAAACGAACGAACGGTCCAAGTAAGACTGGCCAGGCCTTTAAGTACGCCATGCGAGTGCACACAAAGAGTACCACAGGGAACTGTGCTCAGCCCGCTACATCTTTAACGTTTCATGGCAGCTCTCCCCCTTGCTTTACCAAAAGAAAGTACCTTTCAAGTGAAGTGTGCGGTATACGCTGACGACGTCGTACTTTGGTGTGCTGGTCCAACGCTCCTCTCAACAACAGTTGAAGCACAACTCCAAAAGGCGTTCAACACCACCTCGGCATTCCTTTATCACTCTGGCCTCACACTGCCTACTGCTAAGACCTCCGCACTCACCTACAGACCACGAAGGCGATTACGGTCCGAATTCTCAAGACTACGCGTAGAAGGAGAACAGATTCGAAGGCGGACAGAAGTGAAATACATTGGCGTCATTATAGACGACTGAGTGAACAGGCGCCCTGCTGTTAAGCACGTCATGAGGGAGTCTCGAAAACTATGTGGCGCTCTTCACTGCATTGCGAGTTCAAACTGGGGTCCGTTCCAGTCATCATTGTTGACGCTCTATCGGGGTCTCATTGTAAGCAGAATGCTTTAAGGCCCTGTCACACTGAGGCAACAGTTGGACAACTCTATCCGGCAACACGGGAAAGTCGTGTTGCCGGCGACCCTGTCACATCGCGGCAGCAACAACAGTCGGGCAACATGTTGCTGCCGCCCGGCAACCGTGTTGCCCGATTTGTTGTCCGACAACCCTGTCACACCGGGCTGACGGCGAGGACAACACGGGGAACACTCCGCCATCTTGATTGTTTACCTTCGTTCGTGTGCGGTGCGGAATCGCTGATATGTGACTCTACAAAGTGCGAGTGCGTTCGAAGGGCCAGGAATTACCACGGTACGACATCAACCAGTGATTGTGATTAGAAAACTTGACACGGGAAGTATTTTCCGCTCTTTATTTTATCAAAATGTTCTTCATTCGCTGTCAAAGCAGATAGCCCTAACCGAGGAAAGTGACATCGCCGATACATTTTCGGGATTTACTCCACCGTATGAAGTGTTTCTGCCCGGTTCTTTCATGCAATTTCTAGGTCTACTGTAAAATTGAGTTAGCACCGGCAGTACCCCAAAGCGTCTTTTGTGTTGAGCTGAACTGACAGTGCTTCAAAACTGCGACACCGACACGATCGGCCTTCATAACAATCGGTGGAATAAATATTTTTCAACGCTGTCTACTTGCCTACCGCCTGCTATGTGATCGCTTCATTCCCCCAAAACGTCCTGGGTATTTTGAAAACAAATCAGGTGTCTGGTAGCGCCTGTTTCCAAGTTCCAAGCATCAATAATCATGATCAGAATGGTCACTTTAATGCTTCAATTTTTTAATCTTTGGTTTTCTGGGTGATTTTTATTATACGTCATCAGCGGGTGAGTAGGCATGCCATTTTATTTTACTATCAGTAATGTGAGCTGGTCTCTCGGCAGTTCTAATTTCAAAACCTGTCTGAGCGTTCACGACCGTAGCTGTGACCATTTCGAAAATCGCTTTCCGTAACTACGCAGCAAAAACATAATCGAAAATATTTTAGCTGCACGCCAGCCCTGATTATTGTTAAATAACGTTTTCCAAGCCTTTATTTGAATAAGACGTTATTGATAGGGGACTAGCTCTACCATCGAAGCTATCTATGTCGTCGTGTTGCCGGCCCGAAATTCGCTCAGCCAGCGATCAGGGCAACACACGTTGTCCAACACAAGTTGCTGCTGTTTTTGTTGCCGAAAGCTGTCATACCGAGGCAACGTTTTAGTTGTCGTCCATGTTGTTGTGCTGTTGCCCCGATGTGACAGGTTTGTCGGACAACATGGGGAGCGAGGAACAAGTTGCCCGACTGTTGGACAACGTGTTGTGTTGATGTTGCCGTCGTGTTGCCTCAGTGTGACAGGGCCTTTACGCAGCACCCCTACTTGACATAGCAAGACCACAATGGACAACTATTGAAACTTTCCACCGAAAGGCCCTAAGGTTCTGCCTCGGCCTGTCCTACTCATCAAAAAATGTGCCCACATTCGTAGAAGTCGGCGACTCCCCACTACGGCATCAAGCACACTGAAAAAGTGCTTCGACATTTCACTAGGCTCTTCAGTACACATGATACAACCCAACTCATCGAGGGCATCATGGCGAGGCTTAATTTCAATTTCGGAAAGGTGGCAGCAGCATTTCGATCAACCATCGGCTATCCTCCTAACGTTCCCGAGACACCCCCGCCCCACTGTGACGAAGAGCATCTGCAAATACCGGCAAATATTCCTGGCCTTTTTCGACGAGTTGAGGTCGCAGATTGCGTAGTACGGTCTATTACTGAAGAGTTTATGCCTACAAATTATGCAGGAATAACGCACACATATACAGATGGTAGTGTACACGAACATTCCGCAACAGCTGCTTACTGCATTCCCGAACTCGGAGTTCACACAAAAGGTCGTTTGGACATCTGCTTGAACACCGCCTGTGCCGAGCTTGTTGCCATCCTGCTTGCCATAGAAGAAACTTTCAAATACCCGAACTACACCACTTTGTCATCTTCTCCGACCCCCAAGCAGCACTGAGACAGCTGACAAACCTGGAAAGAGCATCTCCGCTAGCTCGTACTATAGCCCACCTAGTGCGAAAGGCAGCTGTGGAAGGTGCATCCATTTATTTTCAGTGGATCCCTTCCCACGTTGGTATTCGAGTAAATGAAACTATACTCTGTTTCACCTTGTGTTGTACCGCAGGAAAGGCTACAGCCGCGAGCTCCTTGCTCTATGGCACACCTCGGCGGCACAAGCTCTCGTGCACCAAGGGCAGCTGCCAACGCTATATGAGCTCGCGCTTCTAGCCTTCGCTGCGGTACAACATAAGGTGACACGGAGTATAGGGTTGTCTCGCACGTGCTTCTCATGCAAATGTCATGCCAACAATCTCCGTACATCCATATAATTCGTCAAACAACCTTATTCATAAAGCCATTCAGAAACTTCACCCTGGCCCTGAAACTGCGTCTGAAACCCCGCCGTACAATATCCCCAAGAAAAGCTTCAGCAGGCCTGAGCAAGCACTACTTTATCGGATAAGGGTAGGCTGCGCCCGAACCGCTTCTTGCCTGCATCTCATCAAACGCCTGACATCCCCAGTCTGCAATGCCTGTGGCGCCACGGAGGACATCGAACTCATTCTCTGGCATTGCAGGGCGGTGAGGGACCCCCAAAAGACACCTTTGACCACCCTCAAACAGCTTAATATTTAATCTTGCAACACCAAGTTACTCTTGTTCCCGGCAGGTTCACGACATTCGAGAACGAAAGCTTTAAGGGCACTGCTTGACTATTTTAAAGCCACAGGTTATAGCAGTGTGCAATTCATGAGGAAAGGACCAAGAATATAATTAGCCACACAATTTGACAACCACTCTTGATTTCCCCCCCCCCCCCCCCCCCCAGCAATGCGAGAAAGCTGACCCCACCACTGGGAGACTAACATTTCGCCTTGCCTCTATCCCCTTTTCACTTTACAATAAACTACTACTACTACTACTACTACTACAAAATGTGCTCCCCGCCTCTCGCCGCAATACACAAACCTCATGCAAGAAAGAAGTTGATTGAAATTTGAAAGTTTATAATTTCAAAGCGCGAAAGGCGTGAAGCAAATGCCCACGATGCGGTTTTCAAACTGCGTGTCTAATCCTTTCAGTTAAAAACAAGGTGAGTCAATCAAAAGCAGAAAGGCAACTCAAAATATAGATTCGTACTAAATCTTGCATTCTGAACTATCATCCAGCGGAACAGCGCAAAGACCGGAGCAGCAAATGAAAGTTACGAATCAAGAAAGATCGACTTACGTTTCTCTATTCTGATGATAACAATAAAAATGCAAGCTTCATGCCGCGGGCTCACACTTGACAGCATGATTTGATGTGTTTTAATGCGAAAGCATTAAATGTCCCATGGAGCGAGCTGACGTCATGAGTTTGAAGGTCGAAAACGGCACCTAGTTTCCGCGATCGCCTTCGGATCCATTGGCCGCTGCGCTCCTCAGTTTCCACTACCGCTCACCCCATGGCGCTGCGTGTCCATCAGTGCGCCGTTAACAGGGAGCGTCCAAGGTCACCAGGGGAGCACGCGCGCTGACCGGCGACGAAAAGTACGCGGCAGACAAAAAAGGGAGCGGACGAGCGGCTTGCATGCTTTCGCATTCAGGACTCATATGAAGTGCTTCGGTGTACCTCGAGCTGTCTGTTTCCGTATCTGGTTGGGTTATAGGCGCCGCATGCGTAGATCTAGAGAACTGGCTCGTCTCGCTTTTTCTGCTGGGTAGCCGAGCGTTTGAACAGGCCGGAGCAGAGCGCGGGATAAAATCCCGAAGGCCATGACCCATGGATCCTAGCCTTACCCCCTCCCGTTTCGATCTCGATGAGCATCGTACCGGCGTGCGGCAGTGTGTCACTACTGATGCACTTTGAAGACCCTAGGCTAGCAGTCGTACTGCACTGGCTAAATTTCTCATCTACAGTGGGTAAAAAATGTCGCCACACTCTGGCAGACTCAGCTCCTCCTGTCTGAACAACTAAGGACTATTTTTGCATAAATAAATACGGGGATCGGTGACCAAGTGCGTTAGCGCAAAGCAGCTCGAAGCACGTGGGGTCCACGCTGCAGAACCCAGGAATCCTGAGTCTTACGACTGCCGGTTTCAATCCAGATGAGCATTGTACCTTTGTGCGTTCGTGTGATCACGACTGTGCGATGCATGTTAAAGACCCCAGGCTATCAGTCGTACTGCACTGACTAAATTTATCGTCTACAGTGGTTGTGATGCCAGTCTGTTTGTGTCTGTATTTGTGTTTGAGCCCGTACCTTGGCAGTTCCGGTTCTTGCCTCGATGGATGATATAAATTTGACTCAATTACACCCCTTTCGAAATTAATTGTCATCAAGCGGTTCAAATATCAGTTTACTTTTCGCATGCCGATGGTGGTAAAAACGGCACCGTCATTTTCGGGCTTCAGCGGTAAGCGGAACTGTGTTTATCGCCATACATTTCTTTTGTGAGTGTCCGGCGTGAGTGAAATCCTTTATAAAACATCCCACATTGAGGTTGTCCATTCAATGTAGACCCCACTTCAATACCACTCAAGCAACATTGGCCGCCGCTATTTCTTGTTTGACGCCAGAACTGGCCTCAAACAATTTTTTTTTTCTTCTTGTTTTGTATCTGCCCGATCCCCTAAAGGTCAGCCTGGTGGTTCATTCCCCCGGCCCGGTAATAGCCGCAGGGATGTAGAGGGAAAGAAATTGGGTATTTGAGTGGAGGAGGAAAGCATTTTCTCACGCTAGCTGGCGCAAACTACCACCCATTACAAAAGGCATAGCCAATATTATCTATCCATTCATCCATAGGAAAGAAACGTGCGATTGGATACGAATCCTCGCCGAACGCTGACCCAGCTCTTGTATCAAATACATGCTCAGAGTACGTGCCCAAACAATTGCGGACTCTAATAAGTGGTGCCGTTAGCCGCAGTACCTAGGAGAGGGATTTTGAAACCACGTGACTGTCTTGGTAGGGATGCGGGGAGCCACGCATGGCCCCGTCGCTTCGTTTGACAAAATGGCTGCGGCGTACGCAGTTGCCACGTTCGAGATCGCATTGCTGTTTGTCTTCAGGGCCCGTTTGCCCGAAGCCGGTTAACTTTAACCGAGGTTAAAAGTTAACCGCCCTACCCTACTAGGTACCTACAAGTACCTAGCCAAGTTTGACGAGGGCTGGATGAGCGATAGCTCCGTGTTTTCGTATAGGGTGATAGCTGGTGTCACCTACTGGTTGTAGCGAATATAAGTGGCTTCCGTGGAAAAAGTTTCCGAAAAGGGGGGACCCAACAACGCGGCTACCGTTGCTTGGCTGTCTGAATTGAAGACAAGCCCCGTTGAAATTTCCTTCCAAGTTCGAAAGAACTTGGGAAAACTTCTTTTTTTTTTTTTTTGGTGATGTATCACATGGGCTGAATTCTTTCTTCTCTTTTGTTCGTGACACCGCAAATATATATTGCAATTTTGCGTTCAATAAACTCAGTTGTAATTCAGCGCTACGTCCGTGTCACTTCTTTGTCTGGTCCTCGTCTTTTCGCGCTGTTTTTAATTCCGAAATTCGAAAGAGGACGACGAAGTTCAGTCCTAGAAACGATAAGGAAGAAGTGAGCACTTAAAGGCGGGCGGTACACCGGCAGCATGGTTGGCCAGCATGCAAGATCTGTATATAACACCATCATAAATTGAAAAACCTGTGATTCGGCTCCAGTGAAAATAGACCTATTAGTAAATTACCCAGACACCGAGGAGAACGCTGGAAGTGTAATTCTACGGTCCGCGCGCGCTGGCCTTGACTCCGTAAGTGATGACGTCACAACAAGGCGTCTGGGTCCAAACAAACCGTTGCTAGGGACGTTGCTATGGACTAATGCATGGAGACTCCACATGAGGCTAGATTTTTGCTTACAAGTAAGTAAATAATTTTTGTAAGCAACCTAACTTCTTGATATCGAATTATGAAGATGTTCTTGTCGTCTCAGTGTCGTATCGCAACGATGAAAGCCATTTCTGAAGACTTGCACTCCGCTTTGCTTTGGTAGCAGACGACACAATAGATTTGCTGGCCTCTGTTGCAGCGGGCGTCTTCATTGAATTGCGTCGGTAATCGAGCGACAAAAACAAGTGTATCACCATGGCCGTAGAGGCCTCCGCGATGTGCGTTTTTTTTTTTCTGTGAAGAACCCAGCTTTGTTACGAGGGGTGAAAATGCAGTAAAATCAAACCGTCGACGACCTGAAGTGCATTACCGGCGTAGTGCAGGCCAGCATGAGAAACAAATCGTACGCCGTCGCGGTAAGTCGTTTGTTATTATTATTATTGTGGTTGTCAGGTTATTAAAGAATTGCATGTCTGTCGCAATTTCGCAGTATTTTGCTTTTTGTTTGTTTTTTCCCTTGGCATACATAAAATTCCGTGGATGTGCTCTTTAGGGGAAGATCTCTATCGAACCCGCGATGCGAGTACAATCTGTAATGAACTCACCTTATGTTTTTTATCCAGTTCTTTCGCGCTTTGGGGTCTTGCGGAAATCTGAAGTAACTGCAAGGGTCTTTCACCACGCGATGGTTACAACCAGGTATACGAAGCACCCTCGCATAGAGCGAGTCCGAAAACAAAATTTGGGATCTCTACCGATCGCCTGAAGTGCTTTTCTCACGGGTGCAATGCAATCTTTTAGCAGACGATCATCTCGAACGACGCCCGGACTTTCGATAAACCATATTTTGCATCGCACCCCACTATGAATTCTTATATGTGTCTGAAACTCATTATATTAAGAACAAATGCGATGTCAGAATATCGTCTTTATTCACACGATTCAGACGCCGGCGCCGGATTGGCCGGCGAGCGTGTGACAGACGGCATACTTCTTGCATTCGTTGTCTGCTGCAGGCATCTTGAGGACCGGAAGTTGCAGTCGTAAATATTTCAGAAACGAGCGATTACCGGCACACTTCTGTCGAAACATATATGACATTCAAGCTTTCTGCATTTGTGATTTCTAGAAGTTTAAATCCTACTCCTGATTTTTGAACGGTCGGGTTTTCGTAGCGAAACCGAGCCACATGTATTCGTCCATAACAACTACCCTAGCAACGGTTTGTTTGGACCCATGACGTCACACTTACGGAGTCAAGGCAAAATTTGTTATAGACGTTTTGCTTTAGAACAATACTGCAGACGCCAGCAGGTGCAACGCGTCTAACTACACTCGTAGCATGCTCCTCGGTGCTTGGGAATTTTAGAAAAAGGTCTATTGGAACGCTGTCTGCTTTTGTGTGCTATCAATACCCGGCCGATTGAGTCAAGGCAATCCCTTTTCCAAAGACGTTGCCATGCCGACAATTATCGCGTTCATTTAGGCTTAGTAATGGCCAGAATGGACCTCTTGGCGAATATGTGCTGCCACCTAGACACGCGAATCAGTTCGAGACTAGGTGACTGGAAAACAACGCGCGCCCAAGGCCTCTCCCACCCGTTCCACACCCAAAACGTCAGCTACATCCTGTTCACCCATTGAGGCGATGTGACCGAGATACGGCTCCCCCAAGCTCACCTTTGTCAACATCGTGCGTTATCTTCCGCCCCGAGGTCGACACAACGAAACCGCTCAAAGGCGAGAAATGCAAGATGGCGGATTGTTTGGAACTAGATACTCTCGAACCCAGGCGCATGAAATACTCCGCGCATGCGCACCGCGTATTTCTACAAAAGGTCCATTCAAAGGCTATCTAAAAAATGCGACGAGGTCATTGCTCATGCTTTGCGATATAAGTGAGGTAATTCAAAGCGAGTGAGGTAATTCAAAGCGAAAGCCTTCTGCACCATTCATTGCTGACTAATGCGCCCGATATTGCAGCTACAACGACATATTAGTTCCAAAGCGAGCGGCGCTCACTCACCGGGGCACAGCCATGTTTCCCCGCATCCCTACCGAGCCAGTCACGTGATTTCAAAATCCCTCTCCTAGATACTGCGGCTAACCATGGCTAACTTTAGCCGCGGTTAGCGCTTAACCGCGCTTCGAGCAAACGGGCCCAGATGGCGCACATTTTTGGAAGGGGTCTATTTGAGCGCCGCAGATGTTCTAAGGTTCAGGATTGGCAAGCTTTGTGAATGGCCTCCAAGAATGCCGGTGCACACCGGCAATTTCGGAGGGCATAATTTATGCGAAGGCTAGAAGCGCGAGCTCATAGCGTTGGCAGCTGCCCTTGGTGCACGAGAGCTGGTGCCCCCGAGATGTGCCCTAGAGCAAGGAGCTCGCGCTTGTAGCCTTTCCTGCGGTACAACACAAGGTGAAATGTCCTTCTGTTTAGGGTGATGCCATCGTTTGTATACTTCGTCTCACCTTAGCATGGACTAACTGCGAAGGCTGTGCAAGCGCGAGCGGGTTGCCTTGTCTACCTTGACTGGAGCACTCGCTGCACGAGCGCTCGTGCAGCCGCCAAGGCTTCGTCCAAAGCGAATAGCTCGCGCTTTTAGCATGCGCGGCTAACAATAGTCCATGCTAAGGTGAGACGAAGTATAGTACTATACTCTGCTTCATACTTAGCGTGCAACGCTGTCAAAGCTACTGGCGCGAGCGCGTGGTTTCATCTCTGGTTTTGCTTGCGCGAGAACGCGTGCAAATGATCAACGAGATCATGCCCCAAGCTCGCGCCAGTAGTTTTGACAGCGTGGCACACTAAGTATGAAACAGAGTATAGGGTGCCTCAATGTCCTTCTGTTTAGGGTGATGCCACCCTTTGTAGTACCCGATGCCGACAGCACGCGCTCAAGGGGAAAATACAAAGAAATCGACGAAAACAAAATGTCGCCATAGCACAATCAGCGCCACAAACGCGTGCAGGGACACGCGCTTTCACGCGCTTCTGAACAAAAAATAAAAATAAAAGTGTGGGACAAAATGGCCAGATGTCTCCACCCTAAGCAAAGCGCACATGAAGGCACCCTATATAGTACCAGATGCCGACAGCACGCGCTCACAGGGAAAATGCAAAGAAATCGCAAGTAACAAAATGTCTCTGTAGCACAGTCAGCGCCACGAGCGCGTGCAGAGACACGCTTCCTCACGCGCTTGCGAACAAAATATAACAATAATCGTTCGAAACTAAATGGCCAGATGTCATCACCCCAAGCAAAGCGCACATGAAGGCACCCTACTTCAACCTATTCGTTCACCAGTCATCAGGAATTGCAAATGAACATGTGACAAATGCAGTCTACTCAGATGAAATTGGGATTCTGGTAGCCGGACTGCCAGTGCAAGACCAATGACTTCTCGGACGGATTATTAAACAGTTTTATTGGCATCAACATGCTATGTACAGAATCGCTAGGGAATAGAAAAATACCCGAAACATGCATCCAACGAGACAAGCAAGCCCGAAATCGCTTCGAGACGCAGCAGGTCACTCGAATAATTGCTTCAATGTCAAATAATTAATTGAATCGCTTCTTGCGCACGGACCTCGCAGTTCCTGACGATCCACAGTAACTTCTGTCGGTCTCTATAGCCATATATCCAAGCGGATGCACACATATTCTCTTACACACAGTGTAAATAAAAACATAAAAAAGCTGATGCTTACAACATCGTCAGTAAAACCGATGTTGTATTTTTTTTTTAACAATCTTTGTATCGATTAGTTGTGCTACATTATTGCAGCCAATATGTACTACAATATTTTAGTCTTATGCATGGTGCGTTACATAAATTGATTCGTTAATGAAATTTAATGCGTAAAAGACCCAGTATGTCAATAGCTTAATTCACAAGGTTTTTTTTCTTCTAAAAGCACCAGTGTTGCATTAAAATGATACACGAACATCCACTCTGTTCGTTTTCCTCAATCCTTATTTTCATGGAAGAACGGGTTACCACAAGGAAGCCTCCCTAGTCGGATAATACAACTGAGCACTGCAACTGTCTGAACTGAATGAATCCTCATATTTGTTCACGTTGTCTTCCGACGGCGCATACAATCAGTAGGTCGCTAACAGGTATACGTCCGATATTTTTTTTTGCACCGTTATACGCACTGGCGCAGAAAAACATAAAAGGTATAGTCATGAAACAATATTGGGTTTTGAATGTTCATGACTTTGCAGAGGCGCACTGGTCCCAGTCTGGCCGAAGTATACTCGCACAGACCGCCACTGATTCAGAAGCAGCTTTGTCGCGGTGAAATCGCGAGGACAAAAGGAGACGATATCTTTCAGTCTTGTTCTCGCATAGCTTGGTGACGTAATTGTGGGATTGAAACCACCCGCCTGACGACAGTCGAACGCGGCTCATGAATTAGACACAAGAACTGCGTGAGCACTCGACTTCGGTTCGTAACACTCAATGCCTCAGCGGACACTCGGGTAGTGGCTCGTGTCCAACTACTGCGGCGATGAGAACAGCCGAACTTTAAAAATGCCTGGAGCTCAGCACGCGCTTTCTACTCTACTAACCCCAGCGCGTGGCTATGATTAACTTTGGCGGCATAGGATAGGCACCAGGCCACGTGGCCGCTTGTTCTGACTCCGAGTTGAGGGGATGGACGATGCTCATATGTCTCGAATTCTTTCGGCGATTGATATTGGCCAAAAAGGGAAACTAAGGCAAGTTTATTCAGTTATTAACGTTAGCGAGTGATTCTAATCAGTATTTGTTAAAAGTAGAAAAATGGCTCCTCTAAAGGCCGGTTTAAACGCGGTTTACGTACATAGGTTTACTACAGACGTGCGCTTCAGTATAAATCCAATCACTTACGTGCACTCAAGCGCACCGGTGCGAGAATGTGGATAAATCGAACGCGCCTGTACCTCGTGACGTCAAGATGTCACGTGTAACGGTTAGTGTGCCGAAATTTGAGAGCGTTTTCCGCGCTTTTCGATCGCGGTCGCGTAGTTTACGACCGGCGTTTTCGACGCAAGGTGCGAGGAGTCGACCAAAGCGTCCATCGTCTGCGAGCGTCGCCAAGCCTAGCAAGGTATCGCTAGAAGAGTGTTTGGCCTTTCCATCCGCCATTTCCCTACCAATCTTCGCAGAAAACGTCCGCCATTAAATTACAAAAGAAGGCATGGTTCGAGCTGAGCCGTCGTTTAACCCTGCGATGGACCGCAGTGGAAGGTGTACGAGCCAAATCAACCAATCCAGCACTGCGAACAAATCACGTGACCTCCCGAAGGTCACGTGACATTCACACGGCATTGGATCGTCTTCGATGGCTCGTAGTGTCGTCTGCGATCAGCCGTTATCTGAACAGAGTGTAGATGTAGTGACGTCACTTGATAATAACGCCCCACGAATTGTTCACGTGACCTGACGGCCCGTGACGTGTTCACGTGATCCGAGGACACGTGACCTGACGGTCGTGCAACCACGTGACTCCGGTGAAAGTATTCTCACTTCGCGGCAGTTTGGCGGGCGACCAACAGGTCAGCGGCTGCAGCCTGTGGTATAGCCGTCGGAAGGACTAGGCACTATCCCCTGCAAATGCTCCGGTTGGCGAGGAACTCCGCGGGCTGCGAGAAGCAGTTGAAAACGTAGTCCTGCATGGCCGGGGGCGCGATGAACAGCAGTCGCCACTGGAGGCCCCTCCAGAAGCCGTCCGGGTGGTAGGCGAACTTGGGCTGCGTGGCGACCACCGCCTGCTCCAGGTCGTCGATGACCTCTTCCACGTTGGTCCTGGAGTCGGCGAGGCCCTTCCGGAGGTACTCCTTGCACTTCTCGAAGTACGCCTCGCCGTACTCTCTGCGCACGTCCTCGGGGGTGTCGCGCCACTGCTTGTCCATCGTCGGAAGCAGAATGTTGTCGGCCGTTAGGTTCGTCCTGCCCAGAGCAAAGCCGCGCATACAAAAGAATGAAAGCGTGCAATTAACACACCAACTCAACTTTCTGACATCACGTCACTGTGGTGGCGCTGGTGTCCATACTGCGCCTGCGCGGATGGCTCAACTTAAAGGCCGACGACCAGACTCGAGATTCTGCAAGGCAGACGATCCTCGTCACCATGGGAAACAGGAGGAAACATGCAACGGTGGACAGGGCAGAACGGGGAAAACGAGGAAGCGATGGAAAAGTGGAAAGCACCAACTGGTCGTCGGTCTTTAAGCGAATTTAGTTTCTGTGCTTGCGCGGTGCCCCCGCCTGGGTTTGGGGCGGGGGGGGGGGGGGAGTGTACAATCGAGGTTTTTTTTGTAAACAGTGTGTTAGTGTATAGCCACTCTTAAAGGTAGCTGAAGAGGTTCTTGAATTAAAAACTAAAATTAACGTTTAAAAGTAGGCACCTCAAAATTTTTGTCTTCAGTTTTCTTTCGATCTCATTAGTAGGAGCGTGGGACGAAGCTATACGTAACATACTTGGTCTTTATTTTCAGATGCAGCCCGATTTCAGCTTCTCTGCCGAAAATGTCATCTGTAGAATGCCATATTAGAAATGTATTTTTTTTTTTTTTTGCCGAGAAACTTTTTTTTTTTTTTAAACAACCCGAGTGAATAATAAAGCCAAACAAAATAAAAATAAATGTTTTGTTTTAGGCGACATTTTTAGGTGCGGAAACTATACTGCATATCCACACAATTTATATTTGCATTTTATGATAATCCTGAATTTAAAAATATACCAACGCCAAAATGGTCTAATCCTAAAATTTATGTTAAAAGCATCGGACCTTTTACGAATTTTACTTTGGCGAAAATAAATAAATCTTTCTCTACAGAATTTAATACCCGAACTTTAATTTATTATATACTTAGTAGTAACTTCGTAAGTTATAAGCTATAAAAAAAAAAAAAAGCTATTTTTAGTCAGTGAAGATAACAAATGATTTAAGTGCTCGTTTCCGTTAAAATTTAACACCAATGTATCATTGTTGTTCAATTGTTTTCTTTAAGTAGAGGGAGTTCCCGAGAAAAGAGAACCGTGTTCGTCTGTTCGGGAAAATAAACTATGCATCGCAGGAAGCCAAACCTTCGTGAGAATGCGACGCTAGCGGATG
Source organism: Ixodes persulcatus (assembly GCA_013358835.2). Taxonomy (NCBI): domain Eukaryota; kingdom Metazoa; phylum Arthropoda; class Arachnida; order Ixodida; family Ixodidae; genus Ixodes; species Ixodes persulcatus. Next base: position 50,406 of record JABSTQ010009732.1, read on the forward strand.
GGGTAGAACGCGAAAGTTTGACAACATGACGTCACCTGATTCAAAAGGTAATCGAGAAAAGCGAAATTTTTCTACGAGCCGACGTCCATCTAGGCCTAATATTGTCAAAACGAGAAATGACACTGTGGGCGCCTGTAGCATCTATTTCAGTGAAAAAAAAAAAAAAAAATCTTGTCAGCACGAAAGAAAACAATATCCTATTTCTCGCTGACTGGTGTTTCGCACTGACATAAATCCCTCAAGCGTCCACAATGGCGAGATCTGTGTTGACTTAGGGTTAGGTTGACGACGTCAACTTAGGCTTAGGTGGAGGTCGGATCATAGAAATTTCATTTTTCTGAATTATCTTTTTATCCAGGTAACGTCATGCTCTCGAACTTTCGCGTTCTATCCCAACCGCTGGAGTCACGTTCTCTGCGATCCACAATTTTTTTACCCCGGGCGAAAAACACGGTTCTCGCTACTCGGGAGCTCCCTGTGTTTGCACCGGCAACGCGTTATGGTACGTTTACACTTGCGGATCCGCTAGCGAATCCGCCCAGCTTTTGCCGCAGGGGCGAAACGCTGGGTGGAAAACGCGGCGGCGAGACGTTTAGGTCCAGGACCTATTTCTGCCGCCGAACGGGGCGTTTCGCTGACCGGAAGTGACAATCTTGCGCAGCGCGACGCTGCCTACGTCATGAGCGCGCGTAGTTCCGGGAGCAGCAACGCCCGGGAGAGAGAGCCGAGGCGGGAACTCTCGCGCCTTCTCGTCTAATTTGACGAGATGTTACGGGAACCGCTGCCGCAGCTGGCGCCGCCGCCACTGCTCGAAGGAAATAGATGTAAACGCAACCCGCTCGTCGCCGCCACCGCCGGGAGCGGATCCGCTCCCGCGGCAGCGGATTTCTTCTAAGGTGTAAACGTACCATTACAGGGCATTGCTCAACGTCTGAAAGCCTTTTTTTTTTTTTTTTACCTTTAGCGTTTTTGAGCACATTTGTGTCCTTATTAACGCTTTTTTTTTTTCTTGGGAATTTCATAACAGCTCTTTTTTTCAGGTAAAGCAGGAGAGGCAAACATCTGTCAACATATGCTATGTCGTCAGATTGTCTCGTTATCGATTCCAGTAGGAAATAGAAGGAGAAATTTGCGAAGCAATCGCGAGTTAACATTTTTCCTGTACAGACTCGATGAGCGGCCACATATAAAGCTACGTGCCGACGTCGCGGGATACTTACGCGTACATGTTGGGCTCAATGGAAATGACCTTGACGCCAAACTTCTTCATCTCCTTGCGCAGTCCGTCCACGAAGAAGCGCGCCGCGCATTTCGACATGCAGTAACCCACGGAGAAGGGCACAGAGTAGTGACCTGCACAGGGAAAGCGACCCAAGTTGACTATACACTCTATAACTCGAACTTAAGCTGCCGTAATTTAGTTGCTACATTTCTAACATTACCAAGGCTGCTCGCGGGCAACTATTCCCCTTGCCGCTCGAAGTCCTCTACCGACCTCAAACGAGGAGACTCGAGAACTATGCAGGCTCTTCTCCCGCCAGGTGGCGTAGGGCACCTCATGAACTCTGACTTTCTCACACCGTGTTTTTGTTAATCTTGTTTGTCTACTCCCCAGTGAATCCCCTTTCCCTCTCTTCCCCACCAGTGAACACGGCGGCCAGCTAGCAGGCGAACATGCGTAAGGGTAGTAACCTCTCTGACTATAGGCTCTTACGACACCGTGTACGCAGGTATTTCTTGTGCACATAAATTACAACTACAACAAGTACAATTACAATTTCTGTGGCTATCTTGAGCGCCCGTCAAAGCTGCGGCATGCGCACTCTTCTTCCGAAATGCCACGGAAAGCGTCCACTCCAGCTTCCACCGCGCGTGCGCTCGCAGAACTTGCTTCGACAGAGTCGAAAGCACCGCGGAAGCCGTAGAGAAAACGAGTGTCGATAGATGCCCCTAAAGTCACTGGATCCTGGGAAAGTAGCGCCATTGCCTTCCCTACCTGCATGCTAGCCGGACACAAACGGATACTAACATACAGACGACCTAAACCTCGCAAGGCGATTGGCTAATCGGTCCTCGTTACCATGGAAATCGCCATCTTGGTCCATTTAAATCTTTGAAGCTTCCAGGGGGTCGTTCTAAACCAGTCGCGCCAAGATCATCATGGTGCATCATCGTACTGGAAGCGTTCCTCGCCAATATAAGAGTCTTTGGCACTTCGTATGCGATCAACTTATTAATCATGCCCATCTCCATGGATCTCTTACAATTATATTGTTCTTCTTGCGTATTTCAAGACAGTAAACTTATTTTTCAGTGCCTCCAAGAACCGAACAGCATCTGGGAGTGGTACGAAGGTGTACGCTTGTTTCGCCGGTGTGTGGTTAAACCAAATCTCAGTATACAAAAAACGACTCCATGAAGCTACCCGTCACCAGCTAATCTAGATCGGCTCACCAAGAACGGAGGGGTCAAGGAGAAATTGCTCATTTCACGGACCAAGATGGCGACAACACGGGGAGCTTGGCGTTACTTTCCCAGGATCCAGTGACTTTAGATGCCCCTAGCTGGCAGGCAACGAACGAGTGGTGTGTGGCCCGATGCTGTCAAGTATAGAGTTCCTAGGTGGCGCAAGCTACCGCCCGTTACAAAGGGCATAGCCAATATCATCCATTCATCCAGTCTGCAGAAACTGTCTGAGGCGTGACTCTTCCTTGTACGCCGGTCCAGTCACATTGGTCATACATAACACTGCCTGCAGACATGTTGGAAGCACGCGTATGCATTCCATTCCATACATGTGCTTACGAACGTGCTCGAGGCCTTTCCGCGGGAAATTCTATCACCACATCTGCAGCGTCCAGAGTGTCTTTTTTGTACGATGTACTTAAAGTGTGACTCTGCATCAAAAGTGAAAAAAGAAAAAGCCTGACGTGGGAAAGGGTTGTCAGGCGAAAAGTGACGGCGTCCTTATGTCCCTCAGATATACACAGACCAAGGACTGCTCAGAAGTTGCTGCGCCTATTTTTCTCGCAGATTTATCTCTGTTAGAGGATTATCTTGAGGTCATTTCCTCGAGGGGTAGATCACACCAGACGGCTAAGAGAGATTATAGCTGCCGCGGCTTTTCGTAATTGCGCTACGAGGAAGAAAATTGGCTTGTTTTTTGTTGTTGTGGTTGTTTTTTCTCTGGGAATTTACGTGGTTTCGATGGCGTTGCTTTTCCGCACAAAAGAACGAGGGGAGCCCGAGGTCAGCGTTACGCACAACCTAAAAAGTAGGTGGGGGCATAAATTGTGAGGAGACGCTCGGGAGCTCGAACAAGTAATTTTGATTCGGCAAAGCACGCACGGTGAAGCTTGCGCACGTTTGTTTTTGTCATTTTATTCATCAGACTTTTATCCGAACACCTGAAAAAAGAATTGCACTTATATTTCAGTCTAGCAATCAAACGCAGAAACACTTTTTTATAATGAACGCAACGGAAGCTCCCTCCAGTGACTTTGGCTATCGGCTTTCCAGGCACGCGACGCCGTATCTAACATCGTAACGTCGTCCTTTCGTACCTTTTTTTTTTACTTTTTTTTCTAGCTTTCGGCGAAGTCTTTTTGAAGCGTCTCAGTGTACTCTATCCTGACATTTATTCTTCTTTCACTATTGCGTTGTTTCACTATTGCGTCTTTCACTATTGCGAAGGTCGAGCCGTAAGCGTTTGCGAGTTGGCCAACTAGGCCACCTCTCTTCAACCGTGGCACGTTTCACTTATCAAAAGTAAATCAATGTTAACTTCAGTAAAATTTCTGCACTAAAAAAATTAAGAAAAAAATGACAGCCATACATTGTTTTAGACGAGCGCTGCGACTAGGCATTGGAGGGTCCAAATACCTTATACTTACGATTAGAGAAGTCTGCAACGTAAATACCTTTTTTCACCCAGAAGCTACTTACAACCCTCCAAGCCTGACCGTAACGCTTCTTTGGACACGGAGACGGCCGCCGTACTTGGCATGACGCAGAAGGAAGTGATATGCGCCAAAGCGCAGTTTTGCAGAACGATGCGTCAGTGCGAGAGTTTAATGCCCCCGTCATTCTTCACGCCGATTCCAGAAAGCAGCGTTCGGAAAATGCATCCATCGGAGTCTTTTTTTTTTTCTTTTTTGGAAATATCAAAATTCGCGAAAACATTTTGTTTACTCTCATGCGCTGCGCGTGCCGCATGCTGTAGTCTTTAGGGGTGACATGCGGCTTTGTTTCACGCTTCCCAGAAAAAAAACGCCATCGTGCTGATTGCTTTTACATCACTTACCGGAGGCGGACCATAGATTGGGCACGACTCACGAGTGCTGCGTCATCATTCGGCTCAGACTCGCGTCCAATCACTAAGAACACGAGTCCCTGACGAACGCCGGCTCAGCAGTCGTGTCTAATCTTCGTAGACTTTGTTTCATTGGATCAAGTGCGGTTCGTTCATCTGCATGTTTTTAATAATTTCCACCTTGATATCTATACAGAATGCTCCTGAACGTAAAAAATACCCCAGCGTAAAAGAATAAAATTGTATAAATATGTCGATGAACTGAGTGCAATTACTTTTTTCATAAAGATGGTGAATTCATTGTACACATCGCGACACAGTTAGCGCGAACACGACATCAACGCATTTTCGCATTTTACTTCTAAATAGTATTAGCGAGCCCGAACTTTTATCGCTTACTTTATAGAACTAAATGAGCTCTTTCCGTAGCAATAATAACATAGATGACATCCCTTGGTTTCAAAGAGAAAAACTAAAAAAAAACCGGCGATCGCTTGTTCGCACTAACAGTGTCGCGTTCTGTACTTAAAGGGGTGAATTTATTGCACTTAAAGTTTGTAAATGTAGCTTTCTAAAAAGAATGCTAAAAATGATTTGTTTTCTTTTTTGTGCGCGCGGTAGGAAGACAGAACGAAACAGTCAGGTCGGCGCTGCTACTTACATGTGGCACCGCATAGTACAAAAACTTGAAATCTTCGTAGATATAAAGACTCTCAAGCAGATGCAGCAGATTTCAGCCGAATAGGAGCGCTCCGCCATATTGGAGATTCTAGTCAAATTGAGCCATCAGCCGAATGGGCACTTCAGATGTACTGGGATGGTACACCGTTTTGGATTTACCAGCGTCCACCCGACGGCCTGTTTCCTTTTTCATCTCTTCTGTTACAAATACATAGTTTTTATAAAATGTAAAAAAATTTCCATTAACGTAATGTAAAAAATTTACATTAACAAAAATTGAGTATCTTTGTGAGCATCTTTGTGAAAGGTTTCACAGCACTTATTATACGATCTCGTTTTACGCCACAAATAGCGCCCGAGAACGCTTTGTGGTGTTGAGTATAGATAGACCTGTAGCTCTCAAGTTTTGAGCAGCGCCCCTAGGAAGCAAAATGGATACTTTTTAGGTCGCGTTTCCGTTGTGCGTCACGTCACGTCCTTTGAAACGCTTTTTTAATTTTTTTTTATTTATAGTGCATGTGGATGGACGCGACGAGGGACGCTGACAGACGCTAGTTCACGCCCGTTGATCCGGCATCCCGGGAAGCTTGGGCGCCGCTTCACATGAGCATTAAATGATCGCCCCTGGTGGACGCTACAGCGCAATGGTGTAGCCAGGGTAGGGGCTTATGGGGCTTCATAATCCCCTCCCCCCCTTCCCCGAAATGCATTTTGACTCCCCTCCCTAAGTCATGGACATTTCAACCACATCAACCCCCCCCCCCAAAAAAAAAAAAAAAAAAAAAACTTTTATGTTTTTTTTTTATTTCGGTGAAGAAGGAAGACCAGCGAAGCTGTACGCTCGTCCCATGTGTTTCTTCTTCGTCCTCGTATGTTTTGCGCGCTGTTTCCTACGATGAATTCCTACCAACCCGCCCAACTATCCATTCTTTTATGATAGCTGGAAAGGTTGCCGCCATCTATGAGCGACGGCGGCAACCAGACTGTCTGGTTGCCGCCGTCGCTCATAGATGGCGGTAGCTGTCCAGAGTTTTGTGTCGACATTTATTTGGTACCGGACACGAAACTGGGGAAACTAGCCCTTAACAGCTCCGCTGTAAAAGTTTCTGGTTACGCAATTGTTACAGCGCCCCCTGGCCGAAAGAAACAGGCCTATTGACTCACTCCAGAGGCTGGTGCTAACGATGACCCTGCCCCTGGCCTTCCTGACGAGCGGCAGGAAGGCCCTGACGGAGCGCACGACGCCGAACACGTTCACGTCGAACATCTTGCACAGGGGCTCCATCTTGCCCCACTCGAGTTCGGCGGCGTAGATGATGCCAGCGTTGGCAACCACGGCCCACAGGTCTGCAACGATAAACAGGCACAGGTTGGAGGTCGGAGTAGAGATTGCGCGAGCCCGTGACACTGCAAGGCATTCCGTAGCAAAAAAAAAATAATAAAATTAAATAAATCCACTAAAAAGTATATGAATTGCACAAGTACGCAGAAGTGTACTTAATTGTACTTCGCACGTACTCCAAAAACTCTAGTCACGAAAAAAATAAAATCGAACGTTTTTTGGGCGAATTTGTAGGCAAAGGCATGTTTGGGGACTTTTAGAAAAATTTTAGATTGCAAATACTAAACGTCATTTTAAACGTTATTTTGGTTAGATTATATGTACATAGATTCGCCGTAAGAACGTATTGAGAACTTGTCACCGCCTTTCCCCGCTCCTTTGGAATTTTATTTTTCTAAAAATAACGGATGTCTGAACTCTGAAATCAGAAGCGTTGACGCTCGTCACAACATATAACAATTATAGGAATTTAAAAAAAAAATACAAATGTATCCCAAAGCCTGAGTTCAAATGAAACCACCCAGTTAACCAAAAGCATAAATTCTATGTGATATTATTGTACATGTTAATATTTTCAAAATAAAAAGGTTATTTAGTTGTTTTCGTAACTTAATTGTGATGTATTGGGTATTTTCTGCGCGTCAAACGTTGTTCTGCATTGTTGTTCTTCGTTTGTTGTAGTATTTTACGTCTGTTATGCCCCCACACCTTCAGAGAACAACCCTTGAACATCCCGAAAACGAACAAAAACAATCTTGAAACTACATTAGGGACCATTGTGGGGACTGCTGAGCGCGTAGCCTTTGCAGCATACATTTCGCACCAACGATGTTGTTTTCTCCGATTAAGAAGATGCGGGAATGTCCACCAGCAAGGTACAATGACGTCACACGGAAATCCACGTATACATACTAGGAACTTCGCGAGCCTCCGAGTTTCGAGTTCCGACTTTTTGGAACTTTTTAACGCGAAGTTGGACAAAACTTCGACCAAAAGTTCGATTACCATGCGCAAGCACTGCAATGGAGAACGAGCTCGAGCCACCTGGTGAAGGAGAATAACACACTAACTCAAAAAGAGTATGTTTGCTTTCATCTTGCGCAGATGTTGGTAACCATATGTTCAAAAGTTCCCCGAACCAGTCGAACCATATCCGGTTCGCCAAAAAAGTTCGCAACAACTCGAATGCGCACGGAGTCACTCACCCCTGCCTTGCAGTTTCCCCTTGACGTCGACCACCGCTCGCTCTATCTCGTCGTCCTTGGTGACGTCGAGGGGCAGGACGACGACGTTCGAGGAGCCGTTCTCACGCAGCTTTCGGGCTCCTTCGCCTTCCGGGAAGAGACAGCCCGCGAACACCTGGAACCCCCGACGGTCCAACCGGAACGCCAACTCCTGGCCGAAACCGCTGTCGCAACCTGAAACCGGAGTACAAGTATATATACTCCCACATACTGTGTGCAAACAAGTCAACGTTTGCTCACACCAGGTGCGGACTTTGCGCTTGCGCAGAAACCGGATTCGCGGGGAGTGAGACTTCAGCGCATGCGCTGTGCCGACAGCAGCGCCCCCGTAGCGGCGAGCGCGGGAACATATGAGCGCGTAGCTCCGATTGGAAGGATTAGGGGGTAGACGCGAAGCTTGCTACCTCTGCCCACTGTCTCCCACCAATCGGAGCGAACGAGAAGGTCGTCTGCTCCACGCGGTGTCTCGCATTCGAACGTCGGACGCCGGTGCTCGGCGTTCGAACAGTGGGTAGAGATATCCTTCCACTCAGAGTTCGGCGCTTTGACATCTCCGCGCGGCTTTCTATCCTCCTCTCCTTCAGTTTATCTCCGCGCAAGCTCGGGGTTAAAGCATTCGAACGCAGATCCAGAGGTGCCTGGTTAAAACCCGGGTGCCTGTTTCGATCAAGCACTGCTTCTAATAGTAATGACAAAAAAAAAGTGTTACTCTAACGTTTGACCATGCTGACCTGGTTTTGTTTTTCTCTCATCTGATAAAATCATTTTGAGAAGAAAATATCCAATTTGTTTTATATTTGTTTAGTTTGATTCTACAGGTCGAGGCCGGCAGTGTGGCAGAGAAAAAACATTTTTTTTTTTTTTGCCTAACAGGTTCACTCTACGCCATGGCAGTTCAGGAATTGTACATTAAAAAGTATAAACGGAATAATACCCGCGGGACGACTGAAAAACTTGAGCAGTTCGTCGCAGAAAGTGTACTTCTGAGTAAGGTGCGGTAGTCTGAAATTAATGAGTATGTACTTTGTTAGAACGTGACACTTGGTCTAAATCACTGTGCGTAGAATTCAGCGCAAGATATCAACTCGAGAGTTCCTAACGCCGGGCGTGGAGGCTCCCGGTCCGCTTATCATATCCCTCCCCAGCCAATGAATATCACGATTGCGACATTAGACAACGAAGCACCGAGGAAGGAACTAATAACGAAGCAAATAAACGTGAACATATAGGCCATGACTTGCGTTTCTTTTGTTACGAGTGGATCAGTGAAACGGACGTCTTGGCATTTGACGCGTTAGATGAAGATTTGCTTTCTCTCCTTCACCATACGCTGCTCTTTTTTTTTTTTTTTAAGCATGAAGTGCTTTTTAGCGCTACCCCCAATCTCAAAATTTTGCCCATCCGTCCGCCCGTCAGTGCGGCCGTCCGCGCATTTTCCGCTAAATTTAGCGGTGAAAGTGGCGCCACATGGCGACACGTGACCTATACACCTCCGGGAAATTGACGGCACGGTCAGCTCAACTTTCCCGCTAAATTTTGCGAGAAAATTCGCGTCTTGTGCCCTAAAACAACAATTCAATAGCCCCGCTAAATTTAGCGGGAAATCGACGTCACGTGACCTATGCACCAATTCAGTTACCCGCTAAATGTAGCGGGAAAATCGACAACTTGTGACCCAGACACCAATCCAGTTTCCTCGCTAAATTTAGCGGGAGAAATCGATGTCACGTGACTTGACGGTCACGTGATGTCAGGTCACATCATTTCACGTCACGTGACCTATATAGTCATTCAGTTTCCCCCTAAATTGAGCGGGAAAATATATGTCACGTGACATACCAATTCTCTCACAACTTCCGTCGCCAATTCCCTTACCAATTCTCTATAATGAATTGCATGCATTTTAGAATTTTAAAAGTAAAAATCGCTGTCATAGTTTTTTTTTTTATAATTTAATGTTGAGGATAAAAATGCGATTCCAGTTAACTTGCACGGAATTAGAAATACTCGTGTATTGTTAGATTGGCCACTATTTGCAAAATGACGAGAAAAAAGGGAGACGAAAAATCGGTGCATTTATAATACTGACAAAGGAAGTATTATAAGATTGGTCTAGGATTTTATTTACGATGTCGAAATTATGAGCCTGGATTGGGATTACATTCGCATACTGTCCACAGCTCTCGCCCAACGAAGCAGTAGTTCAAAAACTGAGACTCAAAAAAGAAAAAGGAAAAAAAACACTTTTAAGTTATGAATTTTGTTTTTGCGAATATCGTTTTTGTTTGCTATCTTCCACGTCAAAATTGCATTTCTAGAAACTAATGATTGATTTTGTTCTATTTCGGTTCCTGTTATATTAATCAGAACAAATCCTGTAAGTGGGGAAGTGTGGTAAAGTGCGACAGGACGAAGAAATAAAATAACAACAAAAAACACAAAGAAGGAACCACGAATCCGTGGTTATTATTATTATTATTAATATTTCGAACAGTTGTCCACTCACACCGGTCGCGTTATTGAGCATCCAAATATACAAAGAAGTTTTAATTATATTTATGCTTAAGTTAAAAAAGTACATTTAACAGCAACACAATGAAGGTAATCGTGCATACCAACACATAGAAAGCTATGACGAAATTTGCGCATTTAGACTCTATATGTTTCGCTGCTAGAGAATTCCTCAACAATTTTGCAGCTCCTCTAAGGCTTCTTGGAGGGTATATAAAACGACTACAAAATAAGGGGGCACCCGGGTTTGAACCGGGGACCTCTCGATCTGCAGTCGAATGCTCTACCACTGAGCTATACCCCCGGCCTGCTGCGACTGCTGCCAGGATACGTTTTCCTTTTTATCACATCATTACGCAATTCTTGGCATGTAGCCATTTCTTGCCTTCTGCAATACACTTCTCTGTTCGCTTTTTTAATCAATGCGACGCTTCTCACTACTGTATTTTATGTAGTTTTCTTTTTAAAACGAATGAATACTGTAAATTGTATTGGCCGCAAACAATGCGCATGCCCTCGGTCTATTGGCAGGTTTTTACGAAATTGAAAATATAGGCCGAAAACCTTATGAAAATTACGGTTACTGAAAAATTCAAGAATATCTGAATAAAATTTGATTATTGAAAAGCTTTTTGAAAGAGTAAGGGACGCGGAAAGTGTTCGAGAGATACAAAGAAAAGAAAAGACCCCCCCCCCCCCCCCCCCCCCCCCCCAACTTGTCTGGACGCCATTGGAAATATTTCATCCGAAGTAAGTTCACGCGCTTTCTGCGGTGAATGCATGCTGCTGTTTCTTTACTAAACGTGTCAAGTCCTAGATGGCGCGTAATGCCCATACTCAAAGTGCCTGAAATTCTTGATCATAGTCCCCTTATATTCGATGTTCATATTATTCCGAAAACGTTTGGGGGGGAGCGTTGACAATTTTTTATCGCGTGCCTTCCACCAAACGCACAGATTCCTAAATAATCAAATCAGTTACTGTTACCCTTAATGGGCTCATATTGTAACTGAAATATTTATTGGCAATCCTGCAAAACGTACAACACTAAAAGAAAACTTGTTCAACTACTTTTAATGCAGACATAAAGAAGGAATAAAACAGACTTCCTGCATAGGTTAGGAACGAATAGGCAAAAGGCATCTGAACTGCAGTAGCTTCTTGTCATACCTATGCCTATCACAAATACTCCACTGAAAATACTATATTTCAAACACTTTTGATAGAAATTTAGTATCTTGTAATCACATTTGATCGAAAGTATTTGCTACTCTACCTTAATTACATTTTTCAGTATCTTGTACTTATTATCTCATTTGTCGCAATATTGTGCAATCTCGAGAGTAGTTCTTTGGAGTCTCGTACCCCTTCGCATAAAGAAATGTCATATACGGCCATATCAAGATGGGGCAACTAGGGCCATAAATACCCATATGATATAGTATATGCCCGTATATGGCCTTGTTTCCCTAGTGCTTGATATAGCCATATATAGCATATCTTTACGAGTTTCTCTAGCATCCTTATCATAAATCAAGGTCGAGGACCTGTTCAAGAGTCACGTCTTTGTCCAGGGCATTACCAGCGGTCCCACGTCTGAGGCGCTTTCGGGGTCACCTTTCAACAGACGTGGAAGTAGATTAGACGGAAGGAAGCATTGTGCCGTAAAGACGGCCTCATGGCGATTTCACGGTCATTACGAGGTGCGCCCTCGAGACTTACGGGCAAGTCGATTTTCACTTCCTTGTGCATTCCCGGCCGACAACAAGCGCAAACAGGCTGCATCCTTTGTTCAAAGCCGTGTTTGATCCCAGACATGGGCGAACTAAAGTTCCTTAATAAAATTCAAGCTTACAAGTACCGCTAACCATTGCTGTGGGAACGCGAAAGACACGCGCCAGGAGCGGGTGCTCCACCGCCATTCGCTTCCAAAGGCCGCTCATTTCAGTGCTGCACCGCCATTTGTTTCAAAGGACCACTCGAGACACGGGCCTGGTGCACTTGTGCATTTGACGCTACTTCAGTGATGGAAAGTACTTTAAGCACATTGTACGTAAAGTACTTCAAGTAAGTTTACGAACTTGTACTTTACTTGACGTACCTTTTCTGAGTATGTACTTGAACCTAAAGCATTTTTTCTGGTACTATCCGAGAAAGGTAAAACTACCGTCTTCAAAGCAGATTCCCCAAATTTGGTCTTGTTAAATATCTATCACAAAATGATGCTTTGCCAACTCTGAAGAAATAATCTCACCAGAAACGCGAGCAGACGCCGCATCGCTCCATTTTTACTGGTTGCTGCCTTCCCGCAGTCTTTCGAACTCTTGCTAGTTCTCAGTTGGTCAGCGCAAGAGAGGAGATTAAAAATATTAAGAGAAGACACCGCTCCACGAGAGGATTGCTTGCGGAAGCGCTTGGTCCTTTTCTTTCTCGTGTCCACGTGTTGGTGAGACGCTTTTCCAGTTAAACATGCACCAACTAGCCCACTTAGTCATTTTACTATTGGAGTGACTTCATATGCCCCCTTTTAGTACGTTTAATCCCCCCTGGGTGCCAGCCAGTGCAAGCTGCGCCAAATTCAGAAGTCGGAGGGACTTCTGAATTCGGTACCTTTTCCAAAAATAACTACTCTGTGGCCACTTAACTTTATCCGATATTTGCCGCCATTTTTTTTAAATAACTGATGCACTCCTGACTGACTCTGGGGCAATTGCATATCAGTTTAAAGATAGGAGAAACACTGTATTAGGGAATGAAAGGGCATCATGAAAGATTGTGTTAAAAAAATAATTGTAATTTGAAAACAGATTGTATTTAGGGTACTTTACTTCAAGTACACTGCGCCCGGTGTATTCACTAGTTTCCTTGAAGTGCATAACCTCTCATTTATGTTGTACTTTACTTCAAGCACTTTTTAAAGTGACAGCTTTACGGGCGACAATTTGCAGAGATTTCGACCTCGTGGGCTGTCGTCGCCACGCGCGGATAGAAATGAAAAACCTTTCTTCTCCCCCCTCTTAGCAAACTCGCCAAGAGGGAAGTCGGAAACTCCCGACTTCCCTCTCGAGGAGAGGGAAGTCGGGAGTTCCCGTCGACCGTGTCGCGGGAAGAGAGCGAAGAGGGCAGCTCTGGCGTCCCGCCTACAATGGCGCGACGAAGGGAGAATCTTCGTGTCGTCCGCTTGAAAGACTTGTTTTCTACCGTTGCTCGTGCTATGCGAAATCCTACTTTGGCAGTATCCATGTTGCTACGCGTAATGTTGGATGGTTTTAGAAACTTCCACCGCGCTTGCCCACTTACTTCACGGCGGTCATGGATGGCATCCACGACGCCAACCACGACGGCTATGAAATCAACCACGTCGCACCTCCCGTCCTCGGGTACGTGACGGCACCATTCCTCCCGCATTGCGCGACCGTGCCCTTCAGCTATATCGATTTCGTTTTTTCGCACATTGCGTGCGAAATACGACTTTTAGATGCATACTTTACCCAACACTGCGCTACTTGCCAGACAAACGCAAACACGTCGAAGGGCTTTATAGGGCGAGCACCTGGAAGACGTGCTTTATACATCGAGTTTCACATCTGATGCCATTCCTAGCTATAACCTTCTTCGCAGAAGTTTGACATCCCTAAAGCTGTATAGTCGCTTCGCTCAGACATCATGCAAAAGATGCGGAGTTTTCTGCGGACATCTATGACAGAGTTATCTGCGGACACGTCTTAGGCATGTTCAAGCATGTTTACATCGTACACATGTTCGTTTCGGACATGTCTGCTGACGGTTTTTGTGTGAACAATGTGACAGGACAGTCATACAAGGGAATGCAGAGCGCAAGTTCGTCTGCTTCTTGCACAGGGGTTTGCGATGATGTCAGAACGCCGAGTTCTTATTGGCTGATTGGCCTCTAGCGTAGAGGTCTACCCACTATCCTCCCAATCGGAGCCAATCAGAGATCGGCGTCTTTCTGACGTCACCGCAACACCTGCGAAAGAAGCAGACGACTTTCTCTCCGCATAAACACGCCTCTGCAGTCTGATGTTTGTACGATGTAGTAGCAAATGTGGCTGCGGCTCAAGGGTGTCGGGAAGTGTTCCAGAGACTTACACTAAATGCTTGCTCCTTTTCGGCGTTCTTATACTTCTAGTAATACACCCCTTTTTCATAGAGTGCTGTTGCGAAGAATACCGTTCAGGTTTAACAAAATTTTCGAAAGGGTGTGGTAAAGAGTGTTACGGTGAAGTAGTCATAACGAACATTTTTTTTTAATGGTGTTCGCTTTACGACAGTGACCACAAACAGTTTTAGCAGAGGTTGCTTTAGCGACTGTCTTAAATAATTACTGTACACCCCTTAATGTTCGCGCGCTCCTAATTTTTGCGAATTTCATGACTTGGAAAATTGGCGAACTTTGGTGGTAGCGAATATTTCTATTTTGAGTAGAGGCGAATAGCAGCCTTTAGAATTCGCGAAATTTAATGGTCGCGAATATGACCCTATACTGCCCGATTCGCGAAACATCGGTGCCGCGAAAATAAAGGGTTTTACAGTATCGCCTGATCAATGTAATTTACTTGAAGATACTTCTCTCGAAATTATATATATTATGCTTTACTTGGGGTATTGACCAGAACAAATCCATGTAGTTACAAGCTCTGTTGTCGCGGAGACGGTCGCATGCGAATCGTCAAGTATATAAATTGGCAGAGCATGTCAATAGGGTCGTTGCATGATTATTCATGATTTCTTTTTGTGTGTGTGTGTGCATGTGCTGAACAGCATGTGGTGCCTGTTACTTGTAAACTTGTTGCTTGTAAAATATATTTCAGAGGCCTCCTAAGATGGTTAGCCTACTATATTAGGTTGCTCATCAGCGCTGGGACAGGCACAAAATGATGCAAAACGTTTTTAGTGTATTGTACTCGTTGTTGAAGTTAATAATGGTGATAGCAACGTTCATGATTAAGGAACATGGATGGTTAAGGGGATAGTACCAGGATTAAACTGCACTATGATCCCCGAAGTGTATAAATGCGAATCTGCGAAGCCTCACTGTTAAAATAAACTAGTGGTTACGCAAGACTTATGTAGAAACATTTCTGCAAGCGCATGAAATCGCGTTCTTCAACATTTATTCACTGTAAAGACAGTGTTTTACTCATACGTTAATGACCTAAGCTTAAGGGCTTATGGAGGTCAAGATGAAAAAAAAAACAAAAAAAAAACATCGGAAGTGTGGTAAACCTGTGCCGTATACTTAGCATTACATTAATGATTTGCGCCGATTTCACGTCACGTTAACATCACAATAGTAGTTCATAACATCCAAAACTTCTTACGCCTCAACAAAGGTACAAATTATTCGTCTGTTGAAGAGGTGTAAAATAGTTTGTACATAGCAGCCACTGCGATACACAAGCAACGCTTATTTCAACCCAGTTTTGAAGCTCTTCTTTGGAGCGCAGTAAAGGGATTTGAAAATTTTCCTTCTGGGCAGGTTCACTTGTGCCAGAATGCGCGTTTTAAAACCCGGCTGTTTTCCATTTCGCGTCTAAGAAGTCGTCAGAGCACGATGACACGAATTCACTCAAGCAGTAAAAGAATCGTGCAAACCAGCTGCTCTTGGCATTTTCCTTCATTCGCGAACTTGCGACTTAATATATAGTTATATGTTAGAGCTGGGCATTTGATCGATTAACCTACCGAGTAATCAATTAATGCTTTTTCTTAATCGATTAATTCTTTTTCTCAAATTTATTTGTACCCCTCCCTCGCAATAATGCCTTTGTAAGGCGATGCGAGGTATTCTGAATAAATAAATAAATAAATAATTGTGATTCATTTTTTTCATCGGTTAATAGGTGAACATTTGACAAACAAATAAAAAGTAAAAATGTAACTCTTCGAACACGCAGACATGGGCCTGTATGAGGGCCAACTTTAGGCGAAATTTATACCTAAAGTAATCTGTAGGGGCGAAATTTGTAGCTCCAGACAAGTGGGGAAGAATATAAGTGTTTCGGCCACTTCAACGCCGCGCGAGTGTCCGTTTAGCGCATCAGGGACCATTGCGAACAATCGCAGGAAGTTCGCTAATGCCGCAGAATATCAACGAACCTCTTTACCTCGAGCAGCTGAAGTAATAATCTGCGCATGTGGGTGTCTTTTGACTTTTCTCAACTACACATCGAGGTTGATTTAAAATCCGGAATTGTACATTGTTCATCACAGTTTCGGCAAAGGCACAAAATTTAAATTGTACATAAAAAAACAGTATGCGTATGAATGAACGAAACCGATTAATTAATCGATTAAAGGGTGTCGATTAGTCTGGTTCGAATTTTAGAGCGCAGCTCTTAGGCGCCCGTTTCCGGCTTGAGCGGCGTCGCCGTCGCCGTCGCCGTCGGCGTAACCGCGCGGTGCATGATGGGTAAATTTCTCCGCTAAATTTAGCGGAAAATTTTCCCCGCTAAATCTAGTGGGAAATTCTCCCCGCTAAATCTAGCGGGAAATTTTCCCCACCAAATCTAGCGGAAAAACTTCCCCGCTAAATTTAGCGGAAAAATTTTCCCGCTAAATGAAAATTTTTCCCACTAAATCTAGCAGGAAATTTTCCCCGCTAAATCTAGTGGAAAATTTTCCCGGCTAAATCTAGCGGAAAAATTTCACCGCTAAATCTAGCGGGAAATTTTCCCCACTAAATCTAGCGGAAAATTTTCCCCGCTAAATATAGCGGGAAATTTTTCCCGCTAAATCTAGCGGGAAATTTTCCCCGCTAAATTTAGCGGAGACTTTTCCCCGCTAAATCTAGCGGAAAATTTTCCCCGCTAGATTCAGCGGTGAAAATTTTCCGCTAGATTTAGCCGGGAAAATTTCACGCTAGATTTAGCGGTGAAAATTTCCCCGCTAAGTCAAGCGGGAAATTTTACCCGCTAAATTTAGCGGGGAAAATTTCCCCTAAATGGGAGGCAAGCAGGAGTGGAGGAGGGGCATAGCCTCCTCTCCGTACCTTCCCCTCCTCCTCCTCAAGAGCTGCGCTCTAATTCGGCGTTACAGGGCCACGGCTTTCATTTTTTCAATCGACGCCCAGCCCTAATATATATGTAGCCAATCGAGGAGCGCCACAAATGTATCGTCACGGGCTCAACGTCTTCGGTTCGTTTGCTATCACCGAATAAAGGCTCGTTCACACAGATGAGTTCGACTGCGTTTGACTATATATAGCGCCTGGAGCGGGTCTTTCGACTGGTCTGTTTAGCGTCCTGTGCTGCCCATACATCAAAAGTGGTCCGGAATTAGCAACAAATGACGTCACAGAACCCGGAGTGTCATGCTGTTGCATGTCGCGATCCCGGCGGTTGTTCGTAGAAATGCTAACGAGAAGGCTGATAATAGCACGAGCGAACGCGAGTGTCGCTGTCGTCACGGCGTCCCAACTTCTTGCGGCCGAAGCTTCCGTGGACTGCCACCCCGGAGAGCGACTTGCAGCAGAACAGGCGTAGGCCACATACACCACAGCTGTTGGGACGCCGCCAGGATCGTGACCGCCCACAGCGGGACACTTTTATGACGTAATCAAGCGGAAACACACCAGTCAGAGACGCGTTCCAGAGTTTGACGAGCTGTTGCTATGGCGACGACGAGCCAATGGGAAGGCGCCGAGCTGCACGACGAAACGAAACGCAATATTCATGATTAAGGAACGTGGATGGTTAAAGAGGCGGTGTAGCGATATTTAAATGGAATGTTTTTGTTCTCACTTTACACCCGTTTACCGGCACTAGTGGGAGCCAAGAAACCTCTTTGTTGCGGTGTAATTTCAAGGACAAAAGCGAACGTTTCCTTTCAGCCGCTCCTTCGCAAAACTTCACGACGTAGCGTGCACGGGGGTCGCAGCAGTATCCCCCACTGGCGGTACTTGAATACGGCTCAGATATATATTAGACCCGAGCATTGCGTGAGCGCTCGAATTTGGACTCGTGATAAATCGATAGCTCGAGAAGGAATTGGGTAGTGGCCCGTGTCCAATCGTGGCAATGACGACAATAGCCGTACCCACGTTACTAGGCCGAACCTTAACAATGTCTGGAACTCGGCGCGTGTCCTGTGCTTTGCCAACCCTAGGGCGAGGCTATGTTCAACATTGGCGGCATACAATCGGCTCCAGATCACGTGGCCGCTTGTTCTGGCTGCGAGTTGAGGAGGTGAACGCTGCTCGTTTTTCTTTATTTTTTTTTTCTGCGACTTTTATGACGTGGGGAGAAAAACTATGTGTTTCATTGGTCATAAACGTCAGGGATTCGTTCTAAGCGGTATTCGCGCAAAGTACAAAAACTGTTGCACCATTCCTTTAAAGAGATTGCATCAGGATTAAATTCTGCACTATGATCCCTGAAGCGTTACATGCAAAACTGAAAAACCGCATTGAAAAAAAATTATAGCATTTTTGCGAGACTTTTATAGAAACATTTCTGCGAGCGCATGACATCGCTTTCTTTGGTACATGCGTATGTGAGTATGTGTGATGGGTTTAACCGGCGATAGCACATCCAAGAAGAAAATGAGCGCCGTGACGAAGCACTTTTGGAACTGTTTAATTGTCTCCGTCGGATCGCAGCATATCGATGGCGGTCGGGATTGAAGGGAAACCGAATGCAGCGGCTAGGAGCTCGAAGTTGTCGGGAGGCAAAGTCGCTCACCATACGCGATCATTAAATGTTCATAACGTCTTCTGGCGAGAGAACACGAAACGCGAAAGCGCGCGGCAGAAATGGCGGCGTCACGCCAGGTGAAGCATGGCGCTGTAACTGCAGACTTGAGCGTAACGAGTTACAACTAACTGATTACTTGTAATCAGTGCCATTTTATTGCAACTTTTTAAGGCTTCAATTACTTTTTTTTTCTGCTATATATCGTCAGCTGTAATTCAATTGCTATTTTTCTGTAAAAGCTAAAGTTATTGAGGTGAGCTTTTTTTCTTTGCGTAAAAAGTTGCTTTGTCTGTTTGTGCGTCACTCGGCTATGTTGCTCCAACTTTTAACACCTTTTTTTTTTTTCTTTTACAGACAACTAAAAAAAGATGCCAGATGGATTTAAATGTCAACGCGCTCAGCCATGTTTTGACTGTCGAGCGGTCAAGAGTGTCTCGTGTCCTGTGTACGATCTGTTACCATCCGGGTTTCATAAACAACCGCGTTCTGCACTGACCTTATCTAGTCACGACAGATACCCCCCCTCCCCTCCTTTACCTTTCCATCTCGGAAAAGAGACAAAAAACTTAAAAGAAACCAAATGTAACCACTTTGAACATATATGTATGCATTTTTGACTTCGTCATAAAAAGCTTCAAAAAGTAACGTGAAAAGTAATCAGTTAATTAAACTTGAGGAAGATACATAGAAAGGGGGGACGGACAACAATGACTTCCTTTGTTGTCCGTCCCCCTTTCTTTGT
Source organism: Ixodes persulcatus (assembly GCA_013358835.2). Classification (NCBI taxonomy): domain Eukaryota; kingdom Metazoa; phylum Arthropoda; class Arachnida; order Ixodida; family Ixodidae; genus Ixodes; species Ixodes persulcatus. Next base: position 69,952 of record JABSTQ010009732.1, read on the forward strand.
ATCGTCCTCGTGTTTAATTACTGGTACCAACACGCTCGTTTTGTACGTAATCAATTACTTTCCGGTAATTTTTCGATTACTTTTTTCGATTTATTTATTAATCGGTTACTTTTTTCAATAAAAATAATTGTAATTGTAGTCGGTAACTTTTTTTCTCCTCAAATTTGTTTATACTTTCTGCTTCCAAGTATAAAGACCTTTCCAAAAATCGCCTTCTGCACGCTGCCACCTTTGTTTGCTGAGCTGTGGAAGGTCCCCTGAGCGTACGCTGTAGCTGTTTTGCGCTAGTGTGTCCAAAGCTCAGACGTGTTAAAGTTAACACGTCTGGAGCATGAAACAGGTGCCTTTTATTGCTGTCGTAGTTCCGGAAGCAGGTTGCAAATTAGTCACGGCCGGACTGAACTACAAAAGACGTGCCAAATAAAAAAAAATTTTTGTTGAGGGTCTCGCGGGCCCCAGAAGTGGGGGTCCGCGGACCCCCACTTGAGAACCACTGATCTAGAGCGTCCAATTATGCAGATTCCTTTTCGTCTTTACAAACTGCTGCAATTAAAGCTATGGACTGGTTTAAAGCTAATTTAATTAAAGTTAATGCATCCAAAACGCAACTAGTCTGTTTCCACAGCCTTTTGAAAAAAGTTAATACGACCTCCTTTTTACGGTTACATACGTCTGGATGTCTATCATGCGCATGTGAGCCTGTACAGCACCCATCTTCTATAAAATATCTTGGCTTATTCTTTGACAGTGACCTAACCTGGAACACTCATCTTGCTCATGTATGTAAGAAAATTCGTGCAGTGTCTGGTTTGTTATACAACATTAGACATTTTATGCCACTCTCCGTTCGAAAAATTGTTGTTCATGCTCTAGTCTAGAGTGTGCTCCGTTACGGTATTTCCGTGTATGGTCATTGTGCTCTCCGTTGGCTATTTCGAATTAGTTCGATTCTGCGTTCTTTGTTAAAGAACATTTCATATGATTTATGCCTTAGAAAGGACATTGACATATTTAAAACATTGCGTTTGCCTGATTTTTACACGCTATTGATGGAAACTGTTGTTCATAGGAATTTTTGGGATAGTCAATTTAAAGTTTTATATGTACCTTCTCGTATTCTCAGACCCAAAGAACGTTACCGGATACCTCGATGTTCGACAAGATCTGTGAAAAGAGCTCGTAGTTATTATCTATCAGCATTTCTGAACAAACTACCCTCTAGTATTCTTAATTCAAAGACAAGATACAAGCTCAAAAAAACCCTGAGAAAATTTAGTTTCTAAAGTGCTCACTAGTTTGCTTTTTTATTCTAATTTCTTTGTGTGGATTTTATTTTTCATGTTTCCTTTTGCGTACGGCTGGTTTCACTGATTGTAAGATGCTGCCAGTCAAGCCCAATGTGTGGCTTAGGCAGGTCTGACTTCACACTCATTTTGTTCATTTGCAATAAATTATTATTATTATTATTATTATTATTATTATTATTATTATTATTATTATTATTATTATTATTAATGAATCAATGAGTCAATCAATCAATCAGTCAAACTTTATTTTCCAGAAAATCCTGGAGTGAAATACAAAAATCTGTTACGAACAGCTTGACTGAATATGGCCTGCAAACTAAACAAAAACGAGAAAAAATATTTAAAACAAATTTGTGCAATATTTCTACTTGGCAAAACTGCGGACTCAAGGTGGTGCAACACCGGTATATTACGCGAGCATGGGAATTATTTCAGTGAATTTCTAGTTTGTAGGCCACCTGACAGAGGCGCTTCGAATTAAGCATATATATGCGACCGGTCGAGGCCAGCTCAGCGGAAGTGAGGCTTCATTAGAGAGCTTTTAGTACTGTCGAGACCGGTTAGAGCGAAGTCGGTTATTACGAAATAGCGGCTACAGCGAAGCGATCACGATTTCCCATTCCCTTTTGCACTTCGTTTTAACCGAAGTTGGTTATAACTTATAACGAAATAGCGGATATAGCGAAGTGATCACGATTTCCCATTCCCTTTTGCACTTCGTTATAACCGAAGTCGGTTATAACGAAATAGTGGCTGCAGCGAACCGATCACGATCTCCCATTCCCTTTTGCACTTCGTTATAACCGAAGTCGGTTATAACGAAATAGCGGATACAGCGAAGTGATCACGATTTCACATTCCCTTTTGCACTTCGTTATAACCGAAGTTGGTTATAACGAAATAGCGGATGTAGCGAAGCGATCACGATTTCCCATTCCCTTTTGCACTTCGTTGCACGTTTATGCAATTATCCTTTATAATTTGAAATTTTTTTTACTGTAAACTAATGCACGCAAATTGCTGCGAGGCATTCAAAGATAGCATCCTTTTTACCATAAACTTAATTTCCGCGCCAATTCTTCTGACTTGCGCGATGATCCAGATTAGTCGCGGCGGAAATTAGTCGCGGCGCAAACACAACAAAACACATTTCGGTCGCGCACCAGTCACCTAGCTGTGTTTGGAGGTTTGTGTTTGTCTTTTGTCCCTCTTGTTCCCCTTCTCCAGGGATTATTTCCGCCATTCTTGTCCAGCTCGCTTGCACCTTTGCATTTAATTGCATTATAATCATATCCAGATTAGTACCTTACGGGTTTGATTATTTTTTGTTAGCATTACACGACAAAAGCAGGCAGTTAAATATACGGCGTCATTTAGAAGAAAGTGTATTGTAAAAATTACTATGTTAGAAGGATTGAAGAGGAAATGTGAAGGGTACTTCACCTTTCTAAAAAAAACAAAAAAAACATAGAACATCTTAAACAATTTTTTTTTCTTTGTACAGGCCACTGTTACTCCTTTACGGGAGTAGAAAACAAGAAAACACCCCAAGAAGTTCTAAACTAGCAGGGGATAAAAAAAAAGTATCTTGCAAGTTACAGCCAGCATTTTCCAGCTACTTGCACGTACGGCATGCACCGAAGATATATATGAGTGTGTTGATAATGCTATGACATAATTAAAGAATTCGTAGCATAAAAAAAAAAAACGATTCGTTTTGAGCCAACTTCTCCCAGATAATAATGGTATCTGGTGTTGATCGAGCCTCAAGGAAAATTGGCGCGCATCCGCTTCGCGATGTCGGTTATATTTAGCTTGTTTTCGTTCTTTTCTGTCGCAATCTCTAGACTGTTTCGCAATGTTATGGAAATCGCTCGCATTGTTCCTCTTTCATGTTTAATACCTTTACCTGTACGGCGTACATGTATACAAGATTGAGACCTCTATAGACCTAGCATACACCGACAAAGATTGTAATTAAACGAGAGTCTTATATTATACTACAGGCATATGATAAATACTTCTGCCGCTCAGCAGTAGAAACAGTAGAGAAAGCTATAAGGGAGTTCGGACATTGTGAAGCTTAGTTATTTTTAGACTAATGGGACGTTCACACTCTTGCAACCGAGTACGACAGAGAGAGACCAGACCGGCTTTTAAGCCTCTTGCGATCTCTTAGGACCAGCTCCGCTGCAGCGGAGCTGGTTCTAAGAGGTCGTAAGAGGCTTAAAAACCGGTCTTGTCTCTCTCGGTCGTACTCGGTTGCAAGAGTGTGAACGGGCCTTAAGAGTACACACAGAATTTTACAAAAAAAAAAAAAAAGGAACAACCAAAAGCCCTGCAAGCATGCCAAGATTGTTGGACATTTAGGTTTTTTTTATTATTATTATATAAAACCTGTTTATTTTTATAGAAACAAATTGGATATTAAATTTAGATGCGTGCCAAAAGTGCGACGTCATAACAACCCTCAAAAGCTATGCTGTGAAAACCTAACTGCTTCTTTATTATAATGACCAAATACTCAAAATATTCAGAAAAAAAAAATGTCCATAGGATTTAATGGAAATAAAGAAAATGTCGTGCCTAGGAATAAGACGTGCATATTTAATTTCTAATCAGCATCAATTAATGTTGTGATATTACGGTCTACAATTCTGCGGAGGAACGGAACAATCTATTGTTTTGTTCATGGGCGTACCAACCGGAGGGGGGGGGCAAGGGGGGCGCTTGCCCCCCCCCCCCCGGTTCTCAGAGTGGGGGGGCAAGACATGTGTTTTGCCCCCCCCCCCCCCCCCTGAAACAGCCACCACTGGGCAGGGGAAACACTGGCCGGTGGCACCCAAGGGATACCAAGGGCACCGCCCCCCGGCACTGAGGAGCGGGGGGGGGGGGGGGGTCTGGTTTGCCCCCCCCCCCCCCCACTCAAAAACAAGTTTGTACGCCACTGGTCTTGTTCGACTAAAGCCATTTTTTTCGCAGCGTTGTGCTGTAAGTGGGATGGAATTGACGCTGGTGTAGAATTAAAGCAATAAAGTAATTATGTCGTGTGTTTGTCTAGAATGAGGAAAGTTTGTCAGCCCCACCCTTACAAAAAGTATCAATGCGTTTCAATTGAGTTTCTAATGTACTCTCATTAGAAACTAAATTGAAACTCATTGATAATTTTTGTAAGGGCAATGGGCATCTCGTGTCTTTAACGTGCGTCACGCATTGGTGTTGGTACACGACCGCACGCCGGTACGATGCTCGTCCAGACCGAAACGCTGGTATTAGAAGGATTTGGAATGTTTTCGCAGAAGCCTTAATTAACCTACCTGTGATGAGGACAGCCCTGTCCTTGGCCGTCACGGGCTTCTTGCCCAGCTGCGTGTACACCTCCGTGGTAATCCTTCGCGTGAGCATGCAGAGGAAGCAGACGATGCCACAGGTCTTCACCAAGAGCCATAGCCCGGGCACCAGGTACGCGATCAGAAGCACCGCTAGGAAGACACCGTTGTAGACGGCCGCTTGCCTGGCGAACATGACTGCGGCAGGAGAGCTCAGCCCGCGTCGTGTGCCTTGTGCCGACGATGCGCGGCGAGATAGAATGGTCCAGGGAGCGAACGAAACCGGTTGAGGGGAACAACGCGAAGAGAGGGGGCCGGTCGACGGACGAAGCGGGTGACCCCGAAAGCACGTCTTCGTCGCGCCGTGGCCGGCAATGCGTTCCTGGGACGCGGTGAGTTTTGCATGGCCCAGATGCGCAGGCGGCTGCGCTGGGGCGAGAACTGTGCGACGTTCAAGTTCAGCCTCGGGAGAGTGCTTGCTCTCTCCCCGGCATAAATGCCGAGACGGAGCGGCACACTCGTCTCAGACAGAGGGGTGCTGCGAAAGACAAGACGGCGAGGTTCCCTTGAGTGTTTCTTTGGAACTGTCATCGCCGGAGTATTTACATGAATAAATGTGGAATACTTACAATGTATGTACCTTTTTTAGAAATACACAGACACACAAAAAGACTGCTCAAAACAGTATATGTCTAACTAGCACAACATGTATCCATTTTAGCTTACTCCAAGAGAAAAATTAACGAAATACGAGCAAGATAAAAAAAGCAAAAACAAGTAACTGAAATATTACTTGAACAAATTTCAATGGACCTCAAGAAAAAGTTTACTTGAGTGTTCAATCAACGGAACGTATGGGACGGGGTTTGTTGGGAAATTTTTACAAAAATTTGCACAAGTGGGATTTCACTGTATATTCTTTGAACCGGAGCAAACGTCATGGCCCATGCCGGTACCGCACGCAAACAAGTTGTCACTCATTGTTTAACTGATTTAATAAAAAAATGAAAGCCGTTTACAACTCCCTGTAACGCCAAATTAGAGCGCAGCTCTTGAGGAGGGACGGGGGGGGGGGGGGTCACGTGACCAGGGGGGTTACGTGACCTGGGGGCCACGTGACCTCGGGGGTCACGTGACCTCGGAGGGAGGTCACGTGACCTTGGGGGGTCACGCGACCTGGGGGTCACGTGAATTGGGGCCAGGTGACCTGGAGTCACGTGACCTTGGGGGTCACGTGACCTTGGTGGGTTCGCGTGACCTTGGGGGTCACGTGACCTTGGGGGGTCACGTGATCTTGCGGTTATGCCGACACCGACGGCGACGCCGCTCAAGCCGGAAACGGGCGCCGAAGAGCTGCGCTTTAAAAACAGTGAATCGTTATGCATTGTATAGAATGCATAACGCCGTAAATGTAGTCGTCAGTATGTGCTGTCAGTGAATGATATATAGACCGAAAAAGCAGAATTCCGGACAAACTAAAACATACATGGTTCCACGGTGGAGCAACGTTTGACAAAAATAACCGAGGTTCAACCCAGAAAATGATAAACGTATATTAACTGAATAACAAATTGATCGAATAGACCCCTTTCCGAAAGTTGGTCTACCCACCCTGTGCAGAGCCAAACCCGACGCTCTAATGGCAACACTACACAGCTTCTCCACACCAGAAAAATCGAACGTCTTCGAGAGCAAAGAACATAAAGGGGAAGACATGTTGGCCCTTTTACGCCACCTTTGATTCACGAAATCGATGGTGCTTGATTTAGTCGAGTATGATCTCCTATCACCGCCATTAGAGCGCCAATATTGGAGCTTTGGGTACTTGGGGGTCTGCCACAAAGGCTTTTGAAAAGAGCACGTGGAGTGAAACCTCGCGCTGCAGAAGCGAGGGTACCTGGGCTAAGCCATCATCACCCCTGCCCGTTTCGATCCGGGTGAGCATTGTACCTGCTTGCGGCCGTGAATCACTACTACGTGGTGCACGTTAAAGACGTGCTAGCAGTGACAGTGCACTGGATAAATTTCTCATCTACGTGGGTAACAACATCGCCATGTTGTGGCAGGCTAAACTCCTGCGGTCTAAACAACTAAGGACTAATTATTATTATTTATTTCGCCTTTCATTCGACCAGATTTATTCAATTCAAAACATCTCGTCTTACTCGACATAAGCATTTTAACACCATTGGGAGAACTGAATGATTAAAAAACAACTCTTTCGTGTGCACCATCAAATAATGGAATAATCTTCCCGCCAACATCACCTACGCGGCTATGCCTAGTCAGTTCAGGACTTTGTTTCAGCATTACAGCGTTGTTTCTCAAATTCTTTTTTTTTTTTTTTCACTTGTGTGTAATTAGCTTTTTTAGTGTGTATACTCTGTATGCCCTATCCAGCCTTGGCTGCCAATATGCAGCCGGCAGTATGTATAAATAAATAAATAAATAAATAAATAAATTAATACATTTACTAATTTTAAAGTGAATACATTACGCCGTGGGATGGCGCAAAATTCCACCCAATTTAAATATAGTATTGTTTTTTCTCTATACCTACTTTTTTTACTTCCCTCACTTCCGCTTTTCTTCTGCGCGCCTTTTCCGCCTTTTCTTTCTTCGGTCCCTTCTGTCATCGACAGGGCCGTGTGTGTGGGAAAGTCCCGAATGAGGAAGTCGGTGGCAAATTGCAGTGGTTGACTATGCCTCCTCAACTTCGGAAACGCCCGGCACCACCGCCCGATGACTTACCGTAAGTGCCGCGCCGGGGGTACTGGAAATTTAATCGAAGGCCGTTTCATCGAGCACCGTTTCGTCGAATGCCGTTTCTTCGAACGCGTTTCATTGAATTTCACTCCACCGCATGTTGGACCATTGTAAAATGCTTTTGAAGTGTTTTACTCCCGCTTCCGAATTGTTTCCGCACTGTTGTCGCATCACCGGAAAAATATGGGTGGCGCTCAGATGGTCGAACGACGTTTTAGCGAACGCCTACTTTTCGTCGAAAGACACTTTAGCAAATTGTCGGCCGCCGATTTTTGTATTCGCAACTCCAGCGCGCCGCTCGCCCTCCCGCGGACGAACGGAGAACCAGAGGAGCGGGGACGGCAGCGGCGACGGCGGCGCGGAAACGGTGGCAGGGGCTGTCGGCCTTGATGCGTGAGGCCGTTTTAACGAAAACGTGAGCGCGTTAAAAAAAGTAATTTTTGTGCTTCTCCTTGCAACAGCCTTGCACATAGAACTGGGAGGTCTAATTTCATTAGGGACTTTTCGTGTATCGCATACGCTGCGGATTTCTGGTCTTGTGCATGGCCGCCAGCTCAATCTGTGCTCAACGTGACGGAAAACGCTCCCACTAATAATGAAGAACTCTATAGTACGGTCTACGGAAAGTCTATTCTTTGCCATAAGTAGGAGAAAACTCGTCGCGCAACGGTATGTCGAGCAATACAAATCGGGAATGGGTTCGCGTTTTAAGGCCGTTACAAGGAACATGACCATTTATTTCAAGCACTTTAAAAAGACAGAATACCCGCACTTGCTTTCAGGTAATTACAAAGCAAATAAAGAAATGCTCGAAGCATTTTAAGCGCGTCTGTGTTAGCCAGCCGTTTGTGACGAGAGCTTAGAACGCGCAGTTTTGGCAAGAGGGACCGCAATGTTGCAAATAACACGGTACAACAAATGTAAGGTATATTAAAATATTTTTTTTTATAGATCAATAAATCAAACCCCTAAACATGTCGATTATGTTAATAGGCAGTTTTTGCATAGCGTACGACACCCCTAAATTTCAGTTGGACGTACAGCGCACTGGTGTTCAACCTGCGCTACCAACTTTCACGAGTGGCTTGATAGCCGAGTTGTGCAACTTATTAAAATAGCTTAAGTATGTGTAAATGACTTTGAAAAAAAAAAAAGAAAGTAATCTGGGTTTTCTTGGCCCTACTGCAAAACCTCGGTGTTTTTTGTTTTGTTTTTCGGTACTCTTTGATGCATACTTTAGCTGTTTAATATCTTATATTGCGCCGTCATCAAGCCTCTCGTAAAAGTTGGGGCGGTCAGCTTGATGTCAGTGGGCTTCACGGCGAACTGAAGTTTTCGAGTGTCGTATATGTCACAAAGGGTGTAAGGACTACAACATTTTTTTTTTTTTTTAGTGGTGAGCACGGCAACGCTTCTGGCGCGCACTGAAAATTGTGCTTCAAAGCCGCAGCGCGAGCTTACGGTTGTAATGCTACACCGCACGGTAGCCTGCGGTAATAAACTTTATATCAATAACCATAGAGCAGTTTGATTACGTGTTGCAATACGCTAAAACCGAGACGGTGAGCAGCGATTTGAGAGGCTGTGACGCGAAGACACCAATACTGTGTATTGCTGCTCTTCCGAAGCTTGACGGTCACCGTTCACGGCTCTCTTTTTTTAGAGCACTAATGGCCAGGCAAAGCGCAAACATATCTTCATCATCCTCAAAAATATTCTGCCACAAACAGTAACGTGGCCGGTGCCTAAAACGCGCTCGCTCACCACAAAGCTTCGCACTTTGAGGTTTCTGCAACTTTTAAATAACAGCATGCGCGTTTTCCTAACGTGCATCAGCATCTCCGTCACCTGTAATATAATCTCTCCCTAACCTCTTCGCATTTGTAGACAAATAAATCGTTTTTAGCGCGCTGAGCAGTGTCAGCGAGCAGGCGCACGGGATATCCTGGAGAATCTATCCCCGTCTCTTCCGCCATCTTGGAACTACCGCCCCGCCACCTATAGGGCGTTGGAGTTGCGAATAGGACTGCCGCAAAGCGCCGTGAACGCCGGGGGGGGGGCAAACAAGCGCCCCATTCGCTAAAACGTCGATTCACTCAAATGACCGCTCTTCGCTAAAACGTCATACGCAGTTGTGATATGGACTCGGCAAATCCACAATTCTGCTAACTACAAAAAAAAAAAAAAAAAAACGCTTTTCTTTTCTTTTGTATGCGACATAGAGACAGGTCATTGCTTCAAGGACGGCTTCGTGCTTGAAGCAAACTGTCTCTTTTCAAGGACGATGGCATACCATTGAAAAAACATACCTTCATCACTGCACCTGATAATCGCAGGTTTCAAAAGATGTTAGGATGTTAGGTCTGTGTTCTTATTTTCTATTGGCATCATAACAGTGCAAGTCATCAGTTACTATGATGAAATAGAAATGGAAGTAGCAGAGAAATAAAGTTCCTTATTAGTTCCCTCACTAGAAAAAATAAAGTTCATAAATTATAATGATATAACAGCTATTCTTCCATTGTCAAAAATTCTATACTGCCCAACTAGGCGGTGTTCACTGAAACGGGTTCGATGAAATGCATTCAATGAAATATGCGAACGCGCCACGCAGCCCACATTGTGATCAATAGTCGGTGACAGGTAAAGTGGAAGCTCCTCCCACCTCTTTCCACTTTAGCTGAGCAAACGCTGGAGAGGAGGTCTCCTCTTCTCCAGCATTCGCTCTGCCAAAGGGGGGAGAGGTTGGAAGAGCTTCCACTTTACTCTTAGCCTAACACCAACTATACAGGTGTGCACCCCTCCCCCCCCCCCCCCTCAAAAAAAGAAAAAAGAATAAGAAAAAATAAAAATAACTGGGTTTTTTTTATTACAAAATTAAAAGATGCATTGCCGAAAGCTCAGCCTCCGCCCGAATGTAGTGCTAGCAGTCCGAGCTAGGTATCAAAGTTTCAGAACTAACCATTACCTTATTCGTAAGATATAATTATTTTCTGAATGTTTCAATGGGAAAAATAGGGCCCGTTCTTGGTAATTGGTGCCGTTCAGCTCATATTCGAGGGCTCCTTCGGCCGCCATTTTCCCGTTGAGAATTTCAGAAAATCAATTATAACTTTTGAATAAGGTAAAGGTGAGTATTGAAACTTTGACATCTGGCTTGGACCGCTAGCACTACATTTGGGCAGAGAATGAGAGTTTGGTCATGCATAGTTTATTTTTTGGTAAAAAAAACACAACCCACAAATATATTTTGGATAACCCCGTGTAACCTCCCCCCTCCCTTCAACTTACTTCACAAAGGACACAAACCTCTGGTGCATGCCCCCCATACTAGACACATCGAAATAGAATTGTGTCCAGTTTATTGGTTCATGCACGCAGCAATTTGGGAAGCCACATTTCTCATACAATTTCCTAAAAAGGAAGTAGCCTGCACAGCTTTTGTATTAATTGAAGCGGTTATCAGCCCTTCTTTGTCGTGAATCGATTTCTTTTGTCCCTTTCTCAGGGCAGTCTCCCAGTGCTGCCGGAAACTCCAGAGATTTGCCACGAGCCACCACTGTCCAGAGATCTCCACGGCCAAGGACGCATACAGCTTTCTCAGCAAAATCGGTGCCTACGCCGATTTGCCCCGGTTTTTTGGGCCGTGCACGAAAAGCGACGGCCAGTCGTGTCACCTGCTGGACCAGCTCGACATCTGGAACCAGTTTCTGCAAGAGGTGGGCATGCTGCTTGAGGAAGTGGCTCCGGAGACACTCAGCGTCGCTCCACAGCGCGGGGCTTCTGACGGCCTCGCAATGGAGCACTGCAATCCCGACGGATGGTTGCTCCTACACTGGCTCTTCAAGGAACATCGCTGCATTGCGAACCTACGGCTCCTCAGTCCCAACAAACGTTCCCAGCTCCATCTGGGCGACGCACTGAGCCAGAACTCTGGGCTGAGGACGCTGACACTGAGTTACGAGACGAGCGAAGAAGAGCTCAGGATGATCTACTCCACCATGAGACGTTGGACAAAGCTAGAGAGCTTGACCATCAGCGGACTAGCGCTGTCCAATGACACTGCGCTGCTACTGGAAGCCTCCCTGGAGAAGCTACCATTGCTGAGGTCTCTGGAAGTATCTTTCTTGAGTATCGCTCCTGCCTGCGATGCTGAGCTGCTTAAGGGTGTCTTTGAGAGGATGTCGGCACTGACATCGCTCTCCTTGGACTTCACGTTCGAACCGTCAGATGTTGAATTGGTGCTCCGCTGCCTGGGACCCGGTCTGTCCGTGCTCAGCATAGGTGACAGTTTTCTGGTACCCCAGGAAGGAGCGGTCTTCCAAGAATTCCTTGCTGGCAACACCGTCTTGAAGAAGCTGACCCTATTCCACATGGTGTGCACAGGAATGGGTGAGCTCGATAATGTTTTCAAGGGTCTTCTAATAAATCATAGCCTCGAGGAACTGCACCTCTTGAACTTTGTCCTCGAAAATCCGACGATGGAACTGCTTGCAGAAGCTGTGGTGGAGCACAGCACCCTGAAGATTTTAGAGGTTTATTTTTCTGACCAGCGCTGGGAGTTGGACGGTACACCTCTTGCGAAGATGCTGGGTCAGAACAAGAGCATCCAAGAACTGAAGTTCGAAGGGGGCGAAGTTGCCTGCTACGACGCATTCGCCGAGGCAGTTCGCAAGAACACCACGCTGAAGAAGCTGTCTCTCGATCTTGTCCAGTTAGACGACTTGGCTGAAATCTTCGTCTACAGGGGGTTTCTGGAGGCACTTTCATGCAATGGAACGATCCAGCAGGTCACGATGGAAAGCATTGACCCTGTTTTAGTCAGCCAGTTCAGCGAGCTTCTCCGTGAGACTGGGACTGAGAGAAGGGTGACCTTTCAATTTGACTTGACCGGCAGCGAGTTGTTTACTGAGGCTCTGGAGAAATGCTCAGGACTCGCTGAAATGAGATATTCAGACTATGGATCGAAAATCCCTGTGCCTCCAAGTGCATATCGGCACCTCATGCGCTATTACCACCTCGAGGCACCTAGACATCTCCCTCTTTCATCAATCGATAAAGTACAAGGCCGCGACTACCCTGGCTGAGTTTCTTGCATCTACCAGAACCCTGCGGACTGTCTCTCTCCGCTTCCACGCTTCACGGGCGGCCACACATGCACTCTTGGACAGCATCTCGTGCAATAGGAGCATCTCAAGTTTGGTCATATCAAGGTGGACTTTCAACGAACTGAATGCCAACCTGTTATGGCAGATCTTGAGGAACAGCGACATTCTCAACAACATCAGGCTGTGGCTTGACAATAACAGCGATTTGCAGGCAATGAGCCAGTTTCCTGAACGTCTGCTAGACAACCACAGCCTGCTCTCTGCATATTATTCGAACTGTCGGGATCGCGAGTCGAAAGTCAGGGATGTGATGCGGCGGAACTTGTCTACCCTCTACCGCGCAGTGATGTTTGTGATGGGTTCGCGTGGAAGGTGCTATGCCAAGGCCTTTGAGCGTGTCTCGAGGAGCCCAGCTTTGGTCGAGGAAGTGCAGAAGTATGCCTCCGAATCCAAGGAAGACGCCAAGGAACGGATGAGGTGTGCCGAGGTCTACCTGAGCCAGCACTTCATGGTGGCAGCTGGTGTTGTCAAGGACACTGTTACGTGCATTGAGAATGGAGGCCTCCAGCTAGATCAGATTGGCTTGGACAACTGGCTCCACATCCGACAATACCTCAAGGTGGCTGATATCAAGGAACCCACTGACCAGCCATAAACATCCCGTCACCTTTACAAGAGGCGTCGTTCGTGGCGTTAGATATATGTAAAAATTCCTTGTAGCTCTTTGTTTTAATTTTTATTCAAAATGATTCCTTCTTTTAATTGTCTGCAAAGAGAATCCTTCTATATGTTATTTTTTGGTATCAGGCTTGTGGATTTTGCTGTATGTTTCCTAAAACAAAGTTTTGTTTCTGAAATTTTCCGGCATTGTTAAGTATGCTTATGGGCTCTTGCTTCTTGTCACATTGTTTTGCAATATATAATTTTGAATTGAATGTGCCTTGGAGATTTTCACGCAAGTATTGCTGGCAGTTTGCAATTTTTGAAGTATAGTCTTTCGAGTAATGTCAAGTGGGTGGCACGCTTGAGGTTCCGTGCAATTTTTAAGTCGTCTCCAGCATTTCACAGTCTGAGAAATAAATGAGCGTTGAACTGTCGGAGCCTTGAAGACAACCACATATATGTTATGAATATTTTAAGGATTGTATTAGTGTTTAAGAAATATTTACCAAGCTCCTGCTTGGTTGGGAGCATGCAATGTTCACCTGAACATGCTACAACGAACTCGGATGCAGCAAGTGAGCCATGAGTGTCGATGTGTTGTCTCATGACTGACCTGCATTGCTTCGCTGAATCTAATAATAATAAACCAATTGTTTACTGCTTTTTTTTTTTTTTTTTTTTTTGTAACAGACAATGCAGCAGAATTTCCGCCTCCAGCTCCTTGACTTCCACCGTGCTTTGGTTGCGCGTGCTCGCGAAACGCCGAAGTGAGAAGACAGAAGCTCGCGCCACTAACTCTGTCTCAGTATGAGGGCGAGCGTATCAGGTGCTACAAGAGCGAGCTTCCAGCGTCACTGCCAACCAACGTGCTCGTGCAGTGCAAAACAACTATTCACTGTTTTTTTTTCCCCCAAGCTTTCTCATTTTACGCAGATGGCGCAAGTTGCCGCCCGACCCCCCGCGCTGTCTATGTTGATGTGGTCCTTCGTAGTACCAGAGCCGTATATGTAGAGAGTTTGGCCATTCGTTGGGAAGTATAGGAGACAAATGAGGAGGCGCCATTGGTCGAAAGCGGGCTGGGCGTGTTCCAGGGCGTCTTCAGAAATTCGAATGTGACCAACCAGAAGCCGGGAATAATACCCTGGCGGTGGTCGCGAGAAACAAACCTGATAACTGCATTGGAGTAACTCTCGATGACTGAAAATATGGTACACGTGATGTTTCAATCACGCTCATCCAAAATGATGGTGGAAGAGTGCGACTAGCGGAACGATCGACATAATCCGTGCGCCGAGGGCCGGGAACACTGATCTCTATTGTAGTAGGCTGGATCGCGGACCGCGGCCTCGGCAGCTAGGGCTGAGTGTCGCCACCGGCGGCCATTGATTGACACCAGCCAATGCATGGGACTCTATGGGAAGAACGAGAAAAAGTGCCATTTTCGCCTAATTCTAAGCTGTTGTCGGCACTGAAACTTTTTGGATGCTTTTCGATAAGCCCGTCAAATAGCTTGCGTACAAACATTAAAACTGACAGCCCTCGCAATTCTTATAAATAAATATTTTGTGGTCGAAAGTGACTCTGCTGTAGTGCAGCTCAATGAGGCGAGAGTTACTTAGAGTGACCGCGGAGTCGGTGGCGGTTTCGTCGAGTTGGGTTTAGCAGACAACAAGCTCGAAGGCTTTGCTACGCGGAATTCGCTCACTCCCGGAAAGCCGCTGTCGAGATGGAACTTCTTTGTCATGCATCAACTTCTGGGCTTCCCTAAGGACGGTCTTATTGACGGCAAGTTCCTTTGTTTACTCCACTACGAGAGCAAGCTTGCCAGCTCAGCCGCGGGTGCTCCGGTACGTTTGATTTTTTTATTCGGCGACCGGACGTTTGACAAATACCTATTCGATCTCCTAACACCCGACATAAGGATCGCAGCGCACCATAAAATACTCGCCACCGAGCACAGCGTACATGCTTCAATATGCTTATTTTTGTGCATTTCTCCCATAGACTTGCGTGTATTGCCTGGTGTCAAGCAATGGCCGCCGGTGGCGACACCGACGGGCTCCCGATCCGCGATCCAGCCTACTAAAATAGAAAGTATTCACTGGCGGCCATTGAGGACTCCGATCAATCCAACATGGCGGACAAGAGGGGGATAGATTTGCGACGCCCGTAGACCGGTAGCGTATAAATTAAACAAAGCGTGTCGTTCTCTGTTTGTTGCCGTGTGCGAGACGATCATGGCTTCAAGCAAGACCTACCGTGATGCTACAAATGAAGTGTTCAAGCCAGTCGAAGGCAAGAAATCTTGCCATAGTCAAGATATGTGTGCATGTGTTCGACGTCAGCTCTCGCGTTGGTGCAGCTGTCATCAAGTTGAACTGAATGTATGCGGGACCAAAGAAAGGTACATATCAACAATGTTCGCGCATTGAAACTATGACGCATACTTTATCTAAAAATAAACTTATCGGTCTGTGGCTACAAACATTTTCGTTGACGTTGCTTAGATGATGTAACCATTCAGGCCTCGCATTAAACGGTGTTGCGATCGACTCTTCGGTTGTTCTAGTTAATTGTGCCAAAGAGCGGTTGGATGGAAAGTATGACAGCTACAGCATACAAGGGACGATTGAGGTGTTTATCCTGCGTTCTCTATGTATCGAAACCGGTATGCTTGGTGTTATATTGCGATCAGCTGGTCGCCGATGGTTCTGTTTTTACGCATAATGTAAACAAGCCCCGGAAGCGCCAATCTCATTTCGATGTGCTTGTGCACCCCTACAAGCCTCCTTTTGGCTCTTGTGAAAAGCTTTATTGTAATAGCAATAGTCTCATTGGTCGTTCGAGTTGTATGTGCCACGGTGATATCTGCTGTGTAATCTGCTGACAAACAAGTCTATTAAAGGCCAGAAGAACAAAGGTAAAGCTTTTTTAACTTTTTTCTTTTTACAAAACGGCAAAGCATCTAAAACAAGAGCAACATAAGCTGATATTTGAGTGTGCTCATGAATGAATGGCAAAAGGTGCTTATGCTAAGTGGTAGATGTACACAGTTGATTTTCTTTTTGCCTCTGCATTGTAAATTGGAAGATGTGTATCAAGAGAAGACATGTGTCCTTTTGAAAATGTATTTTATTAGGGCAAAAATGGGTTTTCATACACAACCGAAGAGTTCGCAACACCATTTAATGCGAGGCCTGAATGGTTATAGCAACGTCAACGAAAATGTTTGTAGCCACAGACCGATAAATCTAGGCACACTTAACTCCGCGCTGAAAGCAGTTTAGAGGCCATGTTTAGCAGTTTGTCGTGACAGTGTCAGTGCATGCTGGAGGGGAAGACAGGTGTCATCATGCCAACGAAGGCGGACCTGCATGCCATGGATTCGGGATCTTGTGAAACGGTAACGGAGATGCCTGTTCAGCCGCTTACGTAAACCATTGTCGTGGACACTCCCTCTGCTTTAATCAACGACAATCAACGATAGCGCTGATCCATAATTCGTGGCCTTAAAGGAATTGTCCGGTCGAAACCGGAAGTACTTAAGTTTTTGCGATCGTTACGTCAAGGGAGCCTTCATGTAGACAATCGTCATTTTTATTTTGATATGAGTAAAGCTATACGCACTCCGGAGTGCACTTCGGTCGGAAATGGCTATACGCACACCGCGGAGAACTCATGCCATTTGGGTCACCCTTTTCGAACGGCGCGTGTATCACTGGGGAGCTCGTTAACACAGCCCCCCGCCTGCGTTCACGCCGCTTCGCCAGTGGAGTCATAGCGAGTTCGTTTCACGGCACTCGTGTCCACGCGTGCCCACTCGCGGCGTAAAGCGAGTTCGTTTCGGCAGGCACTCCACGAGTGGTTGCACTCTCCGAGTTCGTTTCAGCGGCGGCACCCCACGCGTGCATGCACTCGCTGCACCGAGAAAATCGGGCGTGCGCCAAAATGCAATCCCGTCATGCCTCGCTCCGGCGAGGCCGGCGACGAGCGGGAGCAGACGACGAGGGTTCGTCTGCTACGATGTGTCGCGGAACCGAAAGGAAAAAAAGTAGATTTTCTGATAGAAATCGCGTCCCGCGGGCAACGGAATCAAACGCGAGCTTGAATTATGAGCGTCTGCTATTTCATGAAGGAAGCAATTGACATCCCGTGCTTTATTTGCAAGTTTTAAGTCGCTCTGTTGCCGTACAGACACTGAAATATACCAGTGTGTCAAGAAATGCTCAGAACAAACGCATCAGCGGCTTCCGAGATGTTTATCACCACCCGTGTGCGGGTAAAAAATTGAACATTTGTCGACAAAACTCCCCCAGCAGAAACCTCTGACTGCCCAGAAAGCATCGAGAAAGCAAAACATAAGTGACTTTACCCGAGGCTTGGGCAACATCATCGTGTTTAACATTTACCTACGTCAGCTAGCTTGCCCCGTCGTATTTTGTTCGAGAAAGCTCTCGTTCTCGACGTCCTCACCAAGGCTAATATCTTATCCATTTGTAATTACGATCGAAATCAAAAGTCCCACGAAACGTTTTGCTAGATATTCCCACAGACTAGTTTTAAGCCGTACCCTTTCAGTGATTCACGCATAATACCATGCTCAAACGGATCAAGCTTCTGCTCGGACAGCATCATCAGTTTTCTTCAGTGTAAACGGTTATAAGAATTGAGATCGCAACCAGCTGCTTTGTAGACAGCTGGGTGCGGAAATTTACGCCGTCTGTAACTATCTCTACGGCAGCCGAGTTGCTTGAAGTCATCGCAACTATAAACTACAGGTTCCAGCGTTCAACGTTTGTAGATAAACGTTGGTAGTGACTGCACTCTCGCATCCCCACCCATCACCCCGAACAGAAAGGCGCTAGTTTCGGTTTGAGGTCAGGACCTTTTCTACAACATAGATGGCGGCAGCATCAGTCTTCTGCACTCTGTGCATTTGGCGAGTTCGTTTGAGTCCAGTTTTCCGTGCAACACTCTGCGAGTGCGATGCATTCTGGGAGAGAACTCGAACGGTGCCAGTGCGTGTGAAACGAACTCGCTAAACAACTTCCTATACCGCTCATGGAACGCGAATTGGGAAACCCCGGGAGTCCGCAGCGCCATTTGAATCCCCTTGTATCTGGTGGCTGTACTAAAATGAACATGGCGGCACAGCGAAACCAAAACCGAAACCGCACGGCAGCGCCATTGTGCTTGGATGGATGTGTGGTAGCTTGCGCCACCTAGAATAAAAAAAAAAAATATTTATTGCAGCTTTTTTTTTTTTTTGCCCCGTTTTTTGTGTTGCTTTCTTCTGCTGCTCTGCTGCTGGTTTTCGCGTTTCAATGCTGGTCAATGTGCGTTGAAACGCGCACAAGCCAGCACTGAAACGCGAGACCAGCAGCAAAGCAGCAGAAACCTAGCAAAGCAACGAAAGTGACACATACACAAAAAATATGCAATGCTTGTTCGTTTGCCTTCATTTTTATTCAACAGGCAGTAGAAAATACAGAAGAAATTTCTCACTATTTTTCACACAAGATTCAAAGAAATGAACAACAAAACAGGATAGAACGTTGAGGCTATGTGCAACGAAGGTGATGATATGCGTCCTTGCAAAAACACTTTCCTAAATTTACATAAACTCTCTGTAGGTTCGTGATCCTTTTCCAGCTTCTTGGCGTATACTCACAAGCCTTGCGCCGTTTAGCCACAGGCGTGAAGTCTAGAAAAAAAAAAGTTGAATTACTTGCTTGGTTGGTTTTTACGTGCCCGACATGGTCATATGAAAACAGCGAGCATTATCTGTACCTCCTTTCAAAAGAGCGGTACTTCGAGTTCAACACAGCAACATTAAATACTCGTGCCCCCTCCGTTTTTCTTCTCCTTGAGTTAAATGCCTCCACGCTAAATTGACAATCATTTCGAATTTTATTATACAAGTAAGCGTAAATAAAGACCGACGACGGTGTATTGTAACGAAAGAAAACTAAGCAATGAGGTTAAAAATAACAGAAGCTCAGTCTTTGGTATCGAGTCTGCATCGAGAACCTGTATTAGTTTTTAATATTATCACTTAAATTTACGAGTGCGTCACTGCTAAACGAAACTGGAAACCAGTACGGATCGCTCCATCGCTCATCCTCAGTTCATCGAAAAATATTTAGGCTCATTTTCACTCCTCGCGAACACACGCGTGAATCGCTTACAAGAATCCCAAATAAATAGCTCACTGCAAAAAGTTTACCATCTTTTGAAGTGAGCATATGTGCTCAATCTTGATATTACATAGAAGTCGCCAGATATTTGACGACACATTTCTCGCGGCGAATGAACAAGGGGAATCCTAAACAATGATAGAATTTGGTTTTGTGATTTGAAACCATCGCAGCTATTGGCAAAATCAAACAATTAATACTCACTACCACTGCGACAGTTAGGTTCTGTTGCAAACATTTAATCAGAAACTTAAGCAAGAGAAGACCAAAAGAGCGTACCTCACGCCACGTCCATTGGAACTCGAAACCATTGGTGTCCCGGCTTTCGGCAGTAATTCTTTCCCCACGTGGCACAGCAGGTGGTGTGGTGATGACAAAAATCCATGCTTGACCACATTGCAAATACAACGAGTTCCCCCCACGAAAAAAGAAAAGAAAGCCGCGCACGCACGAACGTGGCACGAATCTCGCGCCGCGACGTACTCCCAGAAGCGAAACAGCTAGCGGGCTCGTGTCTCTCGCGCATTCTAACGGTCCAACGACTTCCCGGCGCCAGCGGCCAACGCATCTCGAGGCGCGAGGTGCGGGTTCGGAGAGAGAGAAAGCGCGCCCAGACACGTTGAAAGAGTGAAAGAGAAAGTTACGATAACAAGCTTCAAAGCCATTCACACCTTCAAAACAACTTCACCTTTATTTCACTTCATTAAATATATAAATCATATTTATTTAAAATAAAATAACAAGTGCCAACGCCCGCTGGGAGCGCGGCAATCGGAAGCAATTCGCTGGACCGGATGAACGTCATAAATATACGCGGCCGGACGGAAGTAGCCGAGAGCTTCACCCCCCCTGGCTTTGCGGCGACAGTATTGGCTGCTAATTACAAAACTTAACCAGTACACGCCGCTTCACGGCGTCCAGCCGGCAACTCAAGCCCCGCTGTCCCCGATCGCACCTCCGGAAAGGGAGTCCCATATCATTTAGTTCTGCGAAGTTTCGGCGACAACATTCGGTTTTCTTAGTGTTCATCGCAAAAAGAAATGTCGTAAATATCGCCTGATGCCTCGACAAAACAAAATGTTCGAGGTAGAAAAGGAAAAAAAAAAGTAGGCCCACCGGGGATCGAACCCGCGTCCACTTGCGTATCAAGCGGACGTCTTAACCCCTACGCTATGCCATCTTTTTTTTTTTTTTTTTCTTTATTGCATGGTAGTTACAGCAACATTCATGTCATTCTAACAGCGCTGTACAGCTCTTTTGCACAGCGTATTAAAATTCACGCATTTCGAGGAGTGATTTTAAAATACTAGTCCACTCCGGTTCAGGTTCACAGTTCAAATACACACTCTGTACTTGTTTTACAAGGTTGAAGAAATATATCCGCACTTCTTTTGCGTCGAGGTCAGCATGTCGAACAGCCATATGTGATCTCCAAATGCTGCACAAAGCTAACAGCATAATCAGGTTGTAAGGAACTTCATTATCATTATCCACACTAAGGAAACGTATCCCTGTTGGGGTTACAGGCAGTTCTTTAAAGTGCGTTGGAGGACATCCCAGAAAAATACCGCGTCCCAACAAAAGCTAAAAACATGTTCAATAGTCTCAGGTTTTTTACATAGAAGGCAATTTACCGACCATGGCACATAGATCCCTCTTTCTTTAAGCCAAACCTTAACTGGCGAGGTATTCGTGTGTAATTTATAAAAGAAAGTCTTAACAGCCACGGGAACACACATCCTTTTTACACCTCTAAGCACATCGTGGCCACGTTGGGACACACCTCGATACAAGGGCATGGGGAAAACACTCACAACTAAATCGCGATAGAGCGCTTTTTTACTGACATCACAAAGGTAATTCAAAGAAAAACGTGCTGTCAAAAACCCCATCGTGTCAACAACCTCTTTCAAAAAACCAGTGATTCTTGTTGGCTCGCCGCCATGAGAAGAAACAAGAAAAGATGGCAAATGTGGTGACACTTTTGTTTGAATCAGTGTGCGAATGAACGGGTGCTCTTGGTCTCTCAAAAAAAAGAAGCGTGACACAAGCTGCTTGACAAAAAGGTGGGAAAGCCCCACGCCACCGTTACAAACTCGATGAAAAAGATTGTCTCGTCTCATGGGCTCATACTTCGAGCTCCAAATAAACGTGGCAAAAATTCGATGAAATTTTTGAACATTAGTTCGCGCACAATGGATGACCTGAAGAACATACCAGAGCTTCGCAATAAGAAAAACGTTACAGACAGTCGCTCGAGCAAAAATGGAAAGCTCGCGTTGCTTCCAACGAGAAGCACGCCTGTCCAAGTCGGTAGCGACACCCGACCAGTACGTTTGGCTGTTCCGGAAAATTTTTAATGGCATCCCGAGGTACTGGCACGGTACTGTGTCCCAGCATACATCCTCAAATTCTGAGGGTGTAGTGGCCCAAGCGCCATGCCAGAAACCACGGCACTTCTCCCAGTTTATAACAGCACCAGTAGCGTGGCAAAACCTTTTAGCCAAAGTTGTGACTTCAGTGACGCTTTCTTTGTCCCTACAAAAAACAGCAATGTCATCGGCGTAACTCATTATTTTTACTTCTGCATTATAAAATTGGAAACCTCGGACACGTTGGCTATTTTTTACGCTTAAACAAAAAGCTCTAAATACAAATTAAACAAAAGGGGAGACATAGGGCAACCTTGTCGTACCGACTCTCGTACCTTAATAACAGAACTGAGCTCTTTGTTCACTATAAGCCTTGTTGTACAGTCCTTATAGGCCATCTTTACACCTTCTAGGATGGCGTCACCAACGTTGACATGACTCAAAACATCAAAGAGTACATCATGGCCCTACGCTATGCCATCGCTTAGAAAACTTGCTGTGACCATTCGTTTTACACGAGGTTAGCGGAGTGCGTATAGCCATTTCCGACCAAAGTGCACTCCGGAGTGCGTATAGTTTTGCTCTTTTGATATATGATCTCCCCTTATTAACGAAAACTTTCATGAGCGGATGTACGAAACTGCACCCCGAATTTCGCCAGTGTCAATGGCTGACATCCGTACTGCTGCGTGACGTCACAAAACGCAAAGGTTTGTCAGATGGTCGCGATAACAAGCGGTGGTCGATGGATGTCTTGTATGTTGTTTCAAATTATAGCCTCCTAGGCTGTACCCTACTGAAATACGGTTCTTTTAATGCAGTTCCCAAGCGTGTGCAAAAAGATTCACGCCTTTTAGCAGGATATTACTCGAAAACAGCCATAAACTTTAAACAAAATATGGCGTTTCGCGCAAACACAACTGCGACGGCCACCGATCGAACTAGGGGCGCTTGCAAAGCAAAGGAATCAGATTTTGCCTCTGAAGCGGCATGGTACATGAAGCGGCATCTGGGTACACATTTCGGCGGATTCACTGGATCGGTGATGAGGCTGCGGGTCGTTCCCTCGGAGGCGATGTCCGCGGGTCGAAGGCAAACGGCGAATCGTTCAAATGCATGTCGTCACTTGTAAGAGCCTGCCGAATCGTAGCCACGCTCCATTTCCACACGCTGGTCAAACAGAATCTGGCTACACGCGTGCTAAATACAACTTTTGGCAACGTTTCCAGATGGCCTAGCTGTTGGTTTCGGTTTCGTTGCATAATCAAACCGATTGATCCGATTCGGGCGAAGAGTGGGTGACCGTAGTTGAATATCGTTGGCACACCATCACACCTCAGCTTACGAGCCTTCTGTCCGCTTAGAGCTCAGCTTGTAGCTCTCTTCTGTGAGGTGATTGCTGCATAAGCGGGATCTCGATCTTGACGGGAACTCAGTCCCTACGCACGGCGACGATCCATTTTGCTCGTCTTTGCACGTCTCGCTGAAAAGTGTGGAACGTCACGTTTTGGCTCGCATGTGATGCCCGGTGGTTGTGGCACTTAACGGCGCAACAAAAATCTCACCCATCCACGAAACAAGTCGAGCACAACAACAAAAACGAAACACGCTGCGACATTCACTCGCAGGCAAACGTCGAGACAAGAATGCTCGCTTTGCGTTCTGTGACGTCAGAGCTTCGATGTTGCCAACAAAAGCAGCGTTTACGGTAGGATGCGATTGGAGCAGTATAAATTCAATTACTCATGCCGAGGGGCATATAAAATTCAGATATTGCACGTACGATGCCTCTTGAGGCAATAACAATGATATTCAATTGTTTTCTCGAATACAAAATTTGACCGGACAATCCCTTTAAACAGCATGAACGAGGCATTCTCTTTTAATTGTTGCAATGCCACGTAGATCGCCATTTGATCACTTACTATGATTTGCGTCCGTGAACAGCCGCCGTCATATGCAAGCTTACTGCCAACGTTATTATTATTATTATTATTGACTTATTTATTTGTTACTGACAGGCCCGGAGAGGCCTTAGGTGAGGGTGTAAACGGGTGTAGCACGATTGCCCCGCGTTCATTTACCCCGTCGCGTATTCCCCGCGTGCCAAAAGCCCCGTCCTACTCTCATCGCGCTTCAACCATCATTGTTCCATGTCTTAACCTAATCTGTTGAGGGTCTACAAAGGCTCTATAGGCCTGTCCGGAAAGTCCCAGGAGACCTTGTCCGGCTCAAACGCTTTGTATATCCTGGTAGCGGCACAATTCATTTTTTCTTACCGTTAAAAGCTCAGAATACACTCAAAAATTAAGCGAACGGAAAAGGTCATCACATATTCCGTTTTGTTTATCTTTTGCCTCCTCTGCGTTCTGAAATCACAAACTGTTAAACTAACGTCAACGTTGTCTTTGCTTCTTGGATAATTTCACCTGCTGTACATCTAAACGTCAACAGTGCATAAAGCAGACGATGGGGGCACCACCAATTTCTGGAAAGGTCTATTAAGTGAAAGGAACAACAACATACATAGCTTGCATGTGACATCATTCGCGGCCATGTCTGTATTTTATGTGCCGCGAGTGTTCGGTTTGCCATGTTAGTTGCACACCGCAGATCGAAGAAACCAGTAAGTAGAAATAACCGTATGTACCAAACAATGGCGACACTTGCAAGCTATGTATAAGGTTAACTTGAACCGCCAAAAAACTTGGAATGATGTGCAAGTGGCCAATCGCATAAATCTGCGTCACCAGCAATGCGCTCCGCTGTCAGGCAGGGAGCTCACACGCAGATTTAGACTTTATCTACCTAGATGAATACAAATACATATTAAAAAAAAACGACGTTAGAAGAGTGGAACTGGTGTTTGTTGCTGTGATAAGTATGGCACCATGAGCTGCAGATTGACAGTTTTGACAGAACCCACTTCGTTGGATCTGTGAATCCACACCTGCTTCAGAGTTGACGAATGTTTTGGTTGATTGCTTATTGATAAAAGCCGTCACTTCAAATGTTTTGCCATGGGACTGATATTTTGGCTTGTTTTCACTTCTAACGTCGCAAGACGTGAATTTGTTTAGCGCACGCCTGAAGAGTGGGAAGTTTCATCCAGTTATTCTTTACCTAAAGTCTGGGTATGGCATGATTATGGTTACACAAGGTCGCGTGCACACTTACTGTCTTTTAGTTAAAAGCTTGATGCTCCACCGTCAGATTGAGGACTTGGTCACCTGACACGGGGGATTTGTGTCATGGTCTTCTGAAAGCGGGGCAAAGAGGACAGGGCGTCTGTTGTGGGGCATTTGACACTACCGTAAAATACCGGGCAAGTGCCCACTCAAACTTTGGAGATAACCGCAAAAAAAATGGGGGATGGGCGCTTGTCCGGTCATCAATTTTACATATAAATGTACTGTGCATATTTTTTCAGATCTTACAAATTTGGTAATGGGCGCTTAATGTGGAATGGGCGGATGCACGGTATTCTACGGTAGGTTTTTAATATTGGGTGCTTTTGTGCACCACCCGGTGTAAACACATATCTAAGGCCTCTCCAGCAATATATTTCTTAGTATTCAGGGTTGCTTACGAACAAAAATACCATTGAAATATGTCCTGTACAAAAGCGACACTTAAACAAAAATGAAAGACGTTTACTAATCTCTGTTTTGCGAAATTAGAGCGCAGCTCTTGAGAAGGAGGAGAGGGGGTATGCCCCTCCCCCTCCTTCCCTCCTCACGGTCATGTGACCGTGTCACGTGGTGTCAGTTTCCCCGCTAAATTTAGCGGGAAAATTTTTGCGCTAAATTTAGCGGAGAAGTTGACATCACGTGACCTCAAAACCTATTCAATTTCCTCGCTAAATTTAGTGGGGAAACTGTGACGTCCCATAATGCAACGCGCGCAGTTACGCCGATGGCAACGCCGACGGCGACACCGCTCAGCCCGGAAACGGTTACCTAAGAGCTGCGCTCCAAAAGCAAGCAAACTGGTGATTGCTCATGCTGGAACAAGAACAGCTGTATGTTTTCGTTGTCATGTTTATTTTTGTTAGAAAATATTTAGTGCTCTTACAAGACTTGTTAGAGCACTGCAAATGGAAAAGTGCTGGTAGTGCTTGTAGAACCCATTATTTGAGAAGCCATTACTCAACCTAGACCTAGACTCCCATTATCTGAAAAACCATTACTCAACCTAGACGGAACTGTCATGCAATCTCCTTGAGTCTCTAGGGTTAAAGGATTCCCTCGCATTGTTTAAATTCGAAGGAGTCCAAGTTTGACATGTCTCGTCGACATGCACAGCACTTGAAGGTACGTTTGCATTATAAATGGGTTCCTACTCGCCTCAAGCGGGTCGTAAGCAGGGTTGCGCGTTTTCGGTTTCTATTTTTTCAAAATTTGGCATACCTTTTCGGTGTTCAATTTAAAATTAAATTTTCGTTTTTTTTCGGCGTATATATATGCCCACAAAAAGTTTATCAGCTTTTTTCGGTGAATATAAAATAAACACCAACGGACACCGGATCAGATGATCCTTGTAGCTCTGATATATGTGATCACTCAAAAAATAACGGCACAGATACATTAAAAAAGGAATGGACACTTTATTTGGCAATGTGTGCAACTGTAAAAGAAACAAGAAAAAAAAAACACACAAGTACAAACAAGTCAGATATGAAGCCTATGCCCAAAAAACATGAACTTCACCTTCTGTACGTCAGGATTACGTGATCTTATTATAGTACACACACATGTATTTTCCCATGTTCTCGTTGATCCACACTGTTTCTTTCCTGCTAATATGACCCTGAGCTTCGAGAATGCCCTCTCAACGCTAACACTGGACACTTACAGGCTGAGGAGATGAAGCGCTGCCTGAGCCAGAATCGGCCAATCAACTAATTGTGACCCCCAAAAGAGACACGGTGCGACGTTTTGAAGCTCAACACAACATGCAGAGCTTGCATCAAGTCGGTCTTCCTTACAACGAGTTTGAAAACACGCTCGTATATGGCGAAGTCATGGGGCATTTCGGACTTAAGTTCCCATCGATGATGCGCACATTAAACTAAAACGTCGTGATGGCACCCGTGTATCCCATACATTCGGACACGTTTCAATAGACACTGTCGTTCCACTTTTTGCCACGGCTCTGTTGTACGACTGGAAGGTCAAAGTGATCTTTTCCGGTTAAAACTGAATTTTAGAAAATCGATTCGACGTACCTACTTTTATCGGTTTAAATAGAAAATGCCGAACCTAAAAACTGACCTTTTTAGGTTAAAACCGAATTTCCGAAAATAGATTTTTATCGGTTTTATCGGTTTAAACCGAAAACTCTGAACCCTAGTCGTAAACTAGAAAGTACTGCAGTTCACTGGGGTTTCTTGTACATACTCTGCCAGGGGGTTTATCAATTACCTATCTTTCCTAATGTATTTGATTCTTGGTTTGCCTTGCATCGTTCAGAGGTAGTGCAAGCAGAGGGGTGCTTCTCCAGTCTTCGGGCTACAAAACAGTCTCCTCCTCAGCTTTCCTTCCCGTACCGGAGTGACCACTTGTCACTAAATGCGAGCTGAAGGATACTTTGTTGTATTGCGTCTATTTAGACGTAAGCACAGGCACGGACATGGTGCAATTAAATTCTTGGTTTCCTTGGAGAACTCTCGGTCTGAACATTAACTTTTCAGAGTTAGAGCTTTCTAGCATGGTTCCGACATTTTTCATTTGAGCGTGATCGACTCTGTTACAACCGTTTGCTACTGGTCCCTGCAGCGTGTCATAGTCGAACGCAGTGAATCTCGCACTCAAATGCAAATGTCAGAACCAGCCTCTAGAGCAGGGGTCCCGCTGCAGCGAGCCCCTGTTTCCACTCCTCGAGCACTACATGCGCCATAAATGATAGTTTCATATCTTTGATTTGTTGCCGCTGGAAAAGGAGCTGTGCTCATATAATGTGTTTACAGATTTTGCACTATTCTCTCGTCTTTTAGACTGAGTATTGCTTCATCTAAATATTTGCTTCTTGGCCCTTTGTCGAATAAATCAGCCGGAACAACGATAGTACTGGTAGGCTACAAGCGCAAGCTCTTTGCTCAAGGAGGCACCTTGGCTGCACGAGCTCTCGCTCGGAAGGAGTGACTGCCAAAGGTAAAGCATGGAGATCGGTGGCCGAGTGGGCTAGCGCACACCATCTCGGAGCATGTGCAGCAGAAGCTCCTGCTGCAGAGCTCGCGGGGGTGGGGTACTGGGTTGAATCCTCGCCCCTGCCTGTTTCGATCTGGATGAGCATGGGCATTGTACCGGCGTGCGGTCGTGTATCAGTACTGCGGGACGCACATTACAGACCCCAGGCTAGCGGTTGTACTGCACTGGCTTAATTGCTCATCTACAGCCGAGACGCCAGACGCTCATTGCAGCTGACTAACTCCCAACTGTATAAACATACACAAAACACAATTATTATTATTACAAAGATAAACCTTTGAGCTTGGGCTTCTAGCCATCAGAAAATCTCTTTAAAATATGAGTAATTTATTATAATGCTACTCATAGGCAAAAAGTCCCCCCCCCCACACACACACACACCTGGAAAGACGCACTACAAAGTTACAAATGCGATTTCGTCTAGCGAATAATTATTCAAAATAAATCATTTTTTGCAGTGCAGCATGGTAATAAGAATCAAGGTCTAGATACAGGAGCTACCGAATAAATATATGAGTATGCTCAATTTAGCTTTGTTATCTTGTTAGTTTTGATCACAAACATTACTTTATGCATATTACTCCACCCTTGTACTAAGTGGCAATTACTATTTTTTTTTGTGATATTACTGGAGCAGTGTTAACATGCGAGGTCCCACCTTACTCCTTCGTGTCTCGAATGTCGAAGTTTTATGGAACGAAGACAGTGAGAATATTGAAGACATAAAGGAGGATTGTTTCAATAAAACAAAAAGAAAAAGAACACGAGGCTTACTTGATGCTGGTTTCGCTGCCCCCTAACAAAACACGAAAAGAAAAGACCTCCCTTCTTGCCCTCCTCATCCCCCCCTCGTAATGTTGAGACAACACCCAAGTAGAGAGCTACCGTGAAGCCAGACTGGCACTCGGTAGGTAACCCGGCAACCGCGACTCTAGAGTCTGCGGTCGTCGGTCACTGAAGCTTCTTTGCTTTCTCGGTTTTGTCTGGTGGCGCCTTCGGATTTCGCCGCCTGTTGCCTCCATAGAACAACAACACTTCGCCGACAAGACGTAGATGTTGTTCAACTTCTGAAAAAACTTAACCGTAGGTGGTGCGAACCACCACCCGATCTAAAGGGTTTGGCCTTACGCATCCGTCCATCCATCTCGATCCGACAGCGGAGCTGTTCGAGCTGGACGGACGACCTGCCGGCCTGCCAACTGTCGGCCGTCGGATTTTGCGCGGGCCAGACGGCTACCACGGAGACGCCCAAGAACTCTGAGCAGACGTGTCAGGACTGTTGGTTCCGCTTCAGGTGAGGCGTCGACTTCGCAGCATGTGCAGCCAACGTTTGCACCGCATGTTTGAACATAGAATCTTGGTGTGCAGTGCCTTACTGCTTGTATGTTTTATTGATACTAACTTCGTTGAAGTTGTTGAGTGCCTTGCCGTCCCACGTGTTGTATTTACCTATTTCGTGTGCGTACGTTTAGCCACTTCAAGTGTGCGAACCTCATCCATTTAGATTGGTTTGTTTTCGTCCATGTAGTGCAGCCCTGTGATGCTTGGTGGTTAATTGTGTTCCTTGCTCTCTTTGGTTTAGTACCTTGGTTTATTTTGCAACCCATATTATATAGCTCTTGTCATCTGTTTCACCCATTTTTTTTATTTTTTATTTCTCTGCCTTATTTCTATTTGTTGTACCCTCTTTATACTACTAAATAATTACTGTTCTTGTTGCCTTAAGTTCAGATTGACATGGTACTTCTGTGCATTGGTGCGGTCACTACTGCCTAATGCACGCTAAAGACCCCAGGTTAGCAGTCGCCATAGCGTTACGAAGAAGTTTCGGGACCAGTGGCGTATCGAACAACTGCGGTGCGAACCCCTTATGATTAGCTTCCACAATGCTTCTGCAATGTGCATTGTACACCACCAAGATTGTGGCTCTTTTCAGAAGATAAATGGGGGGGGGGGGGCTCGTTTCAAACCTGCGCTGAGCCTGCGTTCGTCATGCCGAACTCGCTTTTCGGCCGGCAACTTTATGAATGTATGATAATGTTTGCTACAGATGTTTGATATCTATGGAGCAAAGCTTTAAAACAGTCGTAGCATCTTGATTGATTGGAACTGCTCTTGCGACTAGCCAGCTGTACGTTTGGCGATACTGCGGTACGAACTTTGCGTCGTACGATGGCCTTGCAGCTGATCACAAAGGTCGCCATTATACTCGATCTGGTAGTTTCGGTTTCCTCATGGACCCTCGAGACAAAGCTTTGACATAAGATATCTACAACACTACACAAGACATTTGAAAAAAAAAAAAAAAGCTACATTTTGTTATTTAGGGACACTTCCTTCACTAAAAACAGTCGTAACCCCAAAATCGAGAAAATGTACCGGGGTAACCTTTTAATGTAGGCTAACTCCTCGCTTAAGGAACATTGGATGCATGTCTGGATGACTCAGATATTCTGAAGCAGCGTTTAAATAGGAAAAAAATACTTTGATTAGGGATGAATGCATCCCAAGAAACTTGAAAGCTTTCCGAGTACTCTGGAGAACTCCCTAGGAACCCAGTTTGGGAACCCATATTGTTGAACGTCTGTAAGCGCTTCTATCTGTAGCTTCAGTGTTCGAACCGCCCACACTGGCCAGATGGCGCGAGCCACCACCCGATCAAAAAAAAAAAGGTTAAGCCGTATACATCCGTCCGTCCACCCCAGGCCCGAGCCGGACACGTGGGTGTACGGCCTGCTGAGTGCCCTGGGGGGCATGATGACGGCCGACTTTGCCCGCGAGCGTCTGCCGGCAGAACTCCTGCTCGGCCAGCTGGAGGCGGCTCCAGGCGACGTCCAAGTGCGCGACGTCCTGCGTCAAGGATTTCTCCTTGTGGACCGTGCCTTTCTGCAGTCCATCGACACTCTGCTTCTGAACAGGGCGACGCTGCAGCTGCAGTTGCAGGTGAGGAGTCTCGAAGGACCCTCGAGACCCCTAGAGTGATCACCAACCTTTGCAGACATCTCTATAGATGTATAGAATACTTGTTTTCAATCGATTGCCTTAGATCTACAGAAGCTTTCTATAGATCTCTATAGACAGTATCTATAGGTCCCTATAGCTCTATAGCAGAGGTCTCAAACGCTCGGCGCCAGCGCGCTTTCATTCTGCAGCAGTCGCTGACGGGGGCAGTGGACGGAAGACTGGCCAGTCTTTCTAGGCACCATACTTTTGACGTACTCGCAAAGTTTATACTTATCTGTGTTCATTTGCCCTTTGTTTCGCCTTATTTGTTTGCTTCCCAGTTTCTTGTAATGTACAACAATTCCGCTACTAGGCTGCAAGCGTGAGCTATTCGTTGAAGGATGCATCTCGGCTGCGCAAACTCCCGACCAGCAGGAGCAG
Organism: Ixodes persulcatus; assembly: GCA_013358835.2. NCBI lineage: Eukaryota > Metazoa > Arthropoda > Arachnida > Ixodida > Ixodidae > Ixodes > Ixodes persulcatus. The sequence continues at coordinate 101,287 of JABSTQ010009732.1, forward strand.
CTCCCAAAGATCAAGCTACGAGCTCGGGATTCTCGCCTTCTAGAAAATACCGCCATTAAAAGACAAGTATTTGTTCGGAATGTTGTAAAAAAAAATCGCCAGGAAATCAAGAACTGTAAAATTAACTGATTGTTTTTTTAAGAGACACGTTGAACTCATTAATTCCTAAGTGAATTCAGCAGTGGGAATGGCAGTGTACTTGCCCTCTTGTTCTATTAAAATACCGTATCACGTTGGCGGGGTGGTGTCATTTTAATTGTTGTTAGGATTATCACATCAGGTCAGTGCCCCAAAGTTGTCGTATAAACAAATGAAATCTAAAGATGTCACTGGCAAAACATTGAGTTTACAAAAAGCATAAAGCACGAGGTCTCTTCTCTTTAAAATCGTTTGAACTCCCCCCCCATCTTAACGTTGTTGACCCTCGACCTTTCCGGTGGGGGCTATCTGGCCCCCACACTCAAGGGAGTTTGAGACCACGGCTCTATAGAATCTTTTTATAAATCTCTATATCTTGATAAGTTTTCTAGATCTATGTAAGTTTTCTGTTGATCTCTTTTGATATGCTCAAGCTTTTTTGTTGATCACTATAGACCTATAGGAGTTTTCTGTAGATCTGTGTAGATCTATAGGTGTGTTATTTTGTTCTTTATAGATCTATAGGAGCTTTTTTAGGTCTTGTATACATATCTATAAAAAGTTTTTTTTGTAGACATCTATGGATACATAGAAATCGATAATCAGAAACCTTTCTCTAGATCTCTAACTTTGTTCATAAGAACTCAGGGTTTCCCAAGAGTGCCCTCATCAGTTCCTCGATGCTTCTGCAATGTGCATTGTACACCACCAAGATTGTGGCTCTTTTCAGAAGATAAATGGGGGGGGGGGGCTCAATTCAAACCTGCGCTGAGCTTGCGTTCGTCATGCCGAACTCGCTTTTCGGCCGGCAACTTTATGAATGTATGATAATGTTTGCTACAGATGTTTGATATCTATGGAGAAAAGCTTTAAAACAGTCGTAGCATCTTGATTGATTGGAACTGCTCTTGCGACTAGCCAGCTGTACGTTTGGCGATACTGCGGTACAAACTTTGCGTCGTACGATGGCCTTGCAGCTGATCACAAAGGTTGCCATTATGCTCGATCTGGTAGTTTCGGTTTCCTCATGGACCCTCGGGACAAAGCTTTGACATAAGATATCTACAAAACTACACAAGACATTTGAAAAAAAAAAAAGCTACATTTAGGGACACTTCCTTCACTAAAAACAGTCGTAACCCCAAAATCGAGAAAATGTACCGGGGTAACCTTTTAATGTAGGCTAACTCCTCGCTTAAGGAACATTGGATGCATGTCTGGATGACTCAGATATTCTGAAGCAGCGTTTAAATAGGAAAAAAATACTTTGATTAGGGATGAATGCATCCCAAGAAACTTGAAAGCTTTCCGAGTACTCTGGAGAACTCCCTAGGAACCCAGTTTGGGAACCCATATTGTTGAACGTCTGTAAGCGCTTCTATCTGTAGCTTCAGTGTTCGAACCGCCCACACTGGCCAGATGGCGCGAGCCACCACCCGATCAAAAAAAAAAGGTTAAGCCGTATACATCCGTCCGTCCACCCCAGGCCCGAGCCGGACACGTGGGTGTACGGCCTGCTGAGTGCCCTGGGGGGCATGATGACGGCCGACTTTGCCCGCGAGCGTCTGCCGGCAGAACTCCTGCTCGGCCAGCTGGAGGCGGCTCCAGGCGACGTCCAAGTGCGCGACGTCCTGCGTCAAGGATTCCTCCTTGTGGACCGTGCCTTTCTGCAGTCCATCGACACGCTGCTTCTGAACAGGGCGACGCTGCAGCTGCAGTTGCAGGTGAGGAGTCTCGAAGGACCCTCGAGACCCCTAGAGTGATCACCAACCTTTGCAGACATCTCTATAGATGTATAGAATACTTGTTTTCAATCGATTGCCTTAGATCTACAGAAGCTTTCTATAGATCTCTATAGACAGTATCTATAGGTCCCTATAGCTCTATAGCAGAGGTCTCAAACGCTCGGCGCCACGCGCTTTCATTCTGCAGCAGTCGCTGACGGGGGCAGTGGACGGAAGACTGGCCAGTCTTTCTAGGCACCATACTTTTGACGTACTCGCAAAGTTTATACTTATCTGTGTTCATTTGCCCTTTGTTTCGCCTTATTTGTTTGCTTCCCAGTTTCTTGTAATCCACAACAATTCCGCTACTAGGCTGCAAGCGTGAGCTATTCGTTGAAGGATGCATCTCAGGCTGCGCAAACTCCCGACCAGCAGGAGCAGCTCCCAAAGATCAAGCTACGAGCTCGGGATTCTCGCCTTCTAGAAAATACCGCCATTAAAAGACAAGTATTTGTTCGGAATGTTGTAAAAAAAATCGCCAGGAAATCAAGAACTGTAAAATTAACTGATTGTTTTTTTAAGAGACACGTTGAAGTGATTAATTCCTAAGTGAATTCAGCAGTGGGAATGGCAGTGTACTTGCCCTCTTGTTCTATTAAAATACCATATCACGTTGGCGGGGTGGTGTCATTTTAATTGTTGTTATGATTATCACATCAGGTCAGTGCCCCAAAGTTGTCGTATAAACAAATGAAATCTAAAGATGTCACTGGCAAAACATTGAGTTTACAAAAAGCATAAAGCACGAGGTCTCTTCTCTTTAAAATCGTTTGAACTCCCCCCCATCTTAACGTTGTTGACCCTCGACCTTTCCGGTGGGGGCTATCTGGCCCCCACACTCAAGGGAGTTTGAGACCACGGCTCTATAGAATCTTTTTATAAATCTCTATATCTTGATAAGTTTTCTAGATCTATGTAAGTTTTCTGTTGATCTCTATTGATATGCTCAAGCTTTTTTGTTGATCACTATAGACCTATAGGAGTTTTCTGTAGATCTGTGTAGATCTATAGGTGTGTTATTTTGTTCTTTATAGATCTATAGGAGCTTTTTTAGGTCTTGTATACATATCTATAAAAAGTTTTTTTTGTAGACATCTATGGATACATAGAAATCGATAATCAGAAACCTTTCTCTAGATCTCTAACTTTGTTCATAAGAACTCAAGAACTCAGGGTTTCCCAAGAGTGCCCTCATCAGTTCCTCGAGTTCTAAAAATTCCTTGACCACCCCTACCTATGGTAAAAGTGCTTTACCAGTTTATGCACCATTGTAGCACTTTTTATTACTGTTTACAAGTATTGTGGGCTTCTGGACTGCTTGATTTCATCATTGCCAAGACCAGAAGGGGCTTTTTGGCTAACGCTCGAGGCAGGTAAAGGTTCCTATAGGTAAATGCATTTAATAATCATCATTTTATTGGAAATACTAGGTTAAGTAAAGAGCCGACGCGGATGAGCACCGAAGGAAGTTCCACAACCGAGGTGATCTAGTTACGTCGGATCGCACATTTTGGTGCAACTTGTTAAATGAGCAGAAATGTGTGTGACCTAGTATATTTTTCGTCGGTCGTTGTTCCTCTCGTTGCAGAATGTCTCCGCCTACGAGCTGCTCACACGCCAGCCGATGCTGGCCGACGAACTGTCCCGGGTGAATCGGCAGATCTCGGCCGCGTGTTCGGCCAGCCTGGCTGTCCTACGTCGGGGGCGTCTCTTCGTGGCGCATGTCGGTGGGTCGCTCGGCTTACGTTGGCCGGTAAACGGCCAAGCACGGCAAGACTGGCCTGGGATTTAAAGAGTGGTTCACGCATGATGGTGACGAACAGCTGAGTGAGGAAGGCGAATGTGCATGTGCAGTGCAAGCATCGTTCAGGGCAACGTGCTTGTGCTTGTAGCTTCTGCTTCGCTTGTACACATGAAGTGGAGCAAAGACTATAGGATGTGCATATTGGATCTTGGGCTGTGAAACAAGCTGGACAATTCGGCGCCTGCACATGGAAAGCTCTGACTCTCATCAAATGTGCATCGAGGTGGTCAGCTTTACCTTTTGAAATTTCAAGGTGTAGCTCCCTTCCCGGAAGACACGAGACCAACAAACTGGCCAAAGTCAACGGTAGACGTGTTCACAGATTATAGAGTTAGCAATGGATGTAACTTGTAGCGCCGTCTGCTCGCTGCGCCTTTCGGGAGAGGGTGCCAAGTTACCTTCTTCGCTAACTCTGTCGTCTGCAGGTAGCATTTGTGACTTACCTTGTGCGTCGGTCTTTGAAAGGCCGTTTGCTGTAACTAAGCCGCAAAGCCGGTGGTACCTTATTAATCATGAAAGGCAGTGTACTACATGCTGCTGGGTTGATGCACCCTTCCATGGTACCCGGGCAAACCACAACCTACTTTGCGTCATGGAAGGTGCAGTATGGTGCTGTTACTAGTGGGGGAAGCACAGTGGCATTGACCTAGATGCACTAAAGTGCTGAAAAAAAAAAAAATTTAATTGACATCAGTGACTGTAGCACATTGCTTTGCAAAACTTGAGGCCTTTTCCTTTTCGCAGAAATATTTGATGAAGCTACAAGAACAATATCGTCGCATCAATAGCAACGACAATTTGAGCGACTAATCTTTTTTTGTGGCCTAACACTGGAATTTTTCTAAAGCTTAGCCCACCTTACTTTTGTCGTTGTGGACTCTGCACCACAGGACTTGGCAGGGTCCTGCTGGTGCGCAAAGATGGCAGCGCCCTGTCGGTGGAGCAACTCAGCGTGGAGCACAGCGTTGCCAACGAGGACGAGCTGCTGCGACTGGTGCAGCTGGGACTGGACCCCGAGGCCCTGAGGGCCCAGCCCCCTCCCGTGACTCGCTGCTTGGGGGGATACCTGCTCAAGGCAGGGCACAAGGAAAGCCCCCTCCTCAGGTGGGGATGCTTGGCACCTCCTGGGATGTACAGAGGTGCCGGTAGGATGCAGTCGGTTCGGTGACCTGCGGGTACGATGCCAACGTGCCGACATCATATCAGCAATACGTTGGTATTATGCTACCGGTTTGGTGGCATGTCAGTACGATGCGAGCATGCCGTCACCATCGTATTGGCGACAGATGGGTACAGTATTAACAGTTTGGTTACCTGCCGTTACGATGCTAGCGTGCTGGCCTCTTATTGGTGGCACATTGGCATGATGCCACCAGTTTGGTGGCCTGCCAGTAGTATAGCAACATGTAGTGGGTACTGTATCGATGGCACATACATAGATACAATACCTCGGGTATGGTCACCTGCCTGTATGATGCCAACGTGTGGTCTTCACACGTGAAACCAATATCAGGCGGATGAAAAAAATTGCACGGTGGAGGCGGAGCTACTGCTGCATTCTTAGCCTGTCACTGGGCGCACACCTTTCTTTTGGACTTAATATAGTAAGCTACTTTTCTAAGAATAACGTCCCCAAAGCTACCTGGTATCAGTGCTGCCATTTATAGTCCACTTTCATCGATGCGTACGGAAGAAGGTCTGGCGGGTATTTTACGAAGTTTCCTTTGTTCGTTGAAGCAGTCTGCACCGAAGGCAAAGACGCATCGGTGCTGTCTCAGCGTCGCGTCTCCAGCAGACCCGTTTACCGGGTCGTTCCCCATTGGCCGCCCGGCCTTGCAGGGAGGCGAAGGAGGAACCCGTGCTGGCCGAGCCGGAGATTTGCGGAGGCATTCGAGTCGATGAGAGCTGCCTCTACCTCCTGCTGCTGTCGGAGGGACTCTGTCAGGCGCTCAAGGATGCAGGCATGCCAGACGTGAGTGGTGCAGTGCAGCGCGGCAACGTCCGTTCAAACGGACAATCTCCGGACTTTTTCTCCCGCTTCCTCGCCACCTGTACGCTGTCGTCGGAGTTACTAGCGCGGTCACTGGCAGGGCTAAAATGGCGGGGAGGCCCTTCGGTTGTCCCGCTTCCGGCGCAAGCTCTCTGCCTTTGATGGTGCTTCGGCGTCTCGCGAGTCCCGAGCGTACACGCGCAGCCAAAGCACGGATGAAGGCAGTGAGTGCTCGCTGCAAGCAGGTCATCAGAAGAAGACGCCCTACTGTTCTCGTCGTGACACTGACACGTCCTCGTGTCTCTGACATGTTATTGTGACTACAATGGGGTGGAATCCCAAGCTGCACAGATTTGGCCAATCATTAGCCAACGGCTGGCAATGGTCCTTTGGCCAGTGGCCAAGCATTGACTGACGAATCGCCACACTTTGGCCATTGGCCAAAAGACCGTCACCAGCCATTGACCGATGCTTTGCCGAAATCCATGCTGCCTGGAATATGTGCTGGTCCTAGGCATGAGTGAACGGTAATACTAGCTTCACAACAGCCGGTCTAAACGAAAAGCAGAAAAGTGCCAACATCGCGTGGATGCACAAACTTGCGCGGTTTGCATCTCTCTATCAAACTGTCTGTCCCGACTTCCAAGCTGCCAGGTCATGGCGTGGTTCTGTTGAGCGTTTTGACAGGGGCAAAACCTCCAACTGTCGAATGCCGTATTATTCAGACTATGGTCTGCCCCCGGCGTGTAGTAGTCCGCAAAAGCAAACTCTGGCCGGAAAACAAAATCATTCCCCTTCGATTGTTTGCGCCTGACGCAAAGCTTGCACGTACAATGCACCCCGCTTCGCATTGTTTCGCGGACCCACGCTGCAACTTCTTATCAAGTTCCTTTTGCTTTAATTTATGCCGGCGTATGTCTTTCGGGAGTTCTCCAGATGTTTGCATTCTCATGCTCTTCTGTTCAATATCCGACTCCCTTGTGGGTACGCAGTTTGACAATTACACTGGCCCCGTCTTGCGACGACAAAATGATTCGGAACAACTCGTTATTGTATGGTCTGCATCCGTAGATCGTCTGCACATCATAGAATATAAACTTTTAAAACATGTGCAGACTATAGTCTGGCGTGGCACCTAACTAACCACGCGCTTCATTATTCAGTTTAAAAACGGTCAGTGATGTTTCTTTTTGATCAAAACCATTCAGTTGAACCTCAGCTCACCTGGTGTTCGATAAGTGAGGTGTAATTGGGCCAAATAGACCATCCTTGGAGATGGATACACACTTGGGGGTCCAAGGACGGGGTGCAGCCGTAAGTACTAACACATTTGGCACGCCTAGCAAAATTCAAAGCCCAAACAAACATGCCTGAAATCGGCTATGCAGACAGAGTTTCACCGGCAGTTTTATGTGCATTCTGCTTTAGAGCCCAATCTGCACACTGGTCTACGAGATGAACCCTGGGTGGCTTGTTGAATGCAAAAATGCTAAAAATCTATAGCAGAGGCTGGCGACGAGCAAGATAATCGCGATAATTAATACTTTTAGTGAAATATATCAACAATGATCACCTGGGAGCAAGCTCACAAACCAGTGTGCAGACGACAAACATCCGGCTTAGGGCACAAGAAACTGCACGACCACCGTTTTTGTTTTATTTTTAATATTTTACCGCTTGAATTTCGAAAAAAATATGCATAAAGCTTGTTGCAAAACTACGTTTGTGTGCCCAGTTTCAGTTATGGTCGTTTGGAATTCGTATTTTGCAAGGCGTGCCAAATGTGCCGGTCTTTGCAACCTCAGCCTGTATGTTTGCACGAGCTTTCTTTTGCGCTGATGCCAGCGAGTGACGACGATCTGTCTCGTCGCTTCTTGCCGTGCAGCCCAACCAGGAAATTGCCCAGATGGTGGATCAAGAGGTGTCGACGCAGAGCAGTCTGGCCCGCGCCGCTCAGACGGTGGTGAATAGGGTGGCGCTCCTGCAAGCCACCTCGGGTGGACAGAGGTGCCAGGGTGGCCTCACGCTCCTGGTGAGTGAGGAGTCGTCGTCCGTCTCGAGGAACTCTTAAAGCGACAGCTTTAAGGAGCTTGCGTCTCATAAACGTCGTCGTCAACATTGGCGTCGGTGTCGGTGGACGTGAAAATCCTGATTGGGTGATAGGGTCACGACGTCACAGCAATGACCTTGCGCGGGAATTTCAAACAACCCACAATGCTCACATGACGTCACGCGTTGAATGAAAGTGATTAAAACATGACATTTAATGCGAATTAAAGGTTGCCACATGTCTCGAAATATTTTATTTTATAAAATAATTCATTACCTTTAAGGAAAAAATTCGAAGAATTTTAGGCGGAGGCGGTATTCAAACCCACGACCCTTCAGTTGTGAGCCAGACGCGCCTTCGACTTTGCCACGCAGGCATGCTTGCGTGGCTGGGGAATGAGCGGGGGTTTATTTTAGCTATCGCATTCCACTCTTAAAGACGAAGCTTAAGAGTCCTCCTGTAATTTGTACCTCTCTCGATTGACAGCTGGGGATGCTTTCCCAGACGCGGTAAGGAGCGATGAAGCACTGCAGAAGGCTATGGACCTTGTAAACAATAATCTACACATTTGGCTCATACTACAGTACTCCCTCCTTAATTCAAACTCCAGGAAGCCACGAATTTCGTTTGAATTATCGGAAATTCATCTCAACGTGATGCGAGATAAAATGATGATTTGCCGTACGAGTGGCTACACGTATAAAGCAGATATTTTATGATTTCCTCTACGCAGGCCTCCTAATCATAAATAGGTATGCCACATGTGAAACATTGTAATAATTAGTTTATTTCCATGCTTAATGGTGGAGCAAAGGGTAAGAGCCTCAATAGAGGCTTGACTAGCCCGCTAGCACCACATTGGCTTAGCAGCAAAAAAATTATGGTGAAGTGTACGAGATAAGTTTATTCATTCCTCAAAAATGTCGCCTATCGTGGACTGTTAGACAGCACAGGACACCTCGGACCAAAATTAAATTTGTTCATCCACCAAAAAGGTAGTCTATTGTGGACTATTAGCCCCATTGAGCGCGCTTCTTATTGCGCACCGATGCGCCGTGGGGAAGCAGCACCCGCAAAAGCGAGCTCCACTGGTGTTGCTTCCCCGCAGTGTACCGGCGCTCGACAAGAAGCGATCTCGACGGGGCCACGAAAGCAAAAAAGTATGAGTTGCACGAAAGCGCCATTCGAATGAGGCGGCTTATATGTTGAAAATGTAGCGGGACGACCTGAAATTTGTTTGAATTAACGCAAGGTACGAAATCTCCGAGTCTGAACTACCGCGAGCCTACTGCAGTTGGGCGTCAACGAGGTGGCCTAGATGTGCTAAAGTACTGCTCAAACTCGGAAAGGGGCAGGGACGGTTGAGGCTGCTCTTCGAAACCCCTGGGCTTTTAGGCGCTCGGGCTGAAGACCCACGCATTAGAGCAGGGGTCGGCAACCCTTTTGCTGCAGCGGGCCAAATCGCCGCAAAGCAGAGGTGGAGTGGGCCGGACTGAGATGGGGGGGAATATCAGCCTGTAGAGATAACAAATTTAAAAAATTCGGGCGGAACAAACTATGTTGTTGTCTAAATTACGCGATTGGCTGCAGACACGATTGAAAGAGCCGCAGCAAGTCACGTGTCAAGTTTCCCGACAAATTTAGTGCCTAAACCGTATTTGTGTGTAGGTGGCATGAGATCAAGCCCTGTTACGTCATTTTCCATGCCAAATTTCGCGACAAAACTGAATTTGTGTTCAAATCATGTGACGTCAATTTTTTCCACTATATCTAGCGGAAAACCTGGTTTTGCGTATATGGACTCACGTGACCTCATTTTCCCCGCTAAATTTAGCGGGGAAACTGGATTGGTGTAGAGGTCACATGACAAATCTTTCCGCTAAATCTAGCAGGGAGACTGAATTTGTGTGTAGGTTACGTGACATCAAGTCGTGCGACGTCGTTTTCCCCGCTACATTTAGCGGCAAAAATAAATCCCGAAACATACCTCAAAGTGGCCTGCAGATGCTAAGAAAGCTAATCGCTTTAAAAAGTTGTCACATACTCAAAGTGATATCTAAAGATGTTCTCTCGATTCAGGCACACGTAATGCAAGGTTTTTTCGGTCCCCCTCTGCGCGAGATGTCGGGTGTTAAACATTGCTTGCCAAGATGCAAACATTCACTAAAAGCTCTTAACAGAGAGTCGTAAAACATTTTGTAGGTGCTCATCTTCATCCTGCAGAAAGGATGTTCGCAGATATAGATATGCCCTGTAGTGAATGTTTGCGATCGAGGCCAGCAGGAAACTAAACGAAGTTGATCGCTGCAAATGCGTTCTTCAGCTTATTGCCCGCTTGGGGATTGGCTCATCGGCAAACTCTATTTGGCGAATCTCTCGAACTTCTTGAGAATTAATGCATCCGCGGACTACCGGTTGCCAAGCCCTGCATCAGACTCTAAAAATAAGCTCTCGATCAAACATTCTTGAGAGACACTAGTTGTTTTTAATATTTTGAGGGCCATTCCTCGGCGCACTTGTGATAGTGTGCCAAGGAACAGCCCCCAAAACATCAAAAGTCATCGTCTCTCGAGGATCTTCGATGCAAAGCATTTTTTTTCCTATAAAGTGGGATATGTAATTGTGTATTGGGATATAGAATCGTGTCCCACACCTGCTTGGGCCACATTACTGGTCCGCAGTATTTTGTAAATAAATAAACGTGGTTTTTGCAGGTGCGACCGCTACAGCAGCAACCGGAACGAAGGGAACCGGCACCGGCAGTCGACGATCCGTCGAGCGTCAATGTGGACACCCCGGAATCCACGCTGAGCTCTTACGAGAGCGCCGGTCCGACAAAGGCCCTGTTCCGACGGGGACAGAAGGCCCCGCCTCCACTGGACGATGAGGGACGCCTGGAGCCCTACGTGGACTTTGGACCGTTCTTCACCCTCGCACAGGAGGCGGTCAGGCAGGGGACGTGGCCGTCCTACCTGGAGCTCTGAGATGCGGCGATCGAGCCGGATACACTGGGGCTACGGGGAATCGGCTACAACTCGTTGCTTGGGTGCCGAGCTGGATAGGCTACGGCTGTGGCTAAGAGAAAGTGGCTACAACTCCTTTGCTTCGGTGCCCAGCTGGATAGGCTACGGCTGTGGCTAAGAGAAGGTGGCTACGACTACTTTGTTTGGCTGCCGAGCCGGATACCCTGTGGCTGTGGCAACAGGCAAGCGGCTACAGCCCCTTTGCTTGGGTTATGAGCGGGACACAATGTGGTTGTGGCTACGGGGAAGCGGCTACAACTCCTTTGTTTGGGAGCGGCAGGACGCCAGCGGCTACAACCAACAACCTTCCCAACGACCGTGGATGTTGGTTGACCAAGATTCGAGGATTGGCATTCGACGTAGCGACTACAAAGGTGCAGAGGCCCCTGTGAACTGCTTAATCTTTTTGCTTTCAGAGTTGCGGCGATAGAGGTGAGGAGCGAGCTGGATATGACATGGCTATGGCTATGGCTATGGGAAACCAACTACGGCTTTTTTTTCTTGGGTGCAGGCCAGACGACGACGGCTACGGCGGACATTGTTCGCGACGGCAGCGATTGCCGGTCGACCAGAATTCAACAACCAGCATTTTAAGCTGCCGTGGCAGTCAGCAAACTGAAGCGTAGTGGTCTTTGAAAACCGGCTAAGCTTTTGTTAATCGGTGCAACACCCATGGATACAGTGACCAACATCTCCGGTAGCGGTGGCCACTTGTGTACCAGATGTCGGGTTTCAGTGTATCCGACCGAACAGCTCAGCACTAGTTATCAATCCCAATGACTTCAAGTGCCGCGCGGCATCGGTGGCTAGGGTGTACAATGTTTCAGGTGCCAGTGATTGAGAGAAGAGCGTTCTAAGGATCAGCTTGCAGTCGCAATGGCTACAAAGAAACCACTACAGGGGCAATGTGCATTCAAGAACAAGCTGAACCTGAACTTGGGCATGGCGTAACAGCTGCAGTCGGCATCAATGGCTACGGGAGCTCGACATTACTGTCTACAACGAGCAGCGTTCGCTCCCGATGCCAGGGACTCGCGAAGTGACTGGTTGTGCAGGGAGCTACGGGGATTTGTCTAAACCGTTCCTAGCCATGTGGCTCTTGGTGCTTTGTTATGATGGGAGTTGCGAGCATGCCAATAACTCTTAAAAAAAAAAAAAAATATTTAGGTGTTGGAAGAATGTGGAGGTGATGCAAGTGTTGAGAAACTTGCTGTTGCATGTCGAGAGTTCAGTGGGGTTATTGGTATGAAGTCTACAATGCGGTCATCTGATACAAGCAGACTGCATCCCAAGATGTGAACCAACGTAGTACTGACATTGGCAAAACATCGGCAATGTCGTAGAAGTATTCCCTCTTTTAAGTTGTGGAAAAGCAGTTAAATGCAAGGCCTGGTGCAGCACGAAATGGGAGATCAAAGTGAGTGACTTGCGTGATCTTGAGAAGAAATGTTGGCAAAGCACTAACTTTTAGCACTTCTTTCGTGAGATGGTAACACATTAAACGTCAGCCAGCATTACATTATTAGAACTGCGCCATGAAGGCATTTGCCTTAGAAACGAGACAAAGATGAAACAGATGGGAGTCTGTACCAATCACAAACTGTTGTAGACAAGTGGGGAGGAGGGAAGAAATAAAAGTTGGAAATACAGGAAAGCTGTAAATCCAGATTCAAAAACTATAAAAAACAGAACTCAAAAAACGGGCGAAACGGTGAATTTTCACCAAGAAAGCCCGTGATTAAAGGGGACACGAAAACGCTATCGGCTTGGAATGTTCATTACTTTGCAAAGGTGTACTGGTCTTTCAGGCTTGCCTTTGCAAAGCTTGACGACGTAATTGTGGGATCGAAACCACCCACGTGACGACAGTCGAGCGCGGCTCATGGATTGGCCGTGAGAACTGCACGAGCATTCGACGACTCGACTTCGGCTCGTAACAATCAATGCCTCGGCGGGCACTCGAGTAGTGGCTCGTGTCCAACGACTGCGGTGATGAGAATAGCAGAACTCCAACAATGCCTGGAGCTCAGCACGCGTTTTCTACTTTGCCAACCCCAGCGCGTGACTATGATTAACGTTGGCGGCAAAGGATAGGCACCAGGCTGCTTGTTCTGGCTCCAGTTGAGGGGATGAACGATGCTAATATTTCGCAAATTTTTTTGGCAACTATTACTGAGTAGAAAGAAAAACTAAGTTAAGTTTATTCGGCTATTAATGTTGGGGAGTGATTTTGAATAGTATAGCCAGCCGGCAACGGCCAGGCGGCGCCAGCAGAGTGAGAGCCCATGGTTATAGTCCTGTCTCGCTGTAACTTGGCAAAGGGTGAACGATAAGCCCCACATTGCGTGCCGACGGCTTCAATATGCGCTGAGCATACGAGTGCAACGCACATATTTGAGCACGATGCAGCGAAAAGCCTGATACTTCTTCGCAGTAAAAGCCCACTCCGGTGATACATAGTCGCGTTCCAATTGGCCCGCCAGGGCTGTAGCTTCTACCATACTTGCATGTTATGCGATCACGACCTCCTGGTCAACCCAGTATTTCTTGCTTCAGCACGTTTGAACAACGCAGCCGACTCCCAGGCATACCCAATGTTAATTGCTTCAGTCGCTAGGTGGCGCTAAATCAAACAGCATTGCAGGTTGCTTATTTAGCGAAAGTAGAAAAAATCGTTTCATGTCCCCTTTAAACAAGAAATATCGGATGTTTGTTCACACAGTCAGTCAACTTCGGTATACTGTATACATGGCGCGCTTTTTTAGTGTTCATTCAAACGCGACAAAGACTACATGACGCCACACGGAACAGTCACGTGACGGGCCTCCAGAAATCGTTGCACAGTCCACCCACACAACGTGCTACGTAAACGAAACCAAGACGTTATCAGTCTCCGACAACCTGGAGGCAGACGTTGACGAACTCGACAAAGATGGGTTCCCGCATGGCTTGGTCGAGGAGGCTACGAGGATCCGGGGAAGCGTCGAGAGCCGACACGATGCGACGCAGATGTGGGTTTTTCAGGAGATCCTTCAAGTTCTCCGAATGACCGAGCAGCTCGAGCTTTTCGGCCGGAACGGTGTCCTCGGTAACGACATGGTATCCGTTCCCCTCAGGGGGACACAGCTCGACGCGGGGCGCCGCCGCCGGACTTTCGGGTTTCTTGCAGCCCGCCTTGTGAGCGCGGTAGCACTGGGAGCTGCAGTATCGCCACAGGCAAGTTGGACAGCGGTACTTGGAGACGCTCGTCTTGCAGACGGCGCAGTTGGCGGTAGGCATGGCACGTATCTGTAGACAATAGCTGTTCAATAATCCAACTGTACCGACACAAATTGCACAACCTCAACAACACGTGCAGCGGTTTGTTGACAAATGGCGAGACGTCCTTGGATTGGATTCCTGCCCCCTGGATCAAATTGTTATGTGGATTCTGAATTAAAAAAAAAAAAAAAACACGTAAATTCAGTAAATTACTGAATTTACGTTATAACTAAACAGGAGAAATTAATTTAGGTGTAAAATTCTTGCATATTTATTATCTCGCATTAATTTTATTGCGAGAACAAGATTTGCTCAGTTTCCCTTTCAGCGAGTTTCGCGATGCGTCGTGAAAATGCCCCAAGGTCAGTCGGCATCGCTTTTGATTGCGGCACTTTTATGCGCCGATTAGATCAGGGCTCCCCGATAAAGGAGGAACACCCTAGCTGTCCAGATAACCGCAGCGAGAACGACGTAAGATCGCCGATGCTTTTCGTCGCAACCAAACCACCAAACCATACAAATCAAAGAATTCAAACACCGCATACGAGCAACAAACGCGCAAGCGCAGCGCTGCTGCTTTCTCGACTCCCGGCGGCCTCGCCGCCTCGCAGCCGCTTCCCTCGTCAAACAAACGCGCGTTCGTTCTCGGCAGCACGCCGACGTCGCATCGAGTGCGCTGCGCTTGCGCGCTCGATGTTCCACGCTTCGCCCGCTGCGCCGGATAAACCCGACCGATCCACGGGACTTCGAGCGCTCCGTGCGTGCCTCCGTCACCGAGCGCTGCTGCAGGGAGGTGTTCCCCGCGCGCTCTCCTTGTCTTCGGTGTGTGGGGTTTGTGCTCACGTGTCTGATGTCCACCTGAGCCGTCGTCGGAACCACCGAGCGCCGTGAGCGGTGACTGCAGCCTGTAGCAGTTTAAAAAGAAAAAACCGCCACCACGGCCGCGACACCCGCCGACATGGCCGACGAAAATGACGATGGCCTGGAACAGCCGATGCTGGGTTTCAGGCTTAGGGCGCGCAAGGGTGCCCTGAAGAAGAAGAACGTCTTTGAGGTCAAAGACCACAAGTTCATCCCCAGGTTCTTCAAGCAACCCACCTTCTGCAGCCATTGCAAGGATTTTATATGGTGAGCGCTCTCCCGGGGCGAGCCGTCGCTCGCACCTTTAAATCGCGCTCGCGTACGGCCATGATCATTCACCACAGAAAGTAATCTCCGTCCGAATTGATTTTATGTTTTCTTCCCCAAAAACCTCGGCTAGCGGACTATGGTCCTATGGTTTTCTAGCATCGCGGTTGTTTGCCCGCAAAGGGAGTTGACGGGAGAAAAAAAAAAAAGTATGAACAAAACGTACTGTTTCTTCGGTTCAAATGTATAATAATGTTATAATTTCGTTCGGGTGTATTGTGCCGCTTTCCTTTCGAGCGTGCATTATATGTTTCCTAGTAATCCCGGGCTGTTGCCCGGAAGTGTTAACAAAGGGAGACAAAAAGAAAACAACGTTGGGCGAGCAAGCAAAAGCGCGCACTTGCATGCATTCCTATGTGAGACACAGGTAGCGCTCGCTCGCAGGAAAATCTCTAAATAACATAAAAGAAATTTCTGGTCGGGCGATGTTCCACGCGCTCCGCAAACGATGCGGAAAAAACCTTGGAGGCTCACATCCGTTTCGTATTCATGTTTACCCGGCGGGCTAATTCTTTCGCTCCCGCTCCCCCTCCCCCCCCCCCCCCCCCCCCCTCCTTTTTTTTTTTCTTTTTCCACTGTTGCATTACCCTTAGCGAAAAACGAGCCTCTAGCAAATCCCAGCTTGCAGGCCTTTCTCTTTAGAAGATAAATAAACCAGCACCGGGAATTCGTTTAAAATTGAAGACTTTCGGTCCACTGGAGCGCGCGCAGTCCTTTAAATTTTTAAATGTATCGCTCGCACGGGAAGCTTGCCTTTTCGATGTTTGGTTGAGCAACTAGTTGTCTTGATCTGTGAACTTCGATCCGGCTCATACTCCAACGATTGAAGCACTAAAGTTTACTAAAGTAAAAGCTTTAAAAGAAATTTTTTTTTTTTTTTTTTTTTTGGGAAGGGGGGGGGGGGGGGGGGGGAGGCTTTTCAGCATCGTTTTCGAAATATGGGCCCGTATATATATATATATATATATATATATATTGTTGAAATGAAGGTGCGCGTATTTGAGGGTGTTTCCCCGGCTTCTCCGAACTACGGAAATGACATTTTGCCTACGAGTCCTGAGTCTTGGCACTTTGCGGCGTACGGAAAAAGAAAAGGAAGTTAGTTTCCTTCGGTGCGTTGAACCTTTTTGTATCTTTATCTACAGGAAAATAGAGAGAGGTGAGGCCAGTGGCAGCTAAGTTCCTGTATCTCTAGTGGCACATACTACTCTGCGCAATGCAGCGGATCTTGCACTCGTGCCACAAGAAAGAAAAAAAAAAAGGGCAACTAAAGGAATGGAAAGAAAAAAAAAAAAAAACTCTTTTGGGGGGATGCTCGACACGTGTTTATACTTTTAAATGTCTGTTTCTTGGTTTGATAGAATATCCCCGAGACTGGTTATTCATTGCCGTTTATGCTTGCTCAATGAAAAACGCAACATAAAAGAAGAAAAAAAAAAGTGATATGGCGAGAGTACATGGTTGCCTCAATTTTTCCAAGAAAAACAGATTTTTCTCCTTAAAAAGAAAAAAATTACAACTCTATCTGTTGTACAACTGAGTCGGTTGCGGGTGAACTTTTGATATAACCTCGGCAGGAATGGTGTTACTTAGCCACGACGGGAGTAAGCGAACATTGCTGACTGTGAAGGACAGTTGTCTTTGGTTCATTGCCCCTCTCTGCAATCACAAGTTTTCCAAGTCACAGAACCTAGAACTAGCATTTCTTAGAACTTTTTTTGATTGCACACCGAAAGTTAGCTTACCCAATATTTTCACCCGATTTGCTTTCGCTTTTAGGTGGGCTATCTCTCAGGATGTTGGGGTATATGACAAGTGGCACCCTGTCTTCCCACCCCAGGTGAAAATCAGTCCACTTCCAGCTGGATTATGGAACTGGAAATGAGGCAGTCCAGCTGGATTCCAGCTGGGTCCAGCTGGATTCCAACTGGGTCCAGCTGGGTCCAGCTGGAATCCAGCTGGACTGCCTCATTTCCAGTTCCATAATCCAGCTGGAAGTGGACTGATTTTTGCCTGGGACCCTGGGGTCACTCCTTTTCAGTTGCCTCAAGCGACATGTTGTAATTCCAAACTGGAACTTTCTTATTTAGTTTACTACTTAATTACTAAGATCTCGGCATTCCCCATAAAGCGCTAGGTTGAACGACAGATTCGCCTTTCTCAAACAACGAACAAGCACACCGTGACAGAAGTCCCTTAAACAAAGCTTTTCACATGCTGTCAACAGGTGTTATTACGAGACAAAACATTGATCTTCAAGATAAAAATGAAATCGACAACCCAGTTGGGAGAGGCGGGGAGCAAGTCGAAATTGAAAGCTGCATGTGTGCCCAAGTATATTTGGGCGTGGTACTCAGAAGGTTAATGGAGGAATAATGGAGGAACTACTACTACTACTACTACTACTACTACTACTTTTACTACTACTAACAACTACTACTACTTACAGCATCAACAACTACTGACAACAACAACTACTTACAGCATCAACAACTACTAACGACAACAACAACTTCTGACAACAACAAATAACAACAATAATAATAATTATAATCATATTTATTGGCTCAGGAGAGCCAATAGCAGGTAAATCAAGGGTGAAAAATGTGGCAAATATAAAACATTATATACACTGAATCCCCAGGGGCCAGGCATGGAATGGACAAATATGTTTTGATGCGGAAAAATGTCGTCGCATTCACATCATTGAAGTCGAATAGTTCTCAAAGGAAAGTAATTTTTATGTATTACTTTCTGAAAGGATAATTTATAATTAATTACTTTTTGCATGCTAGTAGTTCTAATTGTAATTAACAGCCTTGGAAGCAGCGTAGCTGTAATTGAGAATAAATTACATTTCCAAATGAGGTTGCCCTAGTAGGGTTGCACCGAGCAAACGTGTACAATATCTGGTCCGAATTGTTGTGTGTACAAAGTTGTATATTATGTTTGGTGAACTGAGCAGCATTCCATAATGCAAAGTTGCAGAGGATGGTGACTTGCATTATATTTATACGAATCCTGAGCTTCCTTGAGTCTATAAAAGTTTTATCAATGTTTGGGCAACCTCAATGGAATCCTCTGATCTTGCGATCCCATAGTAAGCACGCTTCAATAGGCCTTTGAAAGAAATCGGCCTTGGAGCCATGTTAGGGCTGAATTCTGCTTTAAATGAAATACTTGCCGCCATAACAACATTTGCAATGGCAGAACCTAATCAAGTCTTCCTTGATGTGAAGTGAAAGATGCTCAAGTCACAAAAGTTGTGTTTCTAGGGGTCGCTTTTGTTTAATTTCAATAGAATAAAGGTAATGATGGGAAAAGATAAAAGTGAATATGATAATAGTATTTAAACTCCATTGAAAGATTGCTAATTAGGGCCCCAGGAAAGTTTTGCATTATTTTCCTTTTTGTCTGATGCTCTTGTTTCATTTCTCACACATATCGGTACAGATTTTTGGTTATGTATTTCTGTGAGCAATTAAATAGATTTTATTTTTAATGCCAATGGAGGTACCTGTCTTAGCTGCCCCTCAGTGACCAATAATATCCATAAACAAAACAAAAAAATGTTTTTGGCTTTTAGTTAAAAATGCAACTCCAAATTTACGAAGTCCCAAAGTTGGTATGAAAATAACCTTATTTGACATTTGAATTGAGAAGTAGAACCTGAGTTTCACCCCGTCAAACTTTGCAAAGTGCAAAAACCTGAGAACTAAAAGGCATTTTTATGCAACTTTTCAATCGTAAATAAAAAGTGAAAAATGTGTTAGAGCACTTAATGCAGTTACTGCCTGTAAGAAATACTTTGAGCGAGCTGAAATGTCAAGCCCATATTATCTGGTCGTGGCAAATTGTCGGCGGTGGATTCTTCGCAGCCTTCTTGAAAGATAATGCGTCATTATGTGAGTCAATTATGCCGAGCCATGCCATCTGGGTCGAGATAAAGGACCGGAAGGAATATCATGTGCAAAGAAGACCGTTAGAAGATTTGACTCTCGAGTTTGGCTCTCTTTTCCCATTTACAAAGCCCTGTCGGCGTCTTGCTTTTCGTTTTTGTAGTCGAGTTCCGACGATAGTTCGACCAATTACTACAATTAGCCTTAGAGACATCCTTTCATGTGGAAAAGGTTGGAATGTTTCATTCCAATTTGTTCTTAATTTGTGCATTGTTTGGTTCAATTTTTTTTTATTCATCTGCAGTTTTCGTTTTTGCATCAACACAAAATTCTGCCTGCTTGCTTCAGAATCTATACGAAATTTCGGTCTGCCAGTGTCGCTTTTGTGCACTGCAGGTAGAACAAACACAACAAAAGAAAAGTTCCAAGTCAAGTATTTTAAAGAGATACTTCAACGAAATTTGAAATATACCCATCGTGTTCATAAATAGGTTGAATATGATCCACAATATCCGTAAATGACAATCACACGTTTTTATTTTGAGCCTGGTGGCTGTATTTTTCGTTATAAACGACCCACTCTGGCAAGCGCTCGGAGAGCAGCCAGCGGTGAGCACATGGCATCTGCCGCAATCGTGACGTAGTTTGTCTCGGGACGAGCAAAGCTGCAGCGGGGCTGACGTCGAGAGGATGTCCAAGTCGTTCCAGCCACCGAAGCGGCTGCTTTTGTACGAATTTTGAGTGACGGGTTAATCTTCTATAATCTTGTAGGGGGACAATACCGACTTCCGGGTCACACAAAAGAGATTCTCGGGGAGAGGGGAGTTCCATCTTCCCCTCTTCTCTCATCGTGGCCGGAGGCGAGACACTCACCCTCACTAGCTGTCAACGTTCCTAGACAGGCATTACAAAAGAGGCAATAGCGACATCCACCAGGTGCTCTTTGCTAATCGCTTAATTTGTTTTAAAATTCCTTTTCGTGTCTTTTTTAACATGATATTGGTGTGTCCGATGTGATACTGCTCCTTTGAACACATACAGACCAAAAAATAAGCGCCGAAATTTCGTTGTAGTACAGTGAAACCCGTTTAGAACGAACCCACGTACAGCGAATTATTGTCGATATCGAACTCACGGAAAATTTAAATAAAAATGCATGTAAAAAGTACTTTTTATAAAGAGCAACATATTGGCTATAACGCTATATCGAACTTTTCCCCCGGGAAGGCTTCCAAAAACGAGCAAACAATTGTCTTCTAGCCTGTCCCTTCCCCCCAAAAAGAACTAGGAAAGAAAGAAAATTCCAAAAGCTCAAGTTGCGAACAAAATTGAGCGAAGAGAAACGATTCAGAAGGGGGAAGAGAGCTAAAAAATACACTGCATGCACGCACACACAGAAAAAAAATCTTTTCATCCCAAAGCGTTTGCCCACGAAGAGAAGCGATTCAGAAGGGGGAGATAAGCTAAAAAAAAAAAAAAAACTTTGCACGCATGCAAAAAAAAAGGAAAAGAAAAAATGTTTTAGCGCGGGGTTACAAGGCGGAAGTGAAGAGATGAGAAAGAGAGAGAAGCTCTCGCCTTACAACAAACTCATCGTGGAAGTTCGTTGTAAATGGTTTTTGCTATTTCGAACTACTTGCTATATCGAACTGATTGTAGCGTTTCCTGCTGTTCGTTATAAACGGATTTGACTGTATCCCTTTAAGCAAGGGCCGGTTCACACTCTTGCGACTGCTTACGGCCGTGTGCCTTAAAACCTCTTAAACCCTTACGAAGAGAGATTGCACTGGCGCCACCTATCGGATAGCCGTGGAACACAAGCAGTTTCCGTATATTTCCTACTTTTTTGGGCACATCAATCTTTCTTTCTTGGCTCGAAAAATTTTTGACTATGTTATAAACAACCATTTTTCATTGATGGTACATACATTTGGTCTCACAAATACCGCAAAACCTTCACTCTAGTGAAACATAGTTCCAGGGTCACCTTATAGACGGTGCCAGGATGCCAGCGTGTTCTCTCGCCGTAAGAAGTCTCAAGAACTCGGTCTTAAGCAATGCAACTCTGTACGGGCCTTTTAAGCTTGGATTGCTCTGGCACATCTTTCGGCTGTCAATCATTGTGACATATTGCGTTATTTTGACCTGTGCCAATTCTAAACAAAAAATAACACTGTGAGCCAAAAAGTTTAAACCGTAATACGCCATTGCTGTGAAGTGCCGCTGGGAATTCAGACACAGGGTCGAATTTTGTGTTGCATTTCGTGAAAGATTTTACATCACAGTGACGACTCCGTGGCATTTGCTAGACCGATGTAGTTCCGCCCCTTTGTGCAAAACTTCCAAACTTTGAAGGAGTCAGATATTTCCTCAAGGTCTGAGCAATGTTGAACCCAGAGGCAAAGGCTACCGGCACATGCTATGCCAGCATTGTAGTCGAGGAATAAGGTACTGCGGAAATTTTTCACCTTACATAAACTTTTTTTTTTTAACTTGCGTTTTGGGGTTTTGTATATTGTTGCATTTAATGCATCATGAATCAAGTGGCTGGTGCCAGCAGTAAAGATGAATGGGGAAACTGCATTGTGTTGCGCTCAAGTAGGGAGATTGTGGATATAGAAATAAAATTTAACTTAGGTAGTGCTGGTTTTTATTACCAACTTTGATGCTGCATGGTGTCTCTTCCTAGCTATCCCAGCCTAGCTGGTGAGTTTGTACAAAATACAGAGCAAACAAAAGGTGCTGTTGTGCTTCTAAATCATCGTTAGACTCTTTTCGTTATTCTCGAAGTCGTGGAATGGCTTTAAGGTCTGTCAGCTTGCCTCTTTATTGAGCCGAGTGATTGGAATTCCTAGTGTTGTTTCATTTAAAGAAATTTTTAATTTTTTTTTTTTTGCTGGGAGAAGATTTGGATTACTTATTAAAAGAACCAAGCTATATATGTTAATGAATTGCGCAACTTTAAACTTTCTTTTAAAAGAGGCGTTGGATGCCGGCATTTTCGATGAAAAGGTGGTGCTTTAGCTTGCTCTTAAAATAATTTTCTATTCGTGCTGAAGATATCAAAAGAAAAAAACTCAAACTCAAGCATGTCAGTCATCTGAAAAACCCTCGATATATGGATCTTCGGCGTTTTGTTTCATATGGTGACCAACTACGAGAATGTGTCCCAATTAAAAAAAAAAATATATATATAGAAATGGGGGTTTAGGGGTAAACTAGCTTCTATGCCTTGGTTACTTGCAAATTTGTGTCTCAGTACTTTTTAAGTCCGTGCCATGAAGTGTTTGTGTATGATCATTACCTGTGGTGGAACGAAATGCAAACCTATACTTTGCCGTTTCTGATTCTTATGCTCTTTCTTTTCAGGGGCTTTGGAAAACAGGGTTACCAGTGCCAAAGTAAGTGTTTCATTGGCTGAGTCTGCACTCGCTTTTTCAGTAGCGAGGGCTAATAACATGAACGACTGTATAACTATATAAACATTTTGTTTTTTATAGTGTGTCTGCCAGTGAGAAGGAACAACTGGGAAATTTTGGAAATATCCCTGATTCATACTGCTTAAAGATGTCACATTGTGCAACATTATTTTTCTATATGCAGCTTGCTAGCTTGGCTTGTTTATAGAACAAAAATGTCACATAGGTGCAGTTTCTTAACATGTATTTTAATAAGTGTTTAGTGGTGAATAGAGTTTTCTTCTGGAGGTTGAGTTTTTTATATGATGATTTCGTGAAGTAGAAAGAAGCCTTTTGGATTAAGATTTCTATCCATACCGCTTTTGTTGAAGTTCATGCAGTCATGTCTCGTTAGTACGGACCCCGTAATATGGACACCCCTCTATGTATAAATAGTTTTCTGGGACGAATTCGGTAAATACATGCATCTTAGTCTCTTTAATATGGACAACTCTCATTACGGACCGTTTTTTCGGGAAGGGAGGTATTCATAGTAGTGAGACAACACTGTACAAAGTCCTCCATTCAGCGAGTTCAGGATCTCACTTCAGCTGTGTTCTCTTTGCAGTATGCAGCTTTGTAGTACACAAGCGTTGCCACGAGTTTGTCACCTTCAAGTGTCCTGGCAGGGACAAGGGTGTCGATTCAGACGTAAGCTTGTCCCAATTCAGTTTGTTTGCATTGTCATTTGACCCCTGTTTTTATACCTGCTCTGATAATCTAAGAATCCCAGGTGAAAATCAGTCCACTTCCAGCTGGATTATGGAACTGGAAATGAGGCAGTCCAGCTGGTTTCCAGCTGGGTCCAGCTGGAATCCAGCTGGACTGCTTCATTTCCAGTTCCATAATCCAGCTGGAAGTGGACTGATTTTTGCCTGGGATGTCCTCAGGGCTCAGTTTTTTTCTCACGCTAACCACAGCAACTCTCGAGTGACAATGTGAAGCGCCGATAAGATCTTTGTGTGGGACGAAATGTAGATGGTGACGGGTTTACATTTTTACCACTACTAATCAATGGGAAAAGAGTGTTGCGTGCGGTGTAATAGGGTTTAGTGAAACTCATCCCAGTGGTATTAAAACCTGAAACTCTAGTGGGAATGTCGAGTTGTTTCATGGGGCTAAGGTCACCTGATCTTGGGTATGTCGTGCCGTTGCCTTCCCTGCCTGCTAAAAGACACGTATAGACTCAAACGCAGAAAGAGCGAAAACCTTAGAAGGTGATTTGTTGACTTTCCATAGTTTGTAGAGCAATTGCCATTTTGGACCATCAAGAGTTTGAAGCTGAAGCCCTTCCATCAAAATCGGCAGCACCTAGGTTGTGGAGATGTGTCATCACACTCAAAGCAGTTGTCCTCAATATTAGCGTGTTTGGCACCAAGATGAATCAACTCTCTAACTTGCCTTATCTCCGTGAGCCTCTTAAGCTTATCTCTGTGGATCCCCTAGAATGATATCAACCTGTTTGCCTTTTTGCTTGGCAAGAAAATCCTATTTTTATTTCTGACACCCCAGATAAGCAGGGCAGTGAGAAGCTGCTTGTTTGTCAAGCTCTTCTCTTATAGGTCACTTTTCTGCACAAAAACAATCTGAAAAAAAAAAAAAAAAACTTAACTGTTATGTTGTGTTGGTAGTGATTCTCAAAAGATGACTGGTTTTTGGATATAGGACCGATTGCAGATCTAATGCAACATCAATGTGTAAAAAATAATTATGAACTATCCGTTTTTAACTGACTAATAAACTGGTGAAGACAGAGATAAACATTGTCCTTAGGTGTCAAATGGCAGTAATGTCACTAGAGAGAGAGAGAGAGAAAAATAAATAAATGATGACTTTGGAGAGATTGGCAGCCTCAAAAATGATGCTGGCTACTCAATGTCATTACTTTCTAGGATCGAGGGATGTTACATTGAGCCACTTTATTGTTCTAATCTGAGTCTAGTCCTTTTTCATCTTGTCTCACTCGTTTATTTTATGAATGGTCACAGTTAACAGCCATGCTATGTTCCACTTCAAGTGTGAGAGTGGCGGAAGAGTGAGCTCCAGGCTTTCAGCACCCCCACCAAGCACGTGTGCTTGTGGAGTCCAGGCATCGTTCAGGGCAACATGCTCATGCTTGTAGCTTTGCCTTGGCTCGCACATAAAGTGAAACAAACTCTAGTTTAAAGAGCTCAACCCCAGACCCTTCCACGCATCTGAGGACAGCTACGTCTTTGCCCTTGCACGCTCGCGGGAAGCGAAAGATGAAGGCTCAGTAGTAGTGAAAGAGGAATGCTGCAATCGCATAACCTTAGAGGGGAAGAAAGGCCATTAAGTTTCCCTCCAGCAGCCACCGTTTCCCGGTCCGCCCGAGTCTTAAAAATAGAGGCACAAAAAGCCTCTTTCTCGTCGGGTTTTGAAGCACCCCTGGGAATGGTGTTCGGGCGGACACCTAGGCTCAGTGGCTCCCCTCAACTCCAAAAAGAAATGTGGGGCACCCACTGTCCCCGGTCTATTTGGGTCCCTGTCCAAAACTTGTCTCGTTCGCTCGGAAACAGGGAGTGAGCCATTGCCAGATGAAAGAGGCAGAGGGCTGTTTTAATGTGACGAGCGTGACTGTCACTGGGAGACGACCTTGAAAGGGCTGGATCATCTGCGACCAGGATTTTCAAATAGTGGACCCTTTTAGCGTTCGCAAACGCGAGCTGTCTCGTGTCTTCCCAAGTTATATACTTCCAGGGGCACCTCCACTTTGGCAGACTTTCCGAGCTCGTTCGTGCCGCAATTGCGGGGACGCTTTGGGGCTGGTTCGCACATTTTGCATTGGGGTGCGTTGCGTTTCCTTGCAACCGTTTACGACGATTGAACATGGCTACATCCATCGTGTTGCCCTGGAACACTTGCAATTTGTTTACAATTGTGCTCGTTGTCACATCGAGGCAAAAAGAAATTTTGTGCATTATTCGCGCGCTGCAAGAAGTAGTTCTTACGAGATTTAGTTGTTGAAGGAAGAAACAATGCTTTTGGCGTTTGAAACATGTACGTCTTGACGAAATAACGTGAATCTGATAAGCACGTGCAAATAGTGAATTTTGAGTTCGAAGCGAATAGTGGTTTTGGCCGAATATTTTCGAATCGAATATCGAATAGTTTCTCCGATTCTTTAACTACCGTGCACCATGCTGGAACAGAAATTCAACTGGGTTTGTAAAAGTCGTATTCCCCCTTCCACTTGTCCACTTCTAAGCTCAGTTGATTTTTATGCAACTTTGTGATCTCCGGCATCTAAGATCTGCTTGCTAATTCGACAATTCGACAAGAAATCAATAAGAGCAGAGCCTGCGAGCTCCGCGGAATGTTGCTTCCCCACAGTGCTCAGGGGCCTGGTGAGGAGCACATTCAGCAAAGCTAACCCTCCGCGATGAACACCTCGAACAGTATATGGATATCGCAGTTGACCTCAAAGCGAATATCGAAGAGGGTATTATTCGAAACTACTATTTGAAATTTTTATTATTTGCACAACACTAAACTCTAATCTAAGATGCTCCTATATATACGAGGTCAAATGCGTGCACTATCTATGACACATGGTCGCGCCATAATTATTTCAAGCCCACCATGGAAATTAGGGTCCTTCAAAAACTATCAGAATATATTTTCTGGTAATTTTAAATTATCTGATAATTTTTGATGCACCATATTTTCACCATGAACTTCAAATAATTTTGACAACGTTATCGACCATTTCTTGTAGGTAATGTGTAGGTTTGATCTCGCAAATAGTGCAAAACCTCAAGTCTTGTTGTACACTAATCGGGAGTGGGCACACTTGTACACAAATGTGTGGAACAGCCTCAGGTGCACTACCGAAACGACAAATTTTAACATTTCGCGAGGTCCTTCTGTCGAGCTTTTCAACGTATACGAGATGACCTGGCAGGGGCATTAAAAAAATCTTCAACAAATCTATCGCTAACCTGTCTTTTAGTGGTTTTGTGATGGGGATTGTTCGTTTTTGTTTGAACCAGAGGCTTGCAAAATGCAACCGCGCTGCCACCAAATGAAGAGGGTCTTTACTAAGAAGCTTCCACAGGCTTTTTCAGGTTCTTTCTTGCTTAGAGTATGCGAAAATTACTCAGCTCAATTCTAGGCACTCTTCTGACATTGGAGAATTGGGTGGTATGAGGTTAATTAAGAAGTTTTAACATGATATTTTTGTTTTTTAAAGCCTTTCAAGCTCTCGAGGTTGAAATAACTCTCAAAGACACTTTCAATTTTAACTAAAAAGGGAGTTTGGAGAGGAGAAATTGATGGCATTGGGATTAAAAATAATTTGCTGAGTGTTACAGAGGAAATTGCAATCAACAATGACCTTTTCGACAGATTCACAATGAGAAGTAACAACCAGTGACTCACATGTTGTGGAGTTCAGTGACATCAAGGAAGAGTGAGAGATGTAATAACTTCCAAGCATTTGTGACAATACATTTAAAAATTAATGTGCAGAGATTGCTTCGAAGTTTGCGTCACTGTCATGCATTAAAAAGGTCTTGAAAGTGCATTTATTTTTGAAATTACAGTAATGTGGGGATTCTGGATTCTTGGAAAGGTGTCATAGAATGATCCTTGCAAAAAAAAACAAAAAACATAAATCTTAAAATTAAAAAAAAAAAAATTAAAAATTCATTTTAGAGAAATTGGTTTTCCTTGTGTCTAGATAAATCAAATTGCCTCTTGTAAAAAAGAATGAGTCCGCAATAAGTACATATAAAAAAATACACATTGCGGAATGCATTCTTTTGGCAAACTTCAAGTGCTTTTTTTCTTTGTCGCATACCTTTTCAATAATGTCAATGTCCTACTGGTCTTCTCTGAACTCTGTAATTGGCGTTACTAAGAACTTCGGTACACTTTTCAAGATTAAGAGTTCTGTGTATTTTTTTTGTAAAATTTTTTTTTTTCAGTACTGCATTCACAGAGGAATTTATTACTTCCTTGAAATTTGAGCCCCACTTTTTTATGTTACGATTACACAACCTTTTTTTTTTTAGACATATGTAGTAGTATTCTCAGAGCAAGTTAAAAAAGCATCACTATATAAATTTGATCTTTGGAAACATAGTCCCGTCAAAAAAACTATATTTCACCGAGAGATTCACCCTAACGGCCTGCAACGAGT
Organism: Ixodes persulcatus; assembly: GCA_013358835.2. Classification (NCBI taxonomy): domain Eukaryota; kingdom Metazoa; phylum Arthropoda; class Arachnida; order Ixodida; family Ixodidae; genus Ixodes; species Ixodes persulcatus. The sequence goes on from JABSTQ010009732.1 coordinate 129,043, forward strand.
GATGCAATCCTTATTGGATCGATTTCCCGTAACTCGGGTTCCAGTAAGCACGTTCAATATCGGATTGCACGTCTGGAACAGGCAGAAAATGTGCGTCAGTTTATGATGTGGCAAACATGTTTTATCGAAAGAACAAAAAGAAAAGCTCTAAAGACTCTTGTGTACCCCAGTTGCTTTTCCTTTTTTTCTTAAATGAACATAAACCACAGTTGTTTGGGGCATTTTCATTATTAACTTTTTAGATGTTGCGCATGTTATTGTTTTTTCCCTGCTGCTGCGAGGGAGGCATAGGCTTGTCAAGCACTAGAGTTGCTTTTTTTTTTTTCTCTGCCTCTCCTCTTCGAGTGGAGAAAAATAAAAATAAATTTGCGTTTGCACTGCACGTGATCACGCTTTGCGTGCAGGATGCGCGGACCAAGCACCAGTTCATCATTCAGACGTACACAAGCCCCACATTCTGCGACCATTGCGGGTCTTTGCTCTACGGACTCATTCACCAGGGATTCAAGTGCAAAGGTGGGCCGTCCTCACCATTGCTGCCTTCGTCAGCTTTGTCAGCGTCTTCGCTTGTGCACTTTTCAACGGGGTGTCACCCCTCCCCCCAAAAAATGTTTTTTATAAAATTTGTATCGCCGCAAAAATAAATGACGCATCGCCGAAGGCTCTTTTTCCGACCTAGTGTGGCGCGGGCAGTCAGAACCAGATGCCAAATTTTCAGAACTGACCATCACCTTATACAAAAGTTGTAGGTGATTTTCTGAAGATTTCAATGGCGAATTGGGGCCCGTTCTTGTTAACTGATGCCATTCAATTCCATGTATTCGAAGGCTTCGTTGGCCGTCGTTTTCCTATTGAAAATTTTAGAAGATCACTTATAACTAAGTTTCCGTGTTCTCGAATAAATCCGAAGAACTGCGAAAAACACCCGCCGGTAAGATTTTGCTTAATTCAGATTTATCTATAAACTCCCCATTAAAAAAAAAAAAAAAAAAAAAAAACGGTGTTTTACAGTTAAGTTTGATCAGCACACTGAGTCATTGGTTCTGGGAAAATGCCACCACAGTTATCTTTCAAAATCTCGGACCATCGTTAAAAGGGTTCTTACCGCTTATCTCGTCAAGTTTCAATCAGGACAACGGGTCATTGCACTTTCGGTTTACGACAAAAGCCACTGTTTTTGTTTCCAGTTTGAGTCATACCATTAGTGCTTTAGAGGGAGGAGAGGTTGTGTTTTTGTAACAGTGAAAGCTATGGACCAGATTGCACAAAGTGGGGAAGAGGGACAGTTGAAGCTTTTCTGTTATATCCTTTACCACTCCACCTCGTGCGGCCACGGGGTAGGTGGATGGAAGAGGATGGGATGAATACGAGCTTACCAGTGACCACCTCCGGGAGTTTATTGATTTTAAGGTATTGACTTTTTTTGAAGCAACACTTGTTGCAACGTTTGTCCAACAGACAAATTAGTTATTGCCAATGGCAATGGAACCAATGCCAAATCTAGCTGAAGACGTATTAATTGATTCAAGCACATTTGTTTTTTATCTAGCATACATTTACACTTGTATATTATTTATTTATTTATTTTTAATAGGAAACACTGCGAAATTAATCACCAAACTTCTGAGAATTGGGAATCAAAGAAAGATAAACTCCGATAAACTCAGAATTTCCGGTAAAAAATAAACTCCAAAAAGCACCCTCCAACTTTGACAAAAAAAAAAATTCGGAAAACACTGAATCCTATTTACAACTTTTGAATAAGATAACAGTCAGTTCTGAAACTTTGGCATCTTGTTTGGACCGCTGGCGTTACATTTAGACAGACTATGAGCAATTCTCGACGCATACCTTATTTTTGCGGTAATACAAACCCTGTACATATTTTTTTCGGACACCCTGTAGTTAGCTACAATAGATCTTGCACTAGAAGTTGGTAACCTTGGACAAGCGCTTCATTTTTCTTTTCTTCATTTCGTTGAATGTAAATGTCAATCTAAATTGATTGCAGAAGTACAGAGGATTGTCCGTACGATTAGGTTTGGTTTCTGGTTTGTCTGTAATATGATAGTATATAGTAAAAGTATGGACTTCGGTAAGATTGTTTTGTTAAATCGACTTTACTGTGGAGAGGTTCTGCTTGGGCTCCTCTGAGCTGCTGGAGTGACCGTGATGATGGCGTTTCTGAAGCTCATTGCCCGAAAGTCCGACTTTTTGCCAACAGTAAGTTATGAGACGTAGCCATGAAAAGACAAAGAAAAAGTGTAGAAACCCAAAATAGAGAAATAAAGTAAAAAAAAAAAGAAACATGCAGCTTTTTTTTAATGTTTTACTGTTTGTCATGCATATTAAATTGCCGGCTGCATACGCCTTTGTCTTGTGTTTTTTCTGGCCTGGGGAGACATGTCCACGGGCAGAAAACCCGCCAAATAAATGCTTTCATTCAATCGATCAACCTTGTTTTTTTTCTTTCTAACAAAGCATGCGACATGAACGTGCACAAGCGTTGCCAAGAGAGCGTGCCCAACCTGTGCGGCTGCGATCACACGGAACGACGGGGACGCATTCACCTCAAGGTCTCTGCCACCAGCAACAAGCTCATCTGCGAGGGTGAGCTCACTTTCTCCCTCGCACTTGTGAGATGGGGTGTCTCGCTCAAAAGTGGAGAGATAGCCACAGGACGAGAAAAAACTATGATTGATCAGTTTACAGCATGTTTTAGCGGTCGTTGAAAGTTGGTCGTTAAAAAATAGATAACTAGCCACGGGACGGGGAAAACTCCACTGCACCATCTTGAGGTAGTTGGAAGGCTACAGTTTTGGCTTTTGTGTTTCTAATTCCCTTTGTGAGTGGCAGCAATTTTTAAGCCAAGCATGAAACCGACGGCATGTCATTGTTTGTGACAGCCATGGCCAGGCTTCCACAGGCCTGGCACGCGCTCGCGAGAGTTGCAATGGTCACGAATTCTCCTTTGATTTTTCGAACTTGAATAGCAGCAGTGAGTCCAATGATGAAGCCAGATCATCATATTTCAGTTCCGATGACCTGTGCTTCACCACACCGAGAAACTGCTTAGCCCAATGGCATCTACAGTCGTGAGGGTTTACTTGACTTTTGGTAGATCAAAATATTTTTAAGCTAGAACTCTACCTTTTTCAGAGCTTTTTCTTTTTTTTGTAAAAATGAAAGACAATATTTTAAATATATTTTGGGGCATTTTTTTTTTTTTTTTTTTGCAAAATATAGCCCTATCTTTACTTGGTTGGGACGAATTTTTGGAAAACAATTTTGTTTGACAAATTAAATATTGTGTTAGAATTAAAGTCCCTGCTCTGACAATTGCATGACACCAAAAGCCCATTTAGTTCTCTTCACTTCTATGTATGGCATGACATTGTAAGCCTAATTGTTTCCTCAGGAAAAACAAAACAAAAATGAAAGCCGTTTACAACTCCATGTAACGCCAAATTAGATCGCAGCTCTTGAGGAGGAGGAGGAGGGAAGGGTTCTGAGGGGAGCGTATCCCCCTCCTCTCTCCTCCTCAGCTCCTCATCCTGCCTGCTACTCCTCCCTCCGAGCGGCATTGGTGTAACCGTGAGGTCACGTGACCCTCGTGACGTCGCGTGACCTCACAGGGGTCACGTGACTTCTCGGGGGTCACGTGACCCCTGTGAGGTCATGTGACCGCACGGTTACGGCGACGCCGACGCCGCTCATGCCGGAAACGGGCGCCTAAGAGCTGCGCTCTAAAAACAAAAAGCCACAAAGCACAGGCATTTTCGCCATGGTCAGGAAAGAGTTAAGTCACATTTTAATAGCCTAAACAGCGTGTCAAGATTTGTTTTCTTTTTTATATTTATTTAGAGGACACTACAGATAGCTCAATCAGGAGCGGGTACAAAACAATAAAGACAAAACTTAGTATACAGAAAACTACATGGCTATACAGTTTAAGGTGAAGAAAAAAAAAAAGGTAAACAAATCAGTAAACAGGCGCTCAAACAATACAATATTAACAAGTTCAACCATTTGAAAACTTACCGTCTCAAGGTTATGGAACACTAGGCAGAAATGCCCACTTTTTCTACTAAAAAGCGTGAAGTTTTTAATATTGTAAGTTAAACTCTTTAGTTTGGCTCTGGATGAGTCAAAAGTCAATCCAGATATCTGGATTGCCTTTATTGGTGTTTAATTGCTTAAGCGGGTAGTGCATAACTGACGGGTATCCGACGGGCTGCCGAATGACAGGTCTAGCTAGTAGAGCTTCAAGTTGATTGCATCTAAGACATGCCTTTGAAATGAGCGCTGCAAAAAGAAAAAACATCAGAAAATTACAGGCTCGCAATAATTGAGAGTGAACAAAGCTTCGTCGGTCAACCAAATAAATAGGTGGCAAAAGTGGGTATGCCAACATACCCCACGTTCGCTCAACATCTGATCACATATCGTAGGCAGGTTATTGGCAGGTTTCTTACCAGGGATGATAGACTTATCTTCTGAAAGCTAGTTTACACACCTGCGACCTGCTTAAGATCGTGCGCCTTAATACTTCTAAAATCTCTTACGACGACGGCAGAGCGCAACCGGCGCCATCTATCGGGCATCCGTGGGACACCTTCAGTTTCCATCTATTTTTAAAAGCTTTTGACGCATCATTATTCTTTGTTTTTTGGCTCGAAAGTCTTTTGACAATGTTTTTTAACGACCGTTTCTCGTAGACAGCATATACATTTGATCTCGCAAATACCGCGAAACCAAAACTTCCGCTCCAGTGAAATGAAGTTCCTGGGCCATCTCATGGATGGCGCCCCAGTGTGTTCTGTGGTCATAAGAGATCAGAAAAGATTGGTTCTAAGCAGACGCGAGTGATGCGTACGGGCCTCGAGACTTTCTAGAACATTCTCCCGACGTTGCGCCGGGTGTGTGCAGTCCGGCAAGCTCGCAACCTCATCCCGATGGACCCCAACGGTCTCTCGGACCCCTACGTCAAACTCAAGCTGATCCCGGACTTGGGAGACTCGGCCAAGCGCAAGACCAAGACCATCAAGGCCTGCCTCAACCCGGAGTGGAGGGAAACCCTGTCGTTGTGAGTGGACGTCCTTCGTCTCGGTGTTTACAGGTATCCCTATGACCCTCGTTGGTTGGAAGGAGGGTAGCTTGTCCGTCAGTTGCCTTCGGCCCACAGCACAGGGCCGATAGACCTCTTGCCAAACTATCTGTGCACCACGGAGAGTGCTGGGAACGTAGGTATGTGCGTCGCGCACGATCGCACCTTGGTATAAGAGATTCGAAGGGAATTATCTAAATAAAGCTTCGATGAACACACGTGCCAAGTGACATTTATTTGGGTTTTTGCTTTTAAAAGGTTGCTGCAGCAGACGCCAGCACATGCAGCTCGTGCTATTAGTACACTTGCAACGCGCTCCTTGGTGCTTGGTTAATCTAGCGAAAAGTCCATTGCTCTGTGGTACTGTTCAAACCCCAAACCCCGACGGAGAAAAATACGTCAAAGTGCTGGCGTCAAATTTCAACTTGTGGGAACGAGGCATTGAAATGATAAAATGCCAGAAGCTGGCTGCATTTATCGAACGGCTCGTTATACAATGAGCTAGAGAAATTGACTCCTGCTTGTAGCAAGCTCGAACTTTGATCAAAGCTGTATTATAGTGGCGGATTTTACCTTGCATATGGGTGACGGGCGGCCACATTGTCGCAAACATCATGCTTGCAGTGCCGTCTCCCGACGGGTGCAGCAGGCCATAGGCCGACTCTGGGAGGGGGGGGGGGGGGTGGAGGTGGAGGTGGAGGTGGAGGTGGAGTTGGAGTTGGAGGGAGGGATCCCCTCTGAAATTTCTTGGGAGGGGCAGAGCTCCCCTATGGCGATGCCAGCGCCCCCCCTTCCCCTGAAAGGAGCTGTTCAGGAGAGTGTGTACCCCCGTTTCGGGGTCCTCGGAGTGGAGTGCATGGCACAAGGGGTGTGGGGTTTAAGGCAGGCCAGACCTAAGACAGCCCCAGCCACCCCCGCCTATGCAGCAGGCACTAGTTCAATTGCAGACAACAGTACAACAAGGACTGCATTGCCTGCATTCTCCTGAGCGATTGTTGCACCTGTCGAGGGACGGCGCTGCAAACACAACGCTTGGGTGACTCGGTCGTATGTGCCGGTTATTGTCGTTAAAAAGGTTGAGGATCCTGTTCAAACTTTTCGCAGGAGTAGGGCTAAGCCTTGAAATTTCACAATGTGAAATTCACCTTTTAAATACGCCCTCGCTCTACATTTTATTTTTCGGGTCGTTTACAGCGAGGCCCGTGATTCATGACACCCCATATATGGAACCCATAATTTTTATGAAATAGAGCATTTGTTGAATTTATGACAATACCACGCTTTATGTAAATACTTAACAAAGAATTAAACAGAAGGACAGAACACGGACAGCACTTCTTTGGAAAGGTTTGCCGTCCGCACTTTGTCCTTCTATGCTCAATTCTTTCTCAAGCTTATACACTTTACCAACGCACTCACCTCAAAGCAGTACCATTTTAGGAATGACGTGATTGAGTCCTGCGATCGGACAACCTGTTTGTGCCAACTGCGAAGCGAGTGCCCGTGGTTGCACGACGCCTTGCAGCGACCTGAAGGCAGAAGACAAGGACCGCCGTCTGCTCATCGAGCTTTGGGACTGGGACCGAACGTCGCGCAACGACTTCATGGGCTCTCTCTCGTTCGGCATCTCGGAGATCCTGAAGCAGCCCGCCGAAGGGTGGTTCAAGCTGCTCACTGCCGAGGAGGGGGAGTTCTACAACGTTCCGGTCCCAGCCGAAGACGAAGATGCATCCGCGCTCCGGAGCCAGATGCGGGCGATGCCGAGGCAGGGACACAGGGGCACCGCCCGCAAGGGAATGCCCAGCGCCTTTCCGGACGTCCCGCACAACATGGGCAAGCAGGTGGGCTCGCTGTATAACCTGGGAGATCCGATGGAACTGCCCAGTTGGTCTTATAAACGTGGCTAGTCAATGCAGAGAGCAAGTGGTGGGCCTCTTTGCGCAGGAGTTGCGGTGACGTCAGAATGACGCCGAACTCTGATTGGCTTTGATCGAATGGATAGTGGGTAGACCTGAATGCAAGATGCCTTGAGGTCTACCCACTATTTTTTCAATCGGCCAATAAGACCTTGAAGTTCTGACATCGTCGCAATCCCTGTGCAAGAAGCAGACAAACGTAGTGCTTCGTGTTGGTCTAGATATACTCCTCTAGCGGTCCAATAAGCATCTCTATTGCTCCAATAGACAAACCCAGTTAGTTCCATAGATCCATGGGTTGTCAAACTGGGTTAGCGGTTCCTCAGAGCGCTTGCGTGGATTTCCCAAGCCCCCCAATTTTCTCGACCATCTCCGTCCCAAAGTGAAGTATTTTTCCGTTTTAAGCATCGATTAGTGGATCTGAGCCACCCATGGATGTGTCAATATGAGCTGACGGCTCCATTTCAGCTTGCATATGGCCGCAGCGGATGCTTCGACCCACCGGAGCCGATCCAGGGCCGTGCAAGGGTTACATAACCTTGGAGATTGGGTGCAGCGACGCGTGGAGCACGTATCATGTGCTACAATCGGAGCGCTATGGTCGGATGTAAGCTGGAACGGAGTATAGTGTGTGCGTTATTGTTTACAAGGCAGCTGTAGGCTTGTCCACTGCTTCAGTGCCGAGTCTGGTAAGGGTTCCTCGTGTAACAGTCAAGAAGATAGGGGATCCTTGACGTTGACAAGTTTTGGGAATCTCTGCCATAGACGTTTCAATTGGTCTAATTGACACCTCACTCAAATAGACCTGTCCACTTGATCTGATTGACATTTCTCTTGGATCAGTGGAAGTTTGTGTAATCAAAAGACGTTCCTATCTGTCCAATAGGCATATTCCCACCTGACCAATAGAACTTTGGCCGACAGAGTTTTCAGTCAGTCCGATGGAAATCTCCAGCCACTAGTTGTTCCTTTGGGGCCAATGGAAATCTTGTTAGAACCAGTAGACCTTTCTACTGGTCCAAACGAATTTCCTGTGGGAGCATTAGAAATCTATTGTTCCCATAGAAGTATCCATAGAAATTTCTGCTAAGGACCCTCGTGCGCCCTTCCGTCCTAAGTTGACTCCTGGTTTGCGCCATCGCAGGACGTGATCCGCGCCTCAGACTTCCACTTCCTCATGGTGCTGGGCAAAGGCAGCTTCGGCAAGGTGCTGCTGGCAGAGCGCAAGGGCACGGACGAGCTGTACTGCCATCAAGATCCTCAAGAAGGACATCATCATCCAGGACGACGACGTGGACTGTGCCATGGTGGAAAAGCGGGTCCTCGCCCTGCCGGCCAAGCCCCCGTTCCTGGTGCAGCTACACTCGTGCTTCCAGACCATGGTGCGGAGACCAGGGTCAGCCCTCCCCCACGCGACATCCCGCACCCTCCCCTACACACGACTTCCTGCGCCGCCAGGAGACACCTCCCCACAATTTTTTGGAAGGCTCTAATTTAGTTGACACTTTCTGACAATGCTTCCGGAAGAAGACTCCCACATGGTTCCTCCAGAAGACCGTTCCACAAGAACACCCCTTTCAAGTGACACAACTTCATAGAACACCTAACCATGATGCGTCACACTACACCTTTAGAAGACTTTCCTTCTGGAAATGTCTCTTGAAGATGTCCCTGGAAGACGCGTTCTAGGAATACTTCCAGAAGACAACTTGCCACAATGGCACCTCAAAGAGATCTCCCACAAGATCACTTCTTTCATGGGGACATCCTGGCACACACCTTTAAATAACACCCTTACACAATACCACACACAGCACCTATGGAACACTACTCCCCCTCATAATCCTTGGAGAAGACAGCCTCAGAAAACACCCCTCACAATGCTTCCAGAAGACTGCCCCCACATGACACCTCCAAAACATACCCCCACAAGAACACCCCCTTTGCCTTCACAAGTTACCTACAGACACCTTCATGCAATAGCCTCACACAGTGCCTGACACAACACCCCTGGAAGACTCTCCCACAGAATTGTTATAGAAGACACTCCTCAAAGACGCCCATTCTTGATGCTTCCAAAAGATAACCTCACCTCGCACCTCTAGAAGGCTCTCTTGCTAGAACACCTGCTTCATCGAACATCCAGATACACTTCAAGACAACATCCCCACACTATGCCTCACACTACACCTCTAGAAGACTACTCCCCCACGTCATTCTCTTAGAACTTCCACTATGATTCCAGTAGAAAACCTTGCCTGACATCCCCCTACATTCATCTTCACACACAACCACCAGAAATGTTCATGGTTGTCTGGCAGTATCATTAATTGCATCTTGCATGGTGGTAGCTTGATGATTTGTAAGGATTTGCAGACAGAAAAAGTGTATAAAGACTTCACTGTATGCACGTTATTTGAATTGATATTCTAATGTCGGGAAGATATCCACAAGCCGGACATAATTACTATACAAGCGGCGATAAGTAAATTCTAAAATTTCGCACCTTAGCATTTTCATTCTGCGTAAAACATGCGGCATTCTTCAAACACCGGGCAATAGTGCCAGGGTCAATACATCTGTTGGTGATTTTTTTCTTAGTGAAACCGGTGGACCGCTGCATGTGCCAAAGGTTGCCACGAGTTGTACGGCACCTCGAGCGCACAGCCCGACTTTTCCACGGTGTTGCAGGATCGGCTGTACTTCGTGATGGAGTACATCAACGGCGGGGACCTTATGTTCCAAATCCAACAGTGCGGAAAATTCAAGGAGCCCGTGGCGGTGTTCTACGCCGCCGAGATTGCCATCGGCCTCTTCTTCCTCCATGCCCGGGGCATCGTGTACAGGTGGGAGGCGCACTCTCGTAATCGGGGGGATCGCTCAGCCGAGCGGGCCGACGCAAAGCAGCCTTGCAGTGCGCGGAGCAAAAGCTTGTGCCACGGATTTGAGGCTCGTTCACACGATGGCACTCGACTACGCTTGTCTAGAACTGCCGAACAAGCTGTGCTTAGGGCGTCGGCACTTCATTTTCTTGTTGGCACCACCATTCGTGTGCTTTCGTGTGCTGCGTGCAGAGTGGGTGCAATTGGTGATCGTTGCGAGTAGAAAATGAGACTTCCCGGGCGTCGGAAACGGTGTCGAGAACCTCGTGCGACATCGTTTTGCTCTGTGACAGTCTGTTTAAATGTTTCCGGGGGACGGAAAAGCGTTTCCTGCGACTTCGGCTAAAGCTTTGGGTAACGGGGAACGACGATTTTGACCAGCAATATGGCCGAAGGTTTGCTATGCTGAGGCATACCTCTTCCAGTGGCTTTACATTTCACTACATTGTGGGGACTTCACTTGAAGGTATGACAGCGAGCTCCTGGAATGTCCCTAGCGTGGAAACCGAGTCGGGGAACAGCTGGACACGCGGCATACGAATCCTGGATGTTCGGGCGTCTCGTCTCAATGTGATGTAGTCACTTGCTACTGTTTGAATGGGCCTTGAAATGCCTCGAGTTGAAATCCCACTCCCGCTTATTTTGACACGGGCGGCTGTTGTGCTGGCAATCACTACTGTGTGATTTACGTTAAAGATCCCAGGTTAACAGTTCAATAGTATTGGCCAAATTTTTCCTTTGAGTAGATATGCAAGGTACCATATTTCAAAGCATTAATACTTAAAAAGCAAGCGAGCTGGTGATGATTCATGGTAATAAAACCCGAGACTCAGGAACACAGAAGGGGACGAACACAACACAACGTCTCAAACACACGCTGACTTTTTGCTGCGCAACAAACTCTTACAACAATTGCATTCATACAAAAGATTTGACTTTCGAAGTTTCACAATTGCAATCGGCTAGGCCATTCTGGTTGACATGTCCCTATCGGAGGGCTCTTTTGTAGGGATTGTGGGCTCGAGCGAGTCCATTGGCTTTTCGTGGTGCCTGCCGACGTCGGCTGATCACATCTGTTGTTTACGCACAGAGACCTGAAGCTGGACAACATTTTGTTAGACCAAGACGGCCACATCAAGATTGCCGACTTTGGCATGTGCAAGGAGGGCATTGTCGGGGACAAGACCACCAAGACCTTCTGCGGGACGCCAGACTACATTGCCCCTGAGGTGGGGAAACAACATGCTACGAGCTATGCCCTCATTAATAAGAAGCTCATCCATCCAGCACGCTTGCATTCCAATTGAATATCGGTTGTGCTGTACCCCTTTCCTCCCTATAATGTTTTGTCCGCGTTTACAGCATGCCCGTCTTGTCTCTCTCAGAGGAATCATCATAATCCAGGGAATTAGCTGTTTGGGAAAACACAAAGTAGGGTTGAGCGAATATTCCAATTTTAATAGTAGTTTCGAATAATATGCTATTCGATATTCACTTTATAGAGAACTGCGATATTGATATTTTCCAAAGTGTTGATTGCGGCAGGTGTGCCCCGTTGAGTGCACTTCTCACAGAGCACCGGTGCACTGCGGAGAAGCAACAGCCGCAGAAGGCTGGTGCTCGGTAAGAAGTGCACACAATGGGGCTCCAACACCGCAATCAACACTTCGAAAAGTACAAATGTTGCAGCCGTGTTCTTGGGAGGAAAGCACACTTAAGCGGGGTGGGACACCCACACATCTCATGTATTAAAAAAAAAAAAAAATAATAACAATTTTGGAATGTTGATATTTACACTGTAGTGAAATTTCCAAAATTAAACTGGCTGCTATGCATAAGTAAATGCTCAGCAGAGATGCCCTGACAACCTGCGTTAGTCGTTCATGACTGAAGAAAAGTTGTTTGTATATCGCAAATATATTTATAAATCCCCTCGACCAGGTTTAGCTGGGAATCTCTCTAGGTTTATCTTTATGTCGTATGCATCGCTTACTCGCCATCCTAATGTATGCATTGGACTTTTGAGGCCACAGTCGATAAATATAGGTAGATTAAAATTAATTTAGCTTAGACATGGGCAAGTGGAAGCTCGGGAACAACTTTCATGAGTTCAGCGGGGTTTTTGTTTAAGCATGGTGCAGTTCTGAAAGGCTCAGAGAAACTATGCGATATTCGATTAGAAAACATTCGGCCAAAATCACTATTTGCACATGCCTCAATAAAAATGATGATGATGATGATTAGCGGTCACTTAACTGACAAAAATGCTAGAGCATTCTTGTCGTGAGGCTTAGTAATTTAGGTCTGTGTTACTTGAGAAAGCAACTCGCATCATGGTAAAGTTAGTATGATAACTGTAGTAAATATGCTGCTGGTTTAGGTGCACCTGTTCTTAATTATAAGTTTTTATGCATCTGAATTGCCCCATTGCAAGCACTGCCTAAAAAGAAAGTGCTTCTTCTGATAAGAAGTTTGACAGACCTGAGAACTAGGTTTCTTCTCAATCTTGTGTATGATTCGAGCATTTCCAGAACATCCGTTCGCAATTAGATGCATGCAGTCTTTTACATATATGTAGAGGTCTAGTTTCGTATGTCTACATGTTCCTGTTTTGACTTTGGCTCTATTCTGCCATGCCTTGAGAGTTCTTCGCGAGGTTCTAATAAAGCAACTGCCGCATGCTTACCTTTGTGTGTGTTGCAGATCATCTTGTACCAGCCTTACGGCAAGTCTGTGGACTGGTGGGCTTATGGAGTCCTGCTCTACGAGATGCTGGTGGGCCAGGTGGGGAGCAGCATATGCCCTGTGCACAATATACTGTAAAGTTTGGATATGAAAAGTCCATCAGCTCACAAGTATGGCTTGAATTCTGTTTCTGGTTGTGGCTTTGGGAGCTTTACTGGCATAAAGTGGAGTCGAGCGTACGTAATTTCTGGCTAAAGCGACATCTTGCGAGTTTTAATCAAAGATTTTACAAAGTAAAAAGGTGTTTGTCTGTTGATCTTTAAAAGGAAACTGAAGTGGTTCTTTCTTCGTTTGGCCTCCAGGATCACGAATATTGAGATTATTTTTCAGTTGGGTGCACGGAGGCTGCAGAAAATCATTTTCAAAGGACCGCCGAACCCCTTCCTTCCCAGAGCGCGACGTCGTAAAGTAGTTAGAATCTTTGCTGTCACGCATCTTCAGCGCCTCTCAAAGCAATGCATGTGCACTCTTGCTATTTTCAAAAATGTCAGAAAAGGACGTCGTGACCAGTGCCAGTGCGGGGGAATATGCCTGGAATGCTTGCAATAGCAAGCGCTGCCTGCACGAGCGACACACGCTTGGCGGCCGAAAGATCCGTGTATTGTCACGAATGACAAATTATGAGGCGGCGAATTAACTGGAGAAACCAAACGTTTAATGGGGCGAACTTGTGCCCAAAACAAAATAGAAGAATGTTACCGTCGCAGGCGTCGATGTCGGCGGAACAGTAGGATCGAGCGCTGGGCAAGACATTCGGCGTGGAACGTTCGGCGCATAGAGCATCCATACCTCGGTCAGACTACAAGGTTCTCAAGCTTACGAGAATGCTAAATTGAAAGAATAAATAAAAGGAGCGTCGCTTCCAGGAATCGAACCTGAGGCCTCCACGCGGAAGCCAAGCACGGTTACCATTCGACCACGGACGCGCTTGCTCGGCAACGTGCGTGGCAGTATGACTTAATGACTGGTCGGATATTTTCGTGTTTTCTCGCGTTTACTTACATCTTCAGTGAAAATGAATGTTATATTCAGATTTATGGGATAAAAATATTCTAGAATTCACTTCAAACTCATTTTTTTTAAGAACCTCTTCAGCTTCCTTTTAAGTAGAACTTTGTGCAGAGTGCCCTGTGGGAAATATCTGATATGTTTCTGTACTAAGATAAAAGAGATACCAGACAGCATAGATGCTTGACCGTTAACACCAGCGCAAATATTTATGGAGTACGTAAAGAAGATTTTAGAAATTCTTTAAGAAACCTTGATGCTTGATGAGCTTTTTTTTTTCTTTTGCCTCGCATTTATCAAACATTTTTGACGTGGCGGTGGCTTTTCTTTTGGTGCAGCCACCGTTCGATGGTGAGGATGAAGAAGAGCTGTTTGCTTCCATCACGGATCACAATGTCTCCTATCCCAAGTCCCTATCCAAAGAGGCCAAGGAGATCTGCAAGGGGGTACGTCTTTTTACACTCGGGTGCACGCTGAAATTGAGGCTAGCACAGAATGTTTAATTTAAACATCGTTTCAGTGAAACTGAGTACAAAAACTTGTGCGGTAGAATGCCTGCAAACGCCGACATTATTTCCGAAGCCGCATAAAATGGCACCAAATTTATGTCCTGTGGGGCTGTCAATGTTGTTCAAGCCAACTGCGTACTGCTTATTGATACCCTACGCAAAGTTTCAATGCGTTGGCTGTTTTTTCTCTGCCTGGAATATAAGAGGTTGGTCAGTGCAGAGTGTTGGGTTAGATCAGAGTGTGGCAGTTTAACTCTCTGTATCAAACAATCTTGTTGTAAGGAAACTGGATCTAGCCTAAACAAAAGGAGTGAAAGGCACTAAGTCTTAGCATAGTTGAAAGTGTAAGCTAAAAGTCTTCAATTACGAAGAACCCTGGGAGAAAGGTTAAATAAGGGGCAACACAGACGCAAGGCCTCGGGGTTTTCCCTAATCATGATCAATTTACGCCACAGCTCGTCCGCAAACTTGCTTTCTCTGGCGCGCAGTTTTTAACCAAGAATCCGAGTAAACGGCTTGGCTGCGGGTCTTCGGGCGAGGAAGACGTTCGGACGCATCCGTTCTTCCGCCGCATTGACTGGGACAAGATCGAGAACCGAGAGGTCCAGCCGCCCTTCAAGCCACGCATTGTGAGTGCATGCCTTAAGTTCGTTCCGTTGCGCACAGCGTGCCGCGTGTCGTTGCATGCGTGTTTCCCTGCATGCTTCGGGGTCTGGGAAGAGTGTCGGTTGCGCCGGGTGTCGTTTACACCGTATATCACTCTGCAACCCCCCCCTCTCGTACCGTGCATTTCCGCTGGACGGAAATATTCTTTGTTGTCGAGGAAGGTGTTGAAATAGGTCGTAATGATCACGACAATTAATTGCTACTATATTTTTTTTTTTTTTTGAGAAAAACCAAAGTTTTTTTGTTTGTTTTCTTGAGAATGGGTAGTATAGTATTTTATGTTGTGCATTCGGGGCGCTGCCATGTTTTCTCTTTTTTCTCGAGAGACCAATGAGAAGTTGACGTCAAATGACGTGACTCTATTCAGATTGCTCGCGAAAAATATGGTGTGGGAGCGCTTTTTCTGCTCTTCCTTTTTTCTCGACTTTGCATCGGAATTTTGTCTACTTAGTCAAGCTTTTGCTAAGGTTTTGGTATGCAATCCCGTTGAAAATATGCTCTGTGATTTTTTTTTCTGGAAAGCTTTTGTACAGTAAAATCTGAAAAAAGGAAATTAAAAAAAAATGTTGGGACTTTTTTTTGCATTGAGTCACCTAGTTAATAATTATCTATCACTGGTAAACCATTCTGTTTTTAAAACCTGAATGCAATGTCACGCTATTCCTTTATTTAAAGGATGCATGCAAAGGAAAAAAACATTTTTTTTTGAACAGCCTAGATGAAAAAAGAATGTCATAAAATAAATTTACAACAGGAAAAAAAAAAGTTTTAGAGCTATACGTTTGAATCTCGTTAATTCAGACCCTCTTTATTCAAACTTGTGGATAATTCAAACTAACATGCAGATCCCATCCTATGCGTCTCTATGGGAGGAAACTCCCGGTAATTCAAGGTTTGCTTTATTCAAACAAATTTTCTGTCCCCCTCGAGTTGGAATTAACGAGATTCGACTGTATTTACGGCGCAAAACGAATTTGTAGTTAGTGCCCACGGAAGCCCGCGGAAAAGTGGCCGCTAGGGCCACGTGGTGCTTGCTCTCCGAGAGCTTCATATGGGCTCTAAAAGTTACTTATTAATCCTTCTCTAAGAGTTTAATAAAAAAAACGGAGATTAATAAGTATCTTTTAGGGCCCAAAGGCAGCTTCTGAAACCATGGAGAACGCGTTCAACCGGTGGCGCAGGGTGGCGGTGGGCAGTTTTACCATATGACTAGTGGCAGCTTCCGCGGGCGCCAACTACAAATTCGTTTCATGCCGTAAATATAGCTCTAAAAAATGTTGTCTTCGTTGTAAATTTGTTTTATGACATTCCTTTTCCATCTAGACTGTTTAAAAAAAAATTTCTTTTCCTATTCATGTTCCTTTTAAGGGGAGACACTGCTCTTTGAGGCAAAAAAAAACAACAAAAAACTTTAAGGCACATCTTTCCCATTCTATTCTTGAAGTTTGACAGGCACTTATCACGTCCCCAAGTATTTTTGTGAAATAATTTTCTTTTATCTTGAAATATTGCCTGGGAAACATAGTAAAATCAGTCTGTGCATGTTTCTTTTGCTATAATTTCAGAATGAGCTATTTCCACACTTTGCTATGATATGGAGGTCGTATCTTTATTTGCACACGTCCAGTCTTCGTTATTCTTTTCTTTCTGTGGTAGGCACATGTGCGAGGTATGTAACAAGGGGTATAGATGTGTGAAATATGGCATCGAGTGTTTCTTTAGATGCCCTTTGTGCTTCCTGCAATTAATACTTTTCAAAACTGAAAAATATAAAAGTCTAATAACAATCCTTTAAATAATTTTAAAGCTTTCATTTATACCTTATTTGATTCCTCAGACCTTCCAGTTTATTGAGATGTATGTTTATTTTCTGATTTTAGTGATTCAATTTGTCTTAATCCTTCTTTGATCATTAAAAATGAAACTTTCAATATTAACAGAACTAATTGCAATATTAACAGAAAAAATGCTAAATATGAAGGAACTGCATTCAAGGCTATTACAAAATTGACCGGGGCGAAGCTCTGGCGGTGCTTGTCTGCGTAGACGCTGAGCCGCAGCATGCCGACCCTTTCGTTCGTTTTCATCCATGTCAGAAAGAGAATGTGTGGTATGGAACGTGGTTATATACGCATTTGAGCATTTGACCGCAGCGCCCTCTCGTCTATAAACGTTGAGCCAACGCATGCGAAGTTTAACGCGATTATATACGCATTTGACCGCAGCGCCCTCTCCTGTATAGACGTTGAGCGGCTGCATGCAACGTTTCATCCATGACATCCCCAGCTCTTGAGTTACCACCACATCTCGGAGCCCCCTTACTCGTCCCGCAGTCGTGGCCGAGTGGTTAAGGCGATGGACTAGAAATCCATTGGGGTCTCCCCGTACAGGTTCGAATCCTGTCGACTGCTCATTTTTTATTTTTCATCATTTTCATTATTTGTTTATCATTTTTTATTTTTCATCATTTTTTTTTTGCCCTACACGAGCATGTGAGCTCACGAGCAGGATCACGAGCAGGATCACGAGCAGGAGCACGAGCACCAGACGCGGGACGGACGGACGGACGGACATGGCTAGCCCCTAAGGAGCTTCGCCCCTAAAAAATGAAGTTAGAATACAAAGAAAGCATTCTGCTGGGGTTGCAAGGTGTACTATCTGTGTCTTCACCAAAATAAGCATTCCTTCATTGAAAAGTGCACGTGCTAGGAGGCCAACTCTCCGATGAACCAAAAATCGACATTGTCAGTTAGAGTACACTAACTTTCAGAAGTAATAGCCATGGGTGTGAAGCACATTTTGTATATTGTGAATTTTTCTTGTAATTGTCGTTTAATTTGAATAGCCGTAGAAGTGTCGGCATTTTTACGCCTTCCACGCATACGTTGTATTTTTAAACAATAAAGTTTTAAGATATTTTCCCCACATTATACCAACCTCAGTTTCTTTTGAAAGAACAGCTAATTGGCCACATTTTGAGTCATTTTGCTCCATACGCAAATTAGTTAGAAAAATAAAAGCGTTTGCACGGATCCTTTGAAAATTGCTACTTTTCTTGTGGTCGGGAAAGAGTTAAGCTGCATCAAAACCAAATGCATATTTGTAGTCAGATTGTAAAGGGAGATGAGCTATCTAAATTTCATTTGAATTGGATCACAAGTTATATACAAAGCTCTAGAGGCAATGTCCTTAAAGCAAGAAACACTTAATTAAATTTGGAACAAATATGTCGTGTATCTTTGGAAAGCAGTGGAAAACACTCGCACAAAACAAAACATTGTGCAACACACTTGTATGGAACTTTTTATTTTTTTTTTTATTTTTACATAGTTTTGGAGTTGATCTGCTAATAATTACCATTTTTAGTTATGACGGTTCAATTAAGATGTTTCCACCTTATCAGAGGAATACTAAATGTTATGATTCTGAAGGTTTCCAGCTGAACGTAAGGAAAAAACAAGGAGTAGAGAAAAAGAGACACACACTGCTTCAGAATCATGTCATACCAACCAGCTCAGCTCCAGGCAGTCACATACTAAATGTTAATCAAGAAGTTGATTCTGGTTGTACTTTTCTGGTAGTAACCTCACTTCTAAGCATAAAGCCTACCATGCCCTTAGTCCCAGGTTTAGCAAGTTGCTAGTTTTGCTGAATAAGCCACAGTCAGGGACATTAATATGCTTAAAGGCCGACAACCAGACCCGAGATTCTGCAAGGCAGAAGATCCTCCTCACCATGGGGGAGGAGGAAACAGGCAACGGTGGACAGGGTAGAAGGGGGGAGAGGAGGAAGCGGGGGAAAAGTGGAAAGCGCGAACTGGTCGTCGGTCTCTAAGCCCAAGAAGAGGTCTGCAGCTAGTTCATTAATTCTAATGCATCTTCTATGGGGCAGGTAAAATGTGTCCTTCAATGGCCTACCGTAGGAAAATGGTAAAGCCCCAAAGCATAAAATCGTAAAGCAGTGTCCTTCTTTTTAAATTATCGTATGCCTACGAGTTGTATACAGTACTCCCGCATTTTAAATTTGACATTCTTCGCATGTACATTGTATGCATGTGTCCTCAGTCGTGCATTATCTCGTGTTGCTTGCATGTTTTTTGTCTATAAGGAAAATGCCCTTTCTGGGAAACAAGTGACATTACTAGCTTTATTGATTTACTAGATCTTCTTCAACTCAAGTTTCTTAAGTCCCTAAATAATGTAGAACAAAAATAATGGAATTCATGTACTCATTTTTACCATGTAACCTAGTATATATTTGTAGAAAATTACAGTGGACTTGGGAAAGTAATTGAGTTACATGGTTCATGATATTGGTTACATAAATTTGTGAAGATACCCAGAGGAAAAGCCCTAGCATAGTTCTAGAGCAGTCATAGTCTGAAAGCCCATGGTGAGGGTTTAAGGTCTCTAAAACAAAAATGGTTGCCCTCTGTTTTCAAATGACTGGTCACCATCTAAAAAAGTCTGTATAACCGTGATGGAGTTGAGCTTTGTATTTCAACGGGAAAATATGTATAAGAACAGTCTTTCACTAGAGGATTACTTGCGGAAGCTACGGGGCTGACCCTTGGGTGCAACAAGCCAGTGCAAGCAGTGCCAAATTCAGATCAGTCAGTCATCATTTATTTTCCTTGAGGGCCCGTGGGGCCCTCGAGGAAAATGATGCCAGATGCCAACAACAAAATGACACTTAAAGAAAGCGTTTTAAGCTCGGAGAGACTTCTGAATTTGGCACCATTTCTAAAATTAACTACTCTGTGGCCACTTGAGTTCATCCAATATTCGCTGCCATTTTCAAAAATAAGTGGTGCACCCCCGACTACCCCTGGGGCAATGCCTACCAGTTAAAAAATCACTGTATGAAAGGGCATGATGAAAGATTATGTTAAAAAGTACTTGTACTTTACTTTGAAAGTACTACATTGTATTTATAGTACTTTACTTCAAGTATATTGTACCCAGTGTACTTACTACTTTACTTGAAGTACATCACCTCTCGTTTACTTCCTGCTTTAAGTACTTCATATAGATGGACTTTACGCAACACTGGTCATTGTAAGAGCTTTTCCAATGTCATCTTTTATTGAGAAGACTCTACAAGCTTTGTCAATTGTTTCACTGGCCATTGATGCTGACACATGTTCGTTGTTGGGAGCAGTGGATTCGTGAGAGCTTGGTTGTTACCAAGAAAAAGTTTGAATCGTGCCTTCTGAATTTTATGATTGGGTCATTCTGGGTTCACAGCACACTTAAAATACTTCCTGTTGTGCGTTTGCTGCTGGATCACTAACCAGAATTTTGTCACATAAACATCCCCGAGCATTGGGTCATACATAATTAGAAATGTTGAAATGCATTTCAGCCGTCGAACGAAGCAAACTTGTCAGACACAACCATTTGCCTGTGACCTTGGTTTTGCAAGCATAATGTTTTTAAGTGAAACAGTGAATAACATACTCCTGCCACTTTAGGCGCACATGCTCTGCTCATGCTCCACACTCTCGGTGACATACTGAATTGAATAGTACAGGCGGGGCGGCGGCAACAGTGCTGGCGTTCATAAAAGAAGCATATAGGGACGGTCATCAGTGACGGGTTACTGGTACCCCTCTTTACACTAACACACGCCTCTTTTGGAGATATCTCAGAAAAAGTTGCATGTCGTGGCATTTGGTCGCGTTTTTAAGGGCGAAAAAGACCATGCGTGATTGTAATTTTTGGTTTTATAGGATGCTTAGGGTACAAAGATTGAGTTTGCGTCATAAAGACATTCTTAAAATGCACTTTAGTGCCCCTGGACATCACCTAAAATTGCAATTTTTTAGAAAAAAACAAATTTTCCTATTTTTGTGTATTGTGGTTCCACAGCTAATAGTGTATACTCCTGCAAATTTTTATTGCAATATCTGAAGTATTTACGGAGAAATAAAACATTTTTGGTCAGCCAACGATGCAAAATCATGTGTTTTTGAAATGTGAAATTTCTGTTTCCTATTTTCAAACTGCTGTAGCTTTGCACCGGTATGCCCTAGAATGATGATCATACTCTCGTTGGAAAGAGCATTTCTTCACAGTTTCAGTGCATTAAATATTTTTGCTCGAGAGTAAACTTTATTCGGGCAAGAACACCATAGAAGTCCAGCTTTCACATAGAAGAGGCTATGCATATGGCCAAGAATCGAAAAGCTCACCCTAATTGAGCACAAAACTGACAAAACCAGCATTCATTTATAGAACCTCGCGTGGGTTTGTCTGCTTTATATTTTGATGATGCTTGCCCCGCTCATACTTGCTGATGTTGGTTTGTGTATTGCAAGCATACCCAATTCCTCACTCATTTCCCAGTCAATGTCCAGATGCCGACAACAAAATGAAACTCAAAGAAAGCGTTTTAAGCTTGGAGTCACTCAGCAAAGCCAGTCTGGAGATTGGGTGTAAGCAGAAGGCACCATCTACGCTCTTGGTGCCTTTTAGTTGCCATGACCACCAGTAAAAGCAAATGTAGTGGTGTTGAAACTTTAAACAGATTTCTCTCAGTTTCACTTTTTTGCAGCAACTTTCGTTTTAGGAAATCTACCATTTCAATGAATTGCTGAATGTATTCTTTGCTGTGGATGTTTCTGAACTGAAATTTAATGAGGAAAGGAGCTAGATATTTTTTTTCTATTTAAATAAAGTTCTTATTGCCAAAAAGTAGAGTTTTGATGAGGAGAAAATGCCCCATTATGTGGAATGCTTTTCAAATTGACATTTTGCATTGAAAAAACACGGATTTTAAGGTAACAAATAGATAGCCCCCCTCCCCCCCCTCCACCTTATGTTCTAGTTACAGCTGAAGCTTAGAAATGCTCAATATTCTTCAGCAATTTTATACGATAGATTTCCTTGCCAAGTGAGGTGACTTACATCAATAGCTGTGTACCTCCCCCTGTAGCTTATTGGAAAATAGTCCTACAGAGATGAAATTTCATAGAGTGCATTTAGGCAACGAGATGAATAGACCCTCCAAATTTCATCAGTATTGAGCCACTGGTTTAACAGTCGACACTTGAGGGTGATGTCACCCCTTAAGACCGCCATTCCACAGTGTGACAGTGGTGACCACAACCGAGCCCCAGTGCGTGATTCATCTGTCAAATGGTTGACAGATTGAATGGTCAAGTGGTTGACCCCATTCAATAGCATTGGCTAATACAACAAGATCGAGTTTATTGGTCACAGGGTTGCCACTAAACAAGGCTCCAGACAGTGAGGTATGAAGTAGATATTGCGTGTCATTTTTAAAAAAAAAAAGCAGAGTTTGACTTTGCCAATTTTGTGTGGGGGCATCTGACTGACATGTGGTCACTGGGGTAGGCTGTGACCTGCCATATATTTGCCTTTAGGAGTCCACTAGCTGCATTCTCATTTTATGAGTGAAGGTTTCTAAACTCGGCAATAATATGATTCTGACTTTGATGGATGCACCACTTAGAATATCTGTGGCTATATATAGGGTGGTTCAAAATCAGTGTTTAAAATGTGTCTTTCGATTTTGAGAACTTTTGCCCATAAAGTTTAGCTATGACAAATTTGTGATGGAAAGTGAGGCATGCTACTTCACTTGAAGTGAAGTTTAGCTATGACAAATTTGTGATAGAAAAGTGAGGCATGCTACCGCACCTGAAGTAACATGCCTCAGGCGCAGCCAACCAAACACTAGTGCAAGGACAAACAGGAAGTACAATGGACCCTAAATTCATGAAGCTCTCCTTATTTGTCTTCACACTACTACTCACATCTTTTTTTGTCGTTTTTCTTGTGCATTAAAATGTAAGTTGCTAGGTGATACTTGTTCTCCCTGCTTTTTCTACTAGTCCATATCTTGTACACTATTTGTGTTTTGCTATGTTTATCCACTAGCCCTTCAGCTCGATTTGGTGCCTCAGGCATGCTCCTGGTATAACATGACTGAGCCATGTTATATCAGCAGCTAATGTGTCCCACTCTGCTCTTTGCATCTCCTGACATATGTGCTTTATGTTGTGAAGAATTTGGGTCCAGTAGCATGTAATTGCTTCTTGTGGAGAAACTGTTTGTTATGCGTGCTTTGTGGCATTTCATGCCTTTGACAGTATGTGAGAGGCACAGATGTTAAAGTTGGGTGTGTGTGGCACATTTCTGTGGAAGGAGCTTGGATGTTGTCAGCACATGGATGATCAGGTTGCACTAACTTGATGGAAGTCCCTATATGCTCATGTGGTAATGCACTTGGCACGGGATGACATTGTTGGCACCTCACCCTGGTTCCGATTGTTGTCGCTCGTAGGCTAGGTAGTTGTGTTCTGTGTCAGCTGTTTTGTGGTTGTGCTGGTAGAGGCTGATATTGCAACTGCTGCAAATATTGGGCTGCATTCACCCCTGACTGTGTGAAGTGGATGACCTAGTCAACCATTGACCTAGGAGGTTTCATGGTTATTGGTTGACCCAGTCAAGCATTAATCTAGAAAGGTTCAAGGTCATTGGTCGACCCAGAAACTTGTCATGGTCATTGGGCGATCCAGGATGATTCAAGGTCATTGGTTGACCCACAGAGTTTCAAGGTCATTGGTTAACAGAGTTTCAAGGTCATTGGTTAACCCTGTCAACCATTGCCTTTGAAAGTCAATCGGCTTAATAAACACATAGCTTTTTGATTTCATTATCAGCTTAGGAGTGAATGGAGCTTGGTATGTATTACCCACACAACTAGGAAAGATTGTAGCTGGCTGTAAAGTAATTGAGAGAGATGTCTTAGTTGTCTCAGCTTTGCACCTAAATGCTTTTAGTTGTTACTCCTAGTATTTTAAATTTTATGTGATTGGGCTGACCAGCCCTGCTGTCCTTGGCTTATGTCACTTGTTTGCAGCTGCTGCTTCCTCGTTCCTAGGGCTTCCAGTTTTCCTAAATATTCTTGAAGTCGGGCATAAGCCCGTGTGTAAACCAGCCTTAAATGCACTTTCAGTCATTCAGTACTTCAAAAGATGTGCATAAATGGCAGTGTGCTTTGGACAAAGGGTATACTTATTTGCTTTCTATTGACTGATGCCACTTAATTGAGCATACATATCTTCAAATAATGAAAACTGCCCTATTCTAGATGGGCTTGCAGTATAGTTGGCAAATGAAAGTTTGGGTTTTCTACTATAGTAAGCTGTCCGATGTATGACAGTTTTTCTTTCTGCATTTGTTTTCCTTACCTGTGGCATCATCATCCTCTTAAGAAATCAAAATGGGGAAATAAATTGGTAGGATTTAAGTGTAATAGAAAGTGCACATTTACAGAACCTTTTGTTTTTGTGACCACATTGGGTCAGAGGAATCAAGCCGACTTTAAACTGTAAAAGTAGAATTTGCGATGTATGAAACTTTACTTTCTCACAAAGATCTGGCTAGGTTTAGTGCTTGCACTGTTATAATTGTTTAAAAAAATTAACCAATATCTTTTTTATGTGATGTAGGTTTGCTTTTGGGTATTTGATTACTTGACAAAATTTCAGAACAGAACATCTTGGGTTTTGTTTTAATGTTGCCTTTCCTTTTTATTCTAAAAATTGAGATGCCCCAATGGCATAAAGCAATGCTACTTCCCATTGACATTTTGCAGTCTATCGGAAACCTGAGAGGTTTACTTTCTACGCTTTTTTAAAGAATAAGTTTTTCCACTGGTATTTTCCTAAAGCAAGCCCACCACCTAGGTAATCATACTTTTCTGGCAAAATTTAGCATCATAATTTGTAAAATTAGTTTTTTTTTTTTGTTAGTCTCTAGGACTGCCTTTGGGCCACCATAACTAATATTTTGTAAAGTTGCATACAGTGTCTTTGTTTGTTTCAAGATTTTAATTAAGTTTTTTTTTTTTCTATAGCTAATTTCAGACATGCAACCTAAGCAGGCACAGGGTGAACCGAATGCATATTTGCCTTTTGAAGGGACTGTGCAAATTTATTTCCTAAGAGATTGCAATGTAATCTAGCAGAGAGGTGTAATTATATTTTGTTTTTAGTGCAGTTATTGAAGGACGAGTTCATTTCAGTAAAGAATGACGAAGAAAAAAATTAACATTGAAGTTAGGGCCATAGTCAGTCACAGGTCAAGAAGAAAAGTTTTTTAGGGAAAGGAAGGATGATGAAGAGGAAGCAGATGGAACGCTGGAGAGAGGAGGAAGTTTCCTACTCTCCTCTCCAGCATTCCATTTGCTTCTTACTCCCCAGCCCTCTGTTCCCTCGAATACTTTTCATAACCTCTAACTGGCTATAGTTGGTATGCAGATGCGATAAAAACAAAAGCAGTGCAAAGACAAGGACAAAGTAAAGGGTAACCAACAGGACACAGCACTGCGAGGACAAAGTAAAAGGTTAAGGTGTGTCCTCTCGGTGACCTTCTACTTTGGCCTTGTCTTTGCAGTGTTTTTGTTTTTATTAAGAAAATAATATGCTTTTTTGTATTGCCAATATAACTTCTGTGAAACCTTTAAATTATATAGTGGACCACTGGCATCTTTTGTCAAAGTGGAAGGGGTTAAATGTAAGCCAATTTTATTTCGTTTTCTTTTCACCCGTTTTTATGTCATCATAAATGCTGCAATGGCCGAAAATGCTATTTGATGATTCTGCACCAAAAAAGGCTTAACTGAACAAAAGGTTAGGGCGCAAACAAGCTGGTGGTTGTTAAACATGTGACTAAAAAACCCGAGACTGGGACGAGAAGGGACGGACAAACACAGTCTCAAACCGGTTTGAGACTGTGTTTTTCCATCCCTTCTCGTCCCAGTCTCGAGGTTTTTTAGTCAAAGGTTAAGCTGGACCTCCGTGTACAGGGGAAAAAAATCATTACTCTTTCTTTTCTACTGACTTGGGCAAACTCATATTTTCAAACTTTCTAGTACAAAATGCACCACCTACGGGCACCTGTGTAGTGAACCGTAGCGTGATACGTTGAAAAACCAATTTATGTGGTCCCTTCAAAAGTCCAACATGCCGTTCAGTCCACCCTGTAGCTGCCTCAAATGGCTGATGAAAGCTGCAGTTTTTAGGCGGCGATTTTTACCGCAGAGAAAACTGGAAGCCCTCCTCTCTCAAGCCCTTGTTTTAGCCCCCGTCTGCATTGTCCTTGTTTCTGCTTTCCCCCCCCCCCATCCTCCCCCTCCCCCCTGCAGAAAGACCCACGGTCTGGAGAGAACTTTGACCCGATATTCACGAGGGCCAGCCTCACCCTGAGCCCTGGCGATCCTATCATCATGCGAGGGCTTACGGGCTCCGAGTTTCAGGGATTTACTTTCATCAACGACCAGTTCGATGGCGTCGCCTCGTTCTAGCCAGAGAGCTACTGTCTTGCAGTTGATGGGGAAACATTGAACGAGTGCATCGGGCGGGGTTTCGACATTGCTCAAGTCCAGCAGTAGGCTGACTCTAGGTCTCTTTGAACTGAATGGTTATGTGAAAACAGTGTCACCCAGTTGAAAGTTAGTTTACCTGCCACTGGATTTTGGAACTGGTCCCAGCTGGATCAAGCTGGAATCGGACAACCCAACTGGATCCAAGTACAGTTCTCTAATCCAGTTGCAAGTGGAGGGATTTTCACCTGGGCAGCATGCTGATGGTTATTTGAGAGCAGTTTTTCAGCATGCTCATTTATTTGTGCTAAAGATTGCTGCACCAAGTTTCAGTTTTGTTGCAGGTGTTTCAGTTAGTTGTTTTACAAAGATCCTGATGTTGGGCAGTTATGTCCACTGAAGGTAGCTGAACTAGGTTGCACTTCAATTGCAAGCGTATTAGATTTAACGAAGACCAGAATGTAACAAAGTTAGTTTTGGGTGTACCGTAAGGTCTAATATGATAAAGTGTGGATATAGTCAAGATATGTTTCATAGAACTTAGGCCAATATGTTATGTTCGAAGATGCATGAAGAGCTGCCGTTGTAAAGATTTCTTTGGAGGTCTCTGCTATGAGGCGTTTCTGGAAACAACAGCCAAATATTTGCCGAGGATTCAATCTATGCATAAAAGAATGGCGCCTTATTAGTACCACATGTTCTGATATGAAGAGGCATATGGCTTCCTAGTGATTAATTGTGCAATATATTGATGTACAATTGAAATATTCTGCAAGGACCCCAAAATTCATCTATTGGAAGAGTGTGGGACAGAAATTGAATTGTTGCTAAACTATTTGTTCCTTAAATTTATCCTTGGTTAGGAGACAGGGTATGTATGTAAAAAAAAAGAGTTACGCACAGTTGATGTTCTATTTCTTGTTTCCTTTTGCAAAGAATGCATACCAATTATTTTTAATGCAGTAGGCTGTTCTGGAGTCACAATTCAGGGACTGCTACACTCGGGCAATGTCAGCATCAAGTTGATGCACCTTTAACATCTCTATGCTTACATACCTCCTTTTTTCTGGAAATGTCTCAGTATTCCATTACCTCCCAAGTTGTCGGAAATGATTCCAGCAACCACCTCCAAGACTCGTCTTATTACCTCTTGCTGCAACTCAATTTACCTCTGCGAAAACTCATTGTACCATTCTTCCAGTGTAAGCTGATTCAGTCTACACTTGACACATTTTTACCAACCTTTACACTTAGCTTAAGCTGTTGGAACCGTGTTTCACTTTGTTGTTTTGCACGTCGTCATAATAGTAGCATGGTAATTATCAATATAGTATATTTACCCAAGTAAGTTGTCTCGTTTGTTCAGTATTTGCATTTATACAATAGAGTCCTCTATATCTGGCGACGGGTTGAGAGGTCAGGGGAAACTTTCCACTTTAGCATAGCGAACGCTGGAGAGCCGGCAACCCTTTCTCCAGCATTCACTGCAGTAAAGGGAAAAGGGGTAGGAGGAGCTTCCCCTGAACTCTTACCCTGACTGTTTAGATCAGAGTTGACAGCACTTGTTTATATTCTTATTATTATTCATTAAAGGTTTTATAATTGTTTTTATTTGTTGTTGTGTCATTGTTGCAAGATTTATTCCTTGAGTTTCTTCTGCAAAGTTTATAATTTTTTAGCCTGAAAGTTTACTTGATCTGGGAAGCAAATATATACAGGTGACTCGGTTTGTGAGAAATCTTCACTTTACAGTATTCTTGGTGCATAAGGAAATTTGCATTTAACCCAGATTACTCATCTTGTAGCTGAAAAAAAAAAAGGCTCACTCTAAATAATTAGCTGCAGAAGCAGCTGCTAGACTAGATCACATGTTTTCTTGGGAAAGGCGGTCGTCAGAAGATCAATGACCTGATATTTGATATGGTGGGGCAACAGCTAGATGACATGACCCCCATGTAGAAATACGATGTTTCTGCGTGGAGGGCATCAGAATTTCCTGTTGAAGTTACGAACACCGGCCAGGTAGCATAAGGCGCTAGTCGATTAGAAGGAATGAATGCATATGTCTGACTCGTTCGAATTGGGTGGTAGCTTGCGCCACCTGGCTGGTGTTTATTTTTAATTGCTTAGGACAGTTCAACCATAGTCTGCGACAGCTTAAAGGGGCACTGACACATCAAAATCATATTTTTGTTATTATCCGAAACGATTGAAAACGATGCCGGGACATTACCTTCAAAATTCGAAACTTGAGAATTCAATATTTGTGAAGTAAAAAAAAAAAAAAAAAAAAATTCCAAATGCCGAATTTGAAGTTCCCGCGCGATCCGCGCCAGTGCAGTGACGTCAAATTTTGCGGTCTCCTGCGAGTCGACTTTCTTTTGCACCTCCGCTCCGAACCACCGCGACCCGAAGCGAGGAGGTGAGGAGCGGGAGAGAAGGGCGCCGGCGGACTGGGAAAAACCGGTTTCTTCGTCCGGTTCCCCGACTCATCGATCATCCTCTGCTCGAGCGCCGCCAACTTTTCCGAGGGAGGATACAAATCCAGGTGGCGGCATCACACCGGACTCTGATTTTTGGTATTTCAAAAAGAAAAGCCGCAGTGCGTTCGCAATTGCGTTAAAAAGCATGTTTTACGATTGCCGTTATTAGATGTTATAGAAATGTGGCCTACAAAGCTTTTAAATTTCATGATTTTTGACGTCACGAGCGAGGAGGTGAGGAGGGGGAGAGAAAAACGCCAAAAATAAAAACGCGCGCGCGCGTAAGGAATTTTTTTTTTGCGTGTCTGACTACAACTTGCATCGTTTTAGACAGAAAAAAAACACACACACAAAAAAAAGAAATACGACCTTTGGGGTGTCAGTGCTCCTTTAAGATTGCAGTAGATGCTCTGCCTCCAGCGCGAGCTTTCTGCCTTTGATGGCACTTCGTCACACGCGCAGCCAAAGCCCAGCCGAAGGCAACAGGTGCATGCTGGAGGCAGAGCCTCTGCTGCATGCTTTGCCTGTCAGCTATCGCCTTAGTTATATGAAATATTGCCTAAATACCGTTGAGATAAAATCACAACATGCCACATCCAGTAGTCTCTCTTTGTGAGCTAAATTTGCTGTGTGTCTTTCTTTTCCAAATGTTTGGTTAATTTCATGCTTGAAATTTTTCACCGAATGTTATTAAACAGTTCTCACTATAGGCAGCTGACAGGAAGGTTTTTGTGGTGTGGGACGATTTGGCACATATGGGGCCTTGTCTGGAACAAAGATGCTTGTGATATGCGATGATTAGCTCAAAAGCAATGCCGCGCTGGTTGATGTATGTGGCACTTTGTCAATAAACGAAAATACCAGAAGGAATACTTTATGAATTTAATACCAGCGGGAAGATGGGGCGGCACCTCGTGGCCGCTTTTGGAACGAGGGCCACATGCCATGGCAAGATGTGCACCAACAGAAAGGCTTGATCACACGTGCGACTGCTTACATCCGGAGAGGCTTGCGATCGGCTCCGCAGCCAGTCCTAAAGGCTCGTTCACACTGTTGCAACCGACTACGACCGAGCCCGACAGAACCGTTTTTTAAAAAGACACTGACACCCCTCAAACATTTTTTTTTTTCATTTTTTTGCCAGGCGATTTATTATGGTGTCGGAAGATGACCAAATTAATATTTTGCTACAGAGTCGCGTATATTTTTATCGAAGCCAAAAAACGCAACAGCTTGAAACCGAAACCGAAACCTGCGGACGGAGGTCGAGTGTGCCGGAAATCACGTGGCTACACCCGACCGTGCGCTTTTTTTCCGTTTTTTTTTTTCCTTTTTTGGTTGCGCGCAGCAGACGACATGCGTTGAGGAACCGTTTTCCGTGCGATTCCTTTGCAGTTATATTTGTTCCGCACGCGGTTCTGCACTTCAATAGTTGATTTGTACACTGAAGAGTTGGCAATGAGTAGTGAGTGCCCCGTGGTGAATGCCCGTGATCGAATCCGAAAAGAATACACCCAAAACAGTGGCCTACCCAGGATTTTATTTTTTCCCCGGGAAAAGGGGGGGGGGGGGGGGTGAGGTGGCTGGGATGTTTATAGCTTGGGTTGCGGAAGAGGGGGAGAGGGGTCAAAATGCATGTGTATATTATAAAGTCGGCTGGATTTCGGGGGGGGGGGGGGGGGGTGGAGGTGGAGGTGCTGAAGCCCGATAAGCCCCCTGGCTACGCCCCTGCCCCAAGATGTTGCCTAAAAAGCTGCCTCACAGGTCCTGCATGTGAAAGTGGCATTGTGCGGCAGAGTCTCACAAGTTTCCGAAAGATGAACGGGATCGGG
Source organism: Ixodes persulcatus (assembly GCA_013358835.2). Lineage (NCBI taxonomy): Eukaryota > Metazoa > Arthropoda > Arachnida > Ixodida > Ixodidae > Ixodes > Ixodes persulcatus. Next base: position 159,546 of record JABSTQ010009732.1, read on the forward strand.
ACCAATGGCTGGCTGCAATTCCTGTAGAACATTTACAAGCACATCGAAAGCGGACGCTACCCGATTTGTATGCTCCATGCATTTTGTGGAAAGTGACCACATTGAGTTCGCAGGTGTCAAAAAGGGAATCTCATACCATTTAGTTCAGCGCCATTGCTACTGCGCCGCGTGGTCGTAAGAGGCTTAAAGGGACACTGGCAGGGTATTAATGCTCGCCAAGGTTGTTTTTGTTTGTGCATGACATATCGGAGCCTTACAACCCAAAAAACTATTTGCGACTCGAATTTTTTTTTTTTTTCTTCCACCCAAAAACCGCCGATCGAGAACTGACCGGTTTGAGTCGCGCTCACTCTCTTCTCTGTGGTCACTTGTCGTTTTCTGTGGTTTAGGCGCAACCACCAAATTTAATCGAGGTCGTGGGTCATTGAAAGCACACACTCAATACTAAAAATAGACAAAACGTATGCTACCCATTTTTTTGTGGCCTCTAACAAATACGTCACAAATACGTTTGGAAAAAAAAAAAAAAAAGTCAGCCATGTGATTTTTGGTAACTTTCTCGTCTATATTTCTTCTTTCTCCCTAGTCCAGTTTCGGTTTCGAGCAGTTGCGTATTTTAACCATATTAAAAATATACGTGACGCTGTAGCAAATTATTGATTGAGTAGTTTTCTGACACCAAACTCACCTGCACAAACCGCATAAGTGTAGCTTTTACAGCTTTTTTTAAACAAAAATTTGTGAAGCTTAAAAAAGAGCTTATACCATCCGTTCAAACCATAAGTGTGCGATTGTGATGAGTTGATCTGGTTTAACTTATTTCTGAACGTGAGAGGTATATTTTAAGTATCCATTCTTTGTTTCTTTAAGACCTCTTAAACGTTTACGACGAAAACAGAGCCGTTTATACTGAGAGAGTTTGACCTTTCGTTAATTTTTTTTCTCATTATTTTTACTTTTTTTGGCTTGAAATCTTTTTACAATGCTAAAGACCTTTTCCACAAGGGCGCCGCCATCTTGAATTGTCGTCACTTTCAGTATGGGTGAAAACATTGTTTTGCCGTCGCCACGGCAATAGAAGACATTTAGGATATAAGCGTAACCGTCACACATTATCGTTTTGCCTCTCCTCTATTTTCTTTTTTTTTTTTTTTACTATTTACAGGTTGAAACGGTTTATTATTTTTTCGTCGCCCATACCGGATACGCCTATTAGGTGGCTGGGGACGGGAGTACACGAAAAAGGTCTATAAACAACAAATTATCATATCTATTACGTACATAGGATCTCACGAATAATCTTCGTTATAGCGAAAGGAAGTCACACGGTCACATATAGATGACGCCAGCGTTCCAGTTTGTTCTTTTGTGCTATCTCGCCCTTTGAGATCTTCAGAGGTTCAAAGGCACAATGTCATAAAGGGCCCCTGAAAAGAAAAAAAAATTGTAAACAGTTTAGTTAGGACACGCGTGTCAAAAAATTAATTTTACGCGAAAAAAAAAAGTTAGAGCAATATTGACGGCGAGAGATTTATTTGAAATTTTGCGCGCAAAGTCCACGACGTCACGGAATGGTCATCAGCTCCACGAAGTGTCGATTTCGCTCTTTCCATCTCAACGTGAAGGCGAACCCGATCCACCTCTCCCCCACGCGCCCGACATGCCGAGAGAGAAAACAAGTGGAAAGGAGGTGACTACCGACTAAATCGCGTCTCACGCCGTCAATTTTGCTCTATTTTCTTTTCTCGTAAAATTATTTTTTTTTTTCTACGCGTGTCCCAACCAGACTGTTTACAAAAACATTTTTTCTTTTCTTTTCAGGGGTCCTTTAAAGGGGCCCTGCAATCATATTTAAGCGTCTGCCTTTTTTGCGGTTTCCACGTCTCTTGGGGTTCGGGAAAGCCAGCGGGCATGGAAAGAGTAACTAAATATCAGTGCGTCATATTTTAACCGGACGACGCGGAAACCTCCTCCGCCTACGAGGGCGACCCACGTTGCTGAAAGCGCGCGAAATGTGACGTCTTTGGTCCTGGGCTTACTACTGGTCAGAGCCGCTAAAAGCTTTTTTTTAGTCGAGATACAAAATATACGTGTTGCGAAGCGTTTCAATTATGTATGAAACTAGTTTTTGTTCAGTATTTTAGATCAGAAAAGAAACAAATGCAGTTTGTAAAGTACGGAAACAAGAAATGATTCGTCGACGTACCCACCACCAAGCGGCGGGAAAAACTGCGCATACTAGAAAGGGCTAGTGGGATGAGGCCCCGACGGACGGCGAGCGTAGAAAAATCCCGGGTGTACGCGGCGGCGCTGCGATCGTATACCGGCTCGAGCATCCGACCGCTTCCGAGCGTTCCGAAGGCCTTCGGCGCGGGCTTGGTCGGCGATTTGGCCATTAGGCGGTATGGCAGCGCGAAGTGGCTCCCGTTCTGAACTGATCTTTACCCGTGTTTGCTGTCGTTTGTGGCCAATGAAGTACTGTTATGCCAAATTAGTCTTTAATCGCTCAGCAAATGCAATGCGAGCCGCCCTGGCCGCCCACTTGACACAGCCTAACCAAAACATGCTTTAGTGGCGCCCTCTCGAGCCGTCGACACGGAGTGCGGCAGCCGTGAAAGCTCGATGAGCCCACTACCCTTCCTCTAGTTCACGGCCACTCAAGCCAGGACCTACGACGTCATGAAGGAGGTTATTTTTTGCTTGTTTTTTGTAATTCTAATTTGCCTATAACTTTTAAAATAAAGCGAAATTTGAGAAAAGAAAAGTTTCATTAAGTTACTACGTTCAGTGCGCTCAGGTTCGGTGCAAAATAAAAACCAGGGTCTTTATGCTCGCCGAGGTTTTTAGTTGTACGTGACATATAAGAGCCCAACTACCCAGAACAGAATTGGCGGCTCGGAATTCGGTTTCTTTCCGCCCGAAAACCGCCGATCGAGAACTGGCCGGTTTGAGTCGCGCTCACTCTCTTCTCTGTGGTCACGGGCCGTTTTCTAAGGTATCGAAGCGACGACCAAATTTAATCGAAGTCGTGGGTCATTGAAGGCACACAGTCAGTATTAAAACTAGAAAAAAATATGAAACCCATTTTTTGTGGCTTCCAAAAAGCTGCAAATACGTTGGTTGAAAAAAAAAAAAAAGGTAGCACAGACAACCGGAAGCTTTCTGTGCGTTCACTGAAAATTCTCAACATGGCGTCGTTTCGCGTATCGTGGGACTAGCGGATGACAGCGGACGACGGGCGTTGGACCTCTACTTCAGAACTGTTGTTTACGGTACCGGCGAATTCTGTCTTCCTTCGAAAGAGAAATTTTGGACCGATCAAAAGAACTGATATTCATCCCGTACGACACGCCCGACCAGCAAGCCGATTGCACGAAGACGCCGCCGAGCCGTCGTCCCTTCTCGTTGCTGAACTGAAGACATCGCTCGCTCAAACGTCAAGCACGAAGTGCGTACTTCGAGTTGAATACGAACGCGTACGGTTTCTTTATGAGGTGCGAATTTGGTCTCTGCGTGGTGCTGCCCGACTTCAAGCCGGGAGTGCATGAAATGAAGGGAAATCAACAGCAAACTACCGACTTACAGTCAACTGGCTCCATTAGTACGCACGGAACAGTTTCTTCGCTAGCTCAGTGGAAAGACATCCGATTTACACGCAGCGAGCACGGGTTCGATCACTGCTGTGGGTGTACCATTTTTTTTTTTAAGCATTTTGCGATGTTTACAGTTCTTTTTTTAAACAATTATCACTAAAAAAAAAAAAAAAAAACAATTGTTGTGGACGATACGTCGCTGAACTAAATGGTATGGGATTTCATTTTTGACACCTGCGAACTCAATGTAGTCACTTTCCACAAAATGCAAGGAGCATATGAATCGGGTAGCGTCCGCTTTCCGAGCTTCGCGTAACTGTTCTACAGGAATTGCAGCCAGCCATTGACCCTGACCCGTTGATCTTTCGGAAACTTGTGCACTCTGCCGCACAATGCCACCTTCAGATGCAGAACATGTGAAGCAATTCTTCACGCAACATCTTGGGAGTATTCTTTTCGGAGCCGATCACGGGAATTCACCACACTACGGCACTCGGGCACTCGCTACTAATTGCCAACACTTAAAGGGCCTCTGACACGCCAAAAAAAAATTTTTTTTCATGCTAAACGTTGCAATGGCATATCAGGACATTACAAAAAAATTGTTTCACTATAGAGTTGCGTAGTTTTTTTTATAAAAAATAGAAATACGAGGCCCAATTCAAAGTTCCCGCCGTGCACTGTGACGTAACAGTGTACCGCAAGGTGTCGGGGCGGTCAGAAAGGAGGCATCGAGCTACGTCACTAAAAGTGGGTTAACCGGAAGTCGCGTGAGTTTCACTCCTCGTGCTCTCCGCGACCGTGCCTAAGACTTTTTTTCTTTTTATTATTCTGCTCTTCGTACGAGCGATCGTAGAAAACGAAGTTTCAGTTCCACTAGCTCTTTATCCCTGCACCGTTGGTTAGTTTGCGTGCTGTAAAATTTGAGGACGAAGAGTCAGTGGATCGACGTGATGGAGGTCAATGATGAAAGCGTTGCGAGTACAAGCCAGTGTACGAGTGCATGCCGTCAGTCCGATAATACAGGGCTATACTGGGCGCAAAACAAGCTATCAAGTTTTGAAAAAAAAAAAAATTAGAACGCTCGCAGAAATTAGGATTGCTAGCATACGACACGCCCGATCGCATTGCTGAAGGTTGAGACACCGAGGTCGTTGAATCATCGGATACTCTCCAGGCTGTAGATGCCTGCCGTCTAAAGAATACGAACTGGTGAGTGTACCAAGTACAAGTAAACGTCGAGCACAAAGTACGTATTTTGTCTAGAGCATGAGTAGAACTTGTTTACTGGGTGCTCATGCGGCCGATGTATGTCTCTCAGAAATGCATGCAGTGTGATCTCTTCTTCAGTTGCTGAAATACCGGGACAGTCCCTCACACAGCACCTTCTAGGCATTGTAGTTGATCACGTCAATTCACTGACTCCGCTTCTTCTACCTTTACAGCAACATTAAGCGATGAAAAGCAAATAAAAGAAACCTTGTCTGCTTGGATCGCTCGTGGAGGTGCGGAGAATAACAAAAATATTAAAAAAATATTACACGCGCTCGCGGTAAGCACGAGGAGGGATACAACTCACGTGACTTCCGGCGATGCCTCCCTTCTGACCGCCCCGACACCTTGCGGTACACTGTTACGTCACAGTGCACGGCGGGAACTTTGAATTGGGCCTCGTATTTCTATTTTTTATAAAAAAACTACGCAACTCTATAGTGAAACAATTTTTTTGTAATGTCCTGATATGCCATTGCAACGTTTAGCATGAAAAAAAAAATATTTTTTTTTGGCGTGTCAGAGGCCCTTTAAATGTACAAAACAACTCATCTTGAAGTACAGAACAGCGAGCGGGACAAACATAAATGCAAAGGAATCGCACGGCGAGCGAACGCATTTCGTCTGCTACACGCGAAGAAAAAAAAAACAAAAAACAAAAAAACATGCACGGTCGGGTGTAGCCACGTGTTTTCCACCAGTCTCACTATCCTCTCCACTTCCCCGTGTGGTGCGGGAGTTTCGGTTTCGCTTTCGAGCAGTTGCGTTTTTTGGCTTTATTTAAAAAATACGTGACTCTGTAGCAAAATATTAATTGGGTAGTATTCCGACACCATAATAAATCGCCTGACAAAAAAGGAGAAAAAAAATTTAGGGGAGTGTCAGTGTCCCTTTAAAGGGGTACTCCGGCGATTTTTGAGCTACCTCAACTAACTATATTTTCTGACTCCCCGGCATTTACCCTTTCCGGTATGCTATTTAGTATCGCGAAATTCATAATAGTTATTGCGAAATCGGCAAATGAAAATGATGCAAAAACCAACATTCAAATATTCCCGCACTTTCCAGTGCCGTGACGTCAGTGGCGGGCAGGCTTGCCAGTCGAGCGAGCAGTCTAAAAAAATAGAATCTGCCAATCAATTGTTCCGTGCTGGAGCGCGGATCCTGGAGCGAGCTTCCAAAGCATTCATTTGACACAATGAAACTGCTTCCAATCAGTTGGGACACCCAAAAAAAAATTTTTTTTCATGCTAAACGTTGCAATGGCATATCAGGACATTACAAAAAAAATTGTTTCACTATAGAGTTGCGTAGTTTTTTTTTATAAAAATAGAAATACGAGGCCCAATTCAAAGTTCCCGCCGTGCACTGTGACCGTAACAGTGTACGCAAGGTGTCGGGGCGGTCAGAAGGGGAGGCATCGCCGGAAGTCACGTGAGTTGTATCCCTCCTCGTGCTTACCGCGAGCGCGTGTAATATTTTTTTAATATTTTGTTATTCTCCGCACCTCCACGAGCGATCCAAGCAGACAAGGTTTCTTTTATTTGCTTTTCATCGCTAATGTTGCTGTAAGGTAGAAGAAGCGGAGTCGGTGAATTGACGTGATCAACTACAATGCCTAGAAGGTGCTGTGTGAGGGACTGTCCGGTATTTCAGCAACTGAAGAAGAGATCACACTGCATGCATTTCTGAGAGACATACGTCGGCCGCATGAGCACCCAGTAAACAAGTTCTACTCATGCTCTAGACAAAATACGTACTTTGTGCTCGACGTTTACTTGTACTTGGTACACTCACCAGTTCGTATTCTTTAGACGGAAGCATCTACAGCCTGGAGAGTATCCGATGATTCAACGACCTCGGTGTCTCAACCTTCAGCAATGCGATCGGGCGTGTGTATGCTAGCCATCCTAATTTCTGCGAGCGTTCTAATTTTTTTTTTTTTCAAAACTTGATAGCTTGTTTTGCGCCCAGTATAGCCCTGTTATTATCGGGACTGACGGCATGCACTCGTACACTGGCTTGTACTCGCAACGCTTTCATCATTGACCTCCATTCACGTCGATCCACTGACTCTTCGTCCTCACATTTTACAGCACGCAAAACTAACCAACGGTGCAGGGATAAGAGCTAGTGGAACTGAACTTCGTTTTCTACGATCGCTCGTACCAAGAGCAGAATAATAAAAGAAAAAAAGTCTTAGGCACGGTCGCGGAGAGCACGAGGAGTGAAACTCACGCGACTTCCGGTTAACCCACTTTTAGTGACGTAGCTCGATGGTCTCCTTTCTGACCGCCCCGACACCTTGCGGTACACTGTTACGTCACAGTGCACGGCGGGAACTTTGAATTGGGCCTCGTATTTCTATTTTTTATAAAAAAACTACGCAACTCTATAGTGAAACAATTTTTTTGTAATGTCCTGATATGCCATTGCAACGTTTTAGCATGAAAAAAAAATATTTTTTTTTTGGCGTGTCAGAGGCCCTTTAAATGTACAAAACAACTCATCTTGAAGTACAGAACAGCGAGCGGGACAAACATAAATGCAAAGGAATCGCACGGCGAGCGAACGCATTTCGTCTGCTACACGCGAAGAAAAAAAAAACAAAAAACAAAAAAACATGCACGGTCGGGTGTAGCCACGTGTTTTCCACCAGTCTCACTATCCTCTCCACTTCCCCGTGTGGTGCGGGAGTTTCGGTTTCGCTTTCGAGCAGTTGCGTTTTTTGGCTTTATTTAAAAAATACGTGACTCTGTAGCAAAATATTAATTGGGTGTATTCCGACACCCATAATTAAATCGCCTCCTGACAAAAAGGAGAAAAAAATTTAGGGGAGTTTGTCAGTGTCCCTTTAAAGGGGTACTCCCGGGCGATTTTTGAGCTACCTCAACTAACTATATTTTTCTGACTCCCCTGGCATTTAACCTTTACGGATATGCTATTTCCGGTCACACAGTCAGTATTAAAACTAGAAAAAAAATATGAAACCCATTTTTTGTGGCTTCCAAAAAGCTACAAATACGTTGATTGAAAAAAAAGGTAGCACAGAAAACCGGAAGCTTTTTGTGCGTTCACTGAAAATTCTCAACATGGCGTCGTTTCGCGTATCGTGGGACTAGCGGATGGCAGCGGACGACGGGCGTTGGACCTCTACTTCAGAACTGTTGTTCACGGTACCGGCGAATTCTGTCTTCCTTCGAAAGAGAAATTTTGGACCGATCAAAAGAACTGATATTCATCCCGTACGACACGCCCGACCAGCAAGCCGATTGCACGAAGACGCCGCCGAGCCGTCGTCCCTTCTCGTTGCTGAACTGAAGACATCGCTCGCTCAAACGTCAAGCACGAAGTGCGTACTTCGAGTTGAATACGAACGCGTACGGTTTCTTTACGAGGTGCGAATTTGGTCTCTGCGTGGTGCTGCCCGACTTCAAGCCGGGAGTGCATGTAATGAAGGGAAATCAACAGCAAACTACCGACTTACAGTCAACTGGCTCCATTAGTACGCACGGAACAGTTTCTTCGCTAGCTCAGTGGAAAGACATCCGATTTACACGCAGCGAGCACGGGTTCGATCACAGCTGTGGGTGTACCAATTTTTTTTTTTTTTTTGTCAAGCATTTTGCGATGTTTACAGTTCTTTTTTTAAACAATTATCACTAAAAAAAAAAAAAAAAAACAATTGCTGTGGACGATACGTCGCTGAACTAAATGGTATGGGATTTCATTTTTGACACCTGCGAACTCAATGTAGTCACTTTCCACAAAATGCAAGGAGCATATGAATCGGGTAGCGTCCGCTTTCCGAGCTTCGCGTAACTGTTCTACAGGAATTGCAGCCAGCCATTGACCCTGACCCGTTGATCTTTCGGAAACTTGTGCACTCTGCCGCACAATGCCACCTTCAGATGCAGAACATGTGAAGCAATTCTTCACGCAACATCTTGGGAGTATTCTTTTCGGAGCCGATCACGGGAATTCACCACACTACGGCACTCGGGCACTCGCTACTAATTGCCAACACTTAAATGTACAAAACAACTCATCTTGAAGTACAGAACAGCGAGCGGGACAAACATAAATGCAAAGGAATCGCACGGCGAGCGAACGCATTTCGTTTGCTACACGCGGAGAAAAAAAAAAAAACAACAAAAAAACGCACGGTCGGGTGTAGCCACGTGTTTTCCGCCAGTCTCACTATCCTCTCCACTTCCCCGTGTGGTGCGGGAGTTTCGGTTTCGCTTTCGAGCAGTTGCGTTTTTTGGCTTTATTTAAAAAATACGTGACTCTGTAGCAAAATATTAATTGGGTAGTATTCCGACACCATAATAAATCGCCTGACAAAAAAGGAGAAAAAAAATTTTGGGGAGTGTCAGTGTCCCTTTAAAGGGGTACTCCGGCGATTTTTGAGCTACCTCAACTAACTATATTTTCTGACTCCCCGGCATTTACCCTTTCCGGTATGCTATTTAGTATCGCGAAATTCATAATAGTTATTGCGAAATCGGCAATGAAAATGATGCAAAAACCAACATTCAAATATTCCCGCACTTTCCAGTGCCGTGACGTCAGTGGCGGGCAGGCTTGCCAGTCGAGCGAGCAGTCTAAAAAATAGAATCTGCCAATCAATTGTTCCGTGCTGGAGCGCGGATCCTGGAGCGAGCTTCCAAAGCATTCATTTGACACCATGAAACTGCTTCCAATCAGTTGGGAACAAATTCTACAGTCCAAAGAGTGAATCCCTGCACTTCCACTGACGTCACTTTTTCGTTGTTGCCAGTAGAGACTTTCAGTTTGAAAAACACGGTGAAGACCAAAATTGTAAATTCAATAAATTCGTGAAAAAAAAAAATTAATTTAACCTAATATTTGGGATACTATTTTAGCGATGTTGTTTGGCGAGTTTAGCAAAATTTCAAGCAAATCGGGGACCATGAAGAAATCGCCGGAGTACCCCTTTAAGGCCCGATACAAGGCCTATCCAAAACAGGAGAGACTTCAAAGCGTACGGGGCCACACAACTTTATTTTATTTTATTTTCTGCCATATTTCGTGGGCCGGTCCGCTTTCGTAAATTATTATTATTTTTTTATTTTTTGTTGCCGGGGGGGGGGGGGGGGAGTTCTTTTTTTTTTTTTAGTTTCTGCTTTTGAAGGAGGCCTAAAGGGTGCTTATCTCGGGGGTCCGGATAGCCACTCACACGCTCTGTTGGCTATCCGTCAAGGTCTCCGCTGTTCATGTCAGAACTTCCCGAAAACGGGAAAGGGAAGGATACGAGGGCGAGGAGGCCAAGCTTGGGCCGCGGCAGAACAGATGGCCCATTGGCAGGTCGCGTGTGACGTCAAGCTTGTCGAGCACCCACGTCACCGAAAAGCAAAGGAGGCGAGGAGGAAGGCCGCGCTGTTTGCGTGGTTGATGTCCGAACAGAAGGCCGACGGCCGGACTTCAACTTTCACTTCATATGCCGGTGAAGTGTCGCGTCACGCGTCCTGGAGTATCCCGTTTGAACACCCCTTCAGACGGGGCAATTTTCCCTATTTTGCTGACGAGTTGTTCCCTACGATTCCCTAGATCCTTGCGATGCGGCTCGAAACGGGCGAGCAACTCCGATAACTCGGAGACATTTCAAGCATGCAGCCAATCGGGGACGCGATATTTTCATGTGACCTCACCTAATCCGCGAACGCGGAATCGTGAAGTCATTCTTGGCTATCAGAAGATGGGAAACGTGCAATATACATTTTATTTTAGAAAAAAAAAAAAAAGTGAATGTGAGTTAATTCAATTATAAATTAAACGGGCGAATGCTAAACTATGAAGGGGAAAAACAAAAGTTCAATCTGTCGGAGAATAAATGCTGCAAAAGCTGATTGACTTCGTAGATCGATAATTTCTGTTCCGGCACGTGTTTATCGCTTGCGGAGCATTGGGATTTAAACGGAATAGCATACCTAACTATCTATTCCCCGATGGTCTAGGGAACGTTACATTCGTTGCACGGCTTCTAGTCTTGCTTTCTTCTAGAAGACATGGCACAGGCTTTGTCTCCTAGGAGGTGTTGATTGAGCACGCGGCCTCCGGGTTCATCTTCCGATTACTTCAGATTTTCAAAACGTCACGTTTGTCTGCCGGTCTGAAAAACGGGTCTTCCGTACCGTCGAGTATTGTATTAGAGTCACCGAACTACAAACTGCTTATCTTCCGAGTTCGCCGATTTTGGTAAACCGTCATACTGTCGTAGCCTTGGTTCGACGATTCATCGGTGGCAAATGTGTAGAAACTAAGAACGCCATCAGAAAGGGGAGGGGGAAATAGTAACGGTGCAGATTACTCTTGTGGTTACTTCCTAATAAATTCATTCGAATTATTCGAAAGTAACGCCAGAAAGTATTGGATTACAAGTATTTTGATTACTTGTAATGAGCACCATACAAGTCTGCGTATACGACCTACGAAAAGCCTCTGGTCTCGAGACTAGTCCGCACCGGCGCTCGCGCGTCAAGCTTCACCGCTTTGCACCGGCGTGCAAGGAGCAGCGGTTCACCAGGGGGATGCACCTGGCTTAGCGACGTGTGCTCGGAAATTACGTATTTATTTATTTATTTATCATGCCTCAAATCGTCCTGATGGGGCACTGCGTGAAAGGGGGGAAGGGGGGGGGGGGGGGACACAACCTGCGCAGTGCTTTTTGAGGGACCCAAAGCATATGGGCCGCCTACTCCAAAACTCTCCGACTACTATTATACGATAACTTGCACGAGACTGTGATGCAACTGCTACTTTCGGCTTGAAATGTTGCCGGAACCCCCCCCCCCCCTCCCCCCCCCCCCCCCCCCCGTTGGTGTCGTTCGTCTGGTTTCGTCCCACGTCATTTTGTGCGCGGAGACAGTGTTTTTTTCCCGATCGCTAGAGTTCTTTTTCCGGTTGTGATCGGCTCCGCTAGCCAGAGTAGTCGGCAACATAAGGAAGCACTCGGCTCGGTGCTCGGTATTACAATGTATACATAGCGCGGTCTTTATTCGAGTTTAAGACGAGTCGGCGCTCGAGAAATCGTCTCGTCGGCGGCCAAAAAAATAAAAAATAAATGGCACTGGCTGACGCCTTCGGACTGCTCCGAAAAGAGAGAAAACAACGAAGCAAGCGTGAGTTGCTGCGTTTCGTGGAGATGCATCTGCTTGCTTCTGCGTTTCAACACAACGCCAAAGACGACGCAAAATGAAGAATCACTGGCGTGGGAATGAATTTGAAAAATGGCGAAACGTGTCACCAGCAGGACTGCAGGCAGAGTATGAACGGTAAAGTTTGTGGTTTTCGAACACTGCGGTAAGATTTCGAACCGAAACTGACGTTAGCTCTGCGGCGGCGCTGCTGTCGGTACCGCGCATGCGCAGATCGCAGCGCAAGTTCGTCTGCTTTTTTTTTTTTTTTTTTTTTTGCCGGGGTTGTGGTAACGTCAATACGCCGAGTTCTGATTGGCTCTGATTAAAGGATTGTGGATAGACCGTAAAGAAAGCTGCCTGTATGTCGCCTCTTATTCCTACCTCCATGGCACAAGGTTGACCTTCTCGAGTTACTTTTGTAGATCGACCTCTAATTTAAAAGAATCGCGCCGAGACAAAATCAAAATGCGACGACGGGACTTTTGGTTTAATGGTGTTGCGTGTGAGTAGTTTTGTAAGGGGTCGTGCCAACCGCGATCAAACCAAATGGTGTTTCATGGCCCCTGTTTTCTGCTACAATTGCTTCAGGAAATACAGTAGCTGAAAGAGTCAGCCAATAATATGGGACACTTCGGAGAAGTGATCACGTGTCCATCGAAGCAATCCACACCACACTGTGCTTTATTGTCGTCGAAATTTCGTGGCATGAACGACACACCTGTTGAGGCGAAACTGGGTGTCTGCAGTGTCCCCACAGAGATCCCGAAGGACATTCGTCAGGTCATCTTCGAGTTCTGCCCTCGATTCCTCCGACAGCAACGCCAGATAGGGAAGAACGGAAACGTTTGTTTCTGAAGGAAAAAAGTGAGACGAAGTGCTTATTTATTAAACCAACAGACTAGGAAGAAGAGAAAAAAGGTAAAAAGAACGACGCTTTGGTGTAACGACACTTTAGCCATGGGTAGATGGATGGATGGATGGATGCTAACAGCTGTACCTTTTCTAACGGGCGGTAGCTTGCGCCACCTAGCCATCTTGGTGCATAAAATCATGGTGGCCAGTTGCCCGAAGCGTTATCCGAAATCGCAGGAAACGGTTTTGCGTTCAACAGAAATGTTAAAAAACAATGCGCGATAAAGCAAACCGAAATCACCTGAGCAGTCCGACACCGTATAAAGAACTCTGGAAATCGCATTTTGTTTTCTTTTTTTCATTCTAACGATTGACCCCGTAAGTGATGACGTCACAACATGGCGCTCCGCTCCCAACAAACCGCTGTTAGGGCTGTTGTTATGGATAAATGCATAGGGGCTCGACACGAGGTTAGAAATTGTCTCATATAAAAGTAAATCATTTTTTGTAAGCCTTGTGTCTTGTCAATATCCAATCACGAAGATTTTTTCTATCGTCTCCGTACCATAAAGCGACGACAAAAGCCCGTTATAAAGTTTTACAACCGGTTCTGCTTTCGTAGCAGACGACATAGTGGCTTCGCGGGTTCAGTGGTTCTTTCTGAGGGAGTACACGACCGCATTGAATCAGGTTGGTGACAATTGACGAAACTTCTATTCTCGGGGTCAACGTTCTGTGAAATTTCGGAAGCGAAGAGTGCCCTTGCACAGCTTTGATCGACGCTCCAGGTGCGCGAGCGCGAACGCCTTCCCTGGGAGATCGCTTCCGCAATATTTGAGAAGCTGAAAACCCTGTGAAGCCGAACCACGTACTACGACAACGTGAAGTGTATTAATGTCTAAGTGCAGGCCAGCAGACGTTTCAAGGATTTCTGGCCGGTTGCTTCAGTGCACATCTATGTGATCCAACGAACTGTCCGAATCAGATATATATTGTCGCAGATGGAAGCGACAAGGCAAGAGAGAAAATAAAGATTTAATCGGCGAACTTGTGCCTGGAAACAAAAGAAAGGATGAGCGTGAACGGCCGCAGCCACGAGCGACTGTGATTCGGCGTGACAGCTGCCGTGAAGCCACGCTCGGCTCCATATTTAGTATAGTCAGCATCTCGAGCATTCGACCTAGAATGTTCGTTAGTGAGCTAGGGCGAGGCTGACTTGGCAAGTTCATTCTGGCTTCCTTTTTCACACTCGGGGTAAGAGAACTCGAATCTTCTAGAGGCATGGAGAAGGGTTCCTTCTCAGTCATGCATGCTTGGGGTCTTACTTAAGACTGAAGAATCAGTAGTTTTTATTTCTCAGTTTGATGATTGCAAGGCAGTTACGAAACACGCAGCCATATTGCGAGCCTGAAAAACAAAATTTGGGGTCTGCAGCCGCTCGTGTGAGAGTAAAAATAATTGCTCTTTCATTACAGTGCACGTCAACTGCAGAATGAGAAAGAGGGCCCGACGCTGCTTTGATATCACGTTCTAAACATATGCTTTTCTGGGTGTAGTTTTAGCAGATCTCCATGCTTGTGATGATTTTCGTCAGACGGTATCCCGTATCGCACGCAAATGCAATTCGTTTTTATAAACCTGATTAGTTCTCTTAGGCCTGACAAATTCCAAATAAACACAAAATATAACTTGTAGTATTGTGCAAACGATTCAAACTGTTGCAGACGGCATACTTCAGTCATTCCGTGTGCGTTCGTCATGCGTTCGTCGTCTGCAACAGGCATCTCGAGAAGTCCCGAGGAACGGAAGTTGCCGTCGCAAATATTTCAGAAACAGCCGATTCTCGGCAAACTTCTGTCGTGGTAAGCGTGAAATGTAGGCTTCCTTTATCTATTTTTCTTAGAGGTTTAAATTCCACGTCCGATTTTTGACCGTTCGTTCTTTCGGAGCGAAATCCAGTCCCATATATTTATAGTAACGGTTTGTTTGGAGCGGTGACGGCACACGGGGTCAATTGCCAACTGCACCCGCTCTGAGCAAAGCACCAAAAAGGTGACGCCCATTAAAAAAGCGGAGAATGGGCGCCGGTAGTTTGAGCGTGGCTATAATGGCTCTAGTATGCCCTTGCACCCCACACTGAGGCTCGTAGTTCCTCGTGTCTTCAATGAAAACGTTCAAAGGAAGCTTATCAGCAACAAATTATCCGGTCGACTATTGTCAGTGAACTGCTGCAAGCCGTAATCCACCCAAGACACGATTTAAATCCTCTCAAGTTCGACGTGCGTGCTAAGCATTGCTCACAATTAAAACGTATCCGTTCTTCTTGTGTAAAGTCATTTTTAGAACTGAGAATACTACTACGGTAAACGACGATTGATTGAGCGGCAGCAGAGGGGGTGATGGACGGCGTCTAAAATGGAGCAACTCGAAGAATGGAAAGCGTTCGCAAGCGGGCAGGGAGGCGGGGGCATTCGCAGACGATCGACGTTTTTTGACTCCTTGCACTTAGTGTTGCAAACGCGGTCCATAAACCACGTGACCCCAATCGGGTAGTTAGAAACACTGAAATGTTGGACACATCTAATATTGAGAGGGTTAACACTCTCACGGTGGACACATCTAATGTTTTATCTGGGTTAAAGTGACGTCACGCGATTCGAAAATAAGGTAGTCAAACAATTAACTTACTCACGACCTGGTCCAACTCCTTGAGAGTTCGAACTGAGGATATAACCTCGCATACGAGAGGTGTGAGGTCGGCCTGCTTGAGGAGATTGAGCACATACGATTTTAGGGCCGTCTAATCTTTGAAATCCTGAGTTTTTGAGATGAAATTCTCGCAGATCTGAAACCAAAGTTCACCCCGCTCAGTTCGAAGTTTCCTGGTATCCTTTTGAATCACTCCAAAACATCTATGCTCCATTCACTTCGACTCCGGCTTCCTTGTGACTCTGTCGCCAGGTGAATATTTTGTTAGGCTTCGTATTGCGGCAGCACCAAGCCTAACCGCCTAAGCAGCCGCTCGATGAAGTCAACACCGCCGGGTCCTCACGTCGTTGCACAAAAAAAAAAACGCCATAAAAAAAACAAAAAAAACACGTACACTTTCGGGATTTTGCGACATAAAATCGGGTCTGTGAAGACAGCGGCAAAAAGCAGAAAACTTGCGCCGAAACGTTGGAGCTGCAAACAATTTTGTTGTTGCTTGGTACACGATGCCGTGTTTAAATAAGTTCGATGTTTCAGTCTTTACGGCATGAAAACAAGTTGGAGCAATTGGCTGGCGGGGTGATATAAATTCATTTAAGCTTCAAACGTCACTGAATTCGTAACCTGTCACATGCAGTAGATGGCTCTGCCTTTTGAAAAAAAGTGTTATATTCCGTTACACATTGTGTTTTACGTAAATATATGCAAAAAAAACAAAACAAACAAACGTCGATTCAGAAAGTTACTTACCCCTTTGTACGGTGTCCAGCGGTCCATTTTCACCAGTCTCCTCCAAGCCTCATAGCCCACCCAGCGACCCATGAAGGTGATGAAACAATCTCCATCATCAGTCATCAAGTCGGCAATGTTTCGAAAAGCTGTCGCCTGGTCCTTCACCCAGTGCAAGGTGTAAAAAGAATAGACACGATCGAACTTGCCGTACTTGGCCAATAGTCCCGAAACTTCTCCTGCGATGTCGTGTATCTCGTACGAGATCTGCGGATGCCCGTAGTGTTTCCTCGCGTACCGTACCATGTCTTCGGACAGGTCCGTGGCCACCATCCTGCGGCAGGGTTGGCACCGTGGGAGGAGATGCTGGCACGTGAAGTCGCCCGTCCCGCATCCCACGTCTAGAAGCTGCTGGTCTGTCTTGGACGCAGTCTTTCTGGGCGATGTCTGCAGGAGTTCGAGCTCTTCGATGTTCGCGGTTCTCTGGAGCACGTTGGCATTGGCGTAAAGCTCCGGAACGAATGCGGGAACCGATTTGAATCCTTCGGCAATACCAGGATAAGAAGATTCGGCCATGCTGGCGAGCCCGAGGAGTCTTTGAACTCGATGTGAATCTTTTTTAAATGTAGAATCCGTTTGCTGGCTCAGAGGGTGATTCTGAAAAAAGATGCCAAAATGTTCGGTTGGGCTAGTTGGTTCATGACTGGATAGGAGCGCCGAAGGACAGGGACAAAGTGAAGAAGGTAACAACAGCACGGAGAGCACTCGCAACTGAAAGTTTATTAGAAAAACACACTGACTTCAAATATCTTTTGGCGACGCGCTATCTCCACTATTTCCGCGCAGCGTTCGCCTCGTCATCGTCCACCCCGGCAAGGCACGGCTGCGTGTTGCCACTGCGTGGCCGATAAGAAACATCGCCACCGCAGCGTCACCGTCTAATGCCGGTGACGTTTGTTGCGTCTCCGGCGGTAGGAAAGATGAACAGGAGGACGCTTAAGCTTCGCCTTTAATAGTGGAACGCGAAAGCCGCGCAAGCGTGTCTGCGTGGCCTAGTTAGTAGCGTGTCTGGCTTGCAACCGAAGGGTCGTGGGTTTGAATCCCGCCTATAATTCTTCAAATTGTTTCTATAAGGCAATTGAATTACTTTATAAAGTGAGATCATTTGAGACATGCGGCGACTTTTAATTAGCATTACGTGTCACGTTTTAACTACTTTTATTCCACGCGTGATGTCACGTGGGCGTTGTGGGTTGTTTGAAATTCTCGCGCGTGGTCATGTGGCTGTGACGTCATGACCCTATCGACCAATCAGGATTTTTTCATCCTGCCGACTCTGGCTTTTCTGCGACACGAGCTCAATGACGCTCTCGCGTTAAAAAGCAGGCTGCATGGCTGGGGAATCGGTGGCATCCCGGCTCGATCTATCTTGACCAATGTGCACATTTCCCGCAGTGTTTTAGAGAAGCATGCGACGACGGCATGTTCCAAGTTGCCATGCTGCAATCGGACTTAGAAAAAGCCTTTGACCGTGTTAAGCAGGACGTTCTTTCTGATGTGTTGAAGCATGTAAATGTGGGTAGAGTTATTTTTAATGGAGTAAAAATGGCGTACCAAGAGTGCACTACCAGGCTCATTGTCAACAAGGAGTTGACGGAACCAGTACACGTACGAACATCTGCGAGGCGAGGGTACCCTATGTCGCCGCTATCGTTCAACCTTAATTTGGAGGCTATTTTGTTCAAGTGTTGTCACAAGTAAGGAATGTCGCTGTTTCCAGCTAGAAAACGAAGAGAAAAAGATAATGACCTACGCAGATGGCATCGCGTTGTTTTGTTCTCATAAGCCTGCTATCACTGCGGCCGTTACGTTGGCAAAAAAAAAAAAAAAATCTTTTGTGATGCCATAAATCTGAGCAAGTGCTGCGGGTTTCGGCACGGAGCGTGGGCCAACTCCTTCCATATTTGAAGGAGTGTGTTGGGACCGGGTGCCGTGCACTTACCTCGCGGTGTTCCACTAGGCTGTTACCGTGAAAACAAACCCTAGGTCGGGAGTCGCCACCGACCTAGACAGGCGCGCTTCCCGCTGGAAGCAGCGTGAACTGTCTATTTTCGCTAGAGCGACAGTCTGTCATATCTTTTTGATTGCAAAGCTTGGTGCGTACTTCAGGTCATCAATTGTGCGCGCGTGAATATTCAGAAATTTCATCGCGTCTTTGCAAAGTTTATTTGAAAAATCTGAATTTGAGCGCATGAGACGAAATGACCTTTTCCACCATGTACGTGATGGGGGACTGGGGCTCTCGCATTTGTTTGTCAAGCAGCTGGTTTCACGATTCTTTTTTTTTTTTTTCTGCGAGACCAAGAGCATCCCTTCGTTAGAACGTTCTTTCAAACAAAGGTGTCACCTCATTTGTCTTCTTTTCCTAGTTTCGTCCCATGGCGGCGAACAGAAAAGATTAATTGGATATCAGAAGGAGGTGGTTGATGCAGTTCTGTTTTGTCTGCCCGTTTTTCTTTTGAATACTTGTCTGGTGTGGTTAAGAAAACGCTTACACGCGATTTGTTGACAAGATTATTTCCAATCCCCCTGTATAGAAGTGTCGTTCCCAGTGGGGGCCAGAATGTGCCCAAGCGAGTAAAAAGGATGATTATACCCCCTTCAATAGAAACTTTCTTTTCTAAATTACACTCTAGCACAGTTGCCTATCAAAGTGTGGCTTCAAGCCAAGGGTATTGATGTGCCATGGTTGGTTGACTGTACTTTATGTAAGAAACCCGAGACCATCGAACATGTATTTATATTTTACTGGGACGCTGTTTTTTTTTTTCCTTTGAGGGGGGGGGGGGGGATGTGTTTCAGCGTGCGCTGAAAAAAACAGTTGTGCATTACGCAATCCGGCATACGGTTTTGGAATGTAATAATCATGATGGAGTTCCGTACGACATTTTTATGTTATTAGGCTTGTGTAGTATCTGGAGGTCGCGCATGGCTGTCCGTCATGCCGACTCTAATGCGAAGGAAGTGCGGTTTTATTTTTTTTTTCAATCTGGCTAAGCAGGTGGAAAGTGTGTTTTCAGACCGGAATACCAAACCCGAGTGGCTCAACTTTCGCAAACTGCTCACTGAAATGGGAAGCTTTTCATGTAATCTACAAAATAGTTGTAGAGTGTTTTAATGTAGTTGCAGCGATGGTGCTTTCATTATGTAATAACGAAAAAAAAAAAAAGAGGAATCGGTGCTTAAGTGGGTTAACGCGTCTAAGTTCGGAGCGTGGAGCGAGAGCTTGCGCTGGGAACCTCCTGGGTTCGATCCCTACCACCCCTTGCCCGTTTCGATCTGGATGAGTTTCGTACCAGCACGCGTTCGTGTAATCACTACTGCGTGATGCACGTTAAAAACCCCAGGTTAGCGGTTGTACTGCACTGGCTAAATTTCTCATCTACAGCTAAGCGGCCGGTCATCCGTGCCCCCCACCCCCCAAACGAAGTCGACTCCCGCCCTTTCCCCCTTCTCGGATGGCAATTTGACATGGGTGGACCCGCCGGTGCACATGAAACAATGGGAGAATAGTATCCTTACAAATTTTCCGCCCCCCCCCCCTCCCAAAACGGAGTTCTGGATCCGCCCCTGGCTGCTCCTGCTGCCAAGGCAATAAACCGCCGTCCTTTTTTATTTTGGGATTCGTTCCTTTGCCGACGCAACATCCCACAACCTTAATAAAACCACGTCACTTCCAGCCACCCCACTGTCGCTCAGATAACATGTCCTGATGTAACATGGCCTCAGACGGCTCACTGATACAGTTATCGGCGCCTCTTGTTTTAATGGCAAACGCTTCGTGAATTTCCCTAGTTGTGTTTTCTTTGTTCCGTCTGTCTATCTTGAACGTACTTTTGTGTCTTTTGATGGTGAGTTGTACTTACAAAAACAGGGCATTTGTATTGGTTCGAGAGCAGCCCCTGTATACTGTGGGATATATTTTTTTAGCGCATTGTGACCATACTTGAAAGACTCGGAAATGAAGTCGCTTTTATAATCTTAAGAAATGTCGATGATTATCTGGTCGTTGTCCTCCCACCTAAGGAGCTGACTGATAACTATGTAGTTGAATTGATGGGTATTTTTGCGGCCTGCTCCCATGGTTTGAGGTTTACACCCGTGCCACACGGGCAACTCGAATGCCATTTACAACGAATGACATTTGAACGATCGGCCAATCAGCGCACGACACTGCGAGCGTGGATCGCGAGCCGATTCGTCGATCACACGAATGTCATTCGTTGTAAATGGCATTCGAGTTGCCCGTGTGGCACGGGTATTACACGTATGAGATAACCTCGGAGGGGTTTTTGCACTTTCTAGATGAACACTCACCTTTCTTAAAGATCACACCTGTTAAGTTTATAAACCCCGCTCAAAAAAAAAAAAGTGTGTTACGTTACGATTTTGCTCATTCAAAACTAGTAAACAAAGAAAAAGAAGAAAGGTATCGCTGCGTCCTGCCTCGGAGCTGCGTTGAAAAAATTGCGGTGGCTTAGCTCGGCTATGCCAGGATATACGTAGCGTGAGCTTATGCGCACAAAATGAGAGGCGCTATCAAGCGGCTCCGGTGCAGCGTCAGACTTGGCTACTGCACAACGGAGGCGCACAGCTGGGCAAGCGGCGGCGCCAGTGCGTGTGCCGCGGCTATGACGTCACTCCTCTGGAATGCCCAGACCGGCGAGGCGCGCGCGGTGGCGGCGGAGCCCGCGGCGGCGGCGGCTCCGGCGCGCCAGCTGTGCGCTGTGTGACGTCACTGCTCCTCGCGCTTGCGCAGCACGGAGCACGGCTCATTATGCGAGCCACGCAAAACTGCTCAACCTCGGCCAGTGTTGCTCACGCTACAAAAATCATGCCACCATGAAATGGGCAGGAGCTACCTGTTACATGTCGATCGCCTATCAAGTGCGGGTTTTTTTTGCAGAAGTTCCTGACTGATGCGGCGGATGGTCTGAGAAGATAATATAGAGGTGTTCCACAAAAAGTTAATGAACGGCAAAAAATAAGACCGGCCATCATTCCTTACCTTCATGCTCTCTCCCACAACGTGAAAAAATGTTGCGGGGCGTTTCAACGTTCCGGTTGTTTTTTTTTTTCGGCCCCCAATAAGCTTCCGGCATTGTGCAAAAGAATCGAATGCTCCAGAGAGGGATAGTGACGAATGCAAAAAATAAACAGTGTTTGGAATGTACAACCTCTGTTGTCTACGACATTCCACTATCCCGCGTCTACGACATTCCACTATCCCGCGTCTACGACATTCCACTATCCCGCGTCTACGACATTCCACTATCCCGCGTCTACGACATTCCACTATCCCGCGTCTACGACATTCCACTATCCCGCGTCTACGACATTCCACTATCCAAACAGGCCGCTGCGTAAATGACCGTGCGCGAGAGAACACGGAGCAGCTACCAAAAAAACGTCGCCTGGGCATTTGGCAGTGCACTGCGATCGATGCCCGTGCACCCCTTTGTTGTCAAACATAACCATCCTCTTACGGCACAGCGGAAAAAAAACAACTAGAGAAATTCACGAAGCGTTTGTTATCAAAACAAGGGGGCCGAGAAGTGTATCAGCGAGCCGTCTGTGGCCCTGTTAGATAAGAAATGTTTTTCTTATAGAGAGAGTGGGTGGATGGAAGTGACGAGGTTTTTATTAAATGGAGACTGATCCGACCCCCCCCCCCCCCTAATTTTTTTTTCCATGCGATCCATTCTTATGTTAGAAGACTACCCGATAAATATTTTGCTACAGCGTCACGTATATTTTTAATAGTCAAAAACTCAACTGCTCGAAACCGAAACCGAGACTGAACTGGGGAGGAAAAAGAAATATAGAGGAGGAGAAAGTTACCGAAAGTCACGTGGCTATGTAACTTTTTTTTTCTTTCATTCAACGTATTTGCAGCTTTTTAGAAGCCACACAAAATGGGTACCATATTTTCTGTCTATTTTTAGTATCGAACGTGTGCCTTCGATGACCCACGCAGCGCCATCTGTCGCAAATCGGGGGTACCCGCAAGCAAACGAGTACACAATCCGGTCACGGCGCTGCTGTAGGCCTCTATGGGCCGTTTCCCCACCTGTCTATCTTACACCCTGCCCACGACTTTGATTATCTTTGGTGGTTCTGTCTAAACCAGAGAAAACGGCACGTGATCACGGAGAAGAGAGTGAGCGCGACTCAAACCGGTCAGTTCTCGATCCCTGTTTTCGGGCGGAAAGAAAGCGAATTTTGAGACGCAAATTGTGTTTTGGTTACTCGGGCCCCCACATGTCATTTACACATAAAAGCCTTGGCAAGCATAAATACCCTATCAGTGTCCCTTTAAGGGATTTAAGTCAGCGTGTTTTCTAATTAACTTTCTGTTGTGAGTGCGCTTCGTGTTGTCGTTACCTTCTTCACTTTGTCCTTGTCCTTCGGCGCCCTTATCCAGATGCGACATCACGACCCAGGATGGGCCTCCTGCGTTCCCCAGTGGGTGCTGCGAAAAGGGACTTGTTAGGCCTTGTTTTGGGTAGTACAAACTTTAGCGTCTCAAACTGTCACGCATGCAGAAGCGTGCCAGCTCTGGTGCCGAGCGCGAGATCACGATGAAAATACAAAGAAACAACAAACATTCGAACGCCGTCAAAGCTAAGACGCTAAGCGCGTGAGCCAAGAACAGCCATTCCGCGCGTTCCAAAGTAGACATGACAAAGAAAAAGAAAAATTAAAGCGTCCCGTCACAGGTGTTTTGACGTCACCACCCAGAGGTAAGAGACGCGTACCCTAGCGGTGGTTTCATGAATTTGGCACTTTTGATTGTCTTGCGGCGTTGAGTCTGGCCGATTTCTGGCGTCCAAAGGCGTGTTTTCGTTCTTCAGCACCAGACAAAATTAAAAAAGCTCAACCAACGTGCCATAAGTAGTGCGAGGCTCAATCAGGTGAGCTTGTACTACCCAAAATGAGGGCGCTACAGTTTGTTCAAAGCTTCAGCGCAGGAGGCCTATCGAGGCTTACGAGAGGTCGAAGCGTTGTCGAAGGCGGGATAACTGGGTCGGCTTGCTAGAGCAGCGTCTCAGCCGAGACTGGGTGAAAGAAAGCACTGCAAAGGCTGGGGGCGCGTGAGCGTCTTGAGACGCGGTTTCAGTCCCGCTCAGGCTCGTGCGCTGGCTTTGGCAGCGCTTTCTTTCATACAGACTCAGCTGAGACGCTGTCTATAGCAAGCCGGCCCTGAAGGCGCTCCCTGCCGTTGTAATTCTCTTCATGAGATGGCCAAAGTTGGCGTGAAGCATTATAGTACAATCGTTGAACACCTTTGAAGCGTTTCGCAATCGAAACGATCTTCCTCTTTTTTCTCTCTAAGGGCTAGTTCACACAGCCCAGTTTTCTTGCGTTAGGTTATGTTACAAAAGCTCACGTGCATGTCACCGGGACATCTGTGCTTCATATTAAGCGAGGCTACCAGTTCAAGGACAAAACCTGGCAGGCTACATTCGAGACACGATATTTTAGGTGACTTTTGCGTAATGTACGAAAACGTCAGAAGACGGTGCTGTGTGAACCAGCCTTGACACCGCACTTCACAACTATCGGGGGTATTCACTGGCCGCCATATTTGAGGTCACTGTTTAGAGCGCATGCTCAGAACGAGCTCACATTAATAGGCTGCCAAGATCGGCAATCTTGATGGTGCGGGGTGCACGTTGCAAAATAACTGTAGAAGCTAGGCATCAGCACGTGCTCAGCATTAGCTCACACAGATATGGCCGCCAGTGAATACACCCTTTACGCAGTCTCACCGAAGTGGTGCTCAATCCCGTTTGTCCGTTGGGTAGATTCAGGACGAATTGAAGATGTGCATGTACCCCTGGCCTCTTGCGATCAACGCGTCTGTGGCACAGGACGTTGTGGAGTGTCTTTATTTCACAGCCTGCTTCATGAAGTGATCGTTACGGCTTTTGGGTTTTGGCAGCGGTACAACATGGGGAATGCAATGAAACAAAAACAGGTGTTACCGCGTCCTCTTCGTAAACACCTGCTCACCGTGAAGGGATATGTTTTCGTTAAATGTTACATTTAACTTCGTCATTGTTTCCAGGTGGATTGCGCTCTCCGTTCACCCCTTGCGTTGCGGTGGAAGCTACGCGATCGCCGGACCAATCAACGGCTTCCCTTTTATCACGTGACTTCGCTCTCTGCCCGTGGGCGTGGAAGGGAGCGTGGTCGCGTGGCGGAAGGTAGACGTTTCCGCCCCACAGTGGGGCGGAAGCTGTGCGGAACGCAAGTTCGTCTGCTTCTTGCAGATTGGTTGCGAGGATGTCAGAACGCCGAACTCTTATTGGCTGATCGAGAAGAAAAAAATAGTGGGTACACCTCGGGGCGTCTAGCGTTGAGGTCTACCCACTATCCTTTCAGTCAAAGCCAATCAGAGCTCGGCGTCGTTCTGACGTCACCGCTTCTCCTGCACAAGAAGCAGACGACTTGCTGTCCGCACAGCTTCTGCTCCACTCTCAGCTCAGGGGTGAAGCATAGATGACTACCCTTGCACGCTGTTTATAGTCGTCCGTTACTCACATGCTCGGGTTCATATATTCGGCTCTTTCAGAAGTGCTGAAGTTTGCGGGTTGAATGAGTTTGAGTCCGTTTTCGCACGTTGTAGCTTACAAACGGGCCATCGTCTGACAATGCTGGGATCGAATCGGACAGCTCGATATTACGCATCATGGGAAGCGAAACTCTCATTAGTAAAAAAAGAACTAGGTTGCTTTTGGTATCTCTTTAAATAGAAGCCCGTTGATAGAATATTTGACCGATATAACGGAAGGGAAGCCTACATAGGCCAAGGGTCTCGAACATGCGGCCCGCGACTCGCTGGGATGCGGCCCGCAGCTACTGGCTGCGAGCTCCCGTTCCAATGTCTCGAGCGCTAGAAATGGCATGCGCTAGAAATATCTCAAGTCGTCGAATCATTCCCGCTGGACGCGTAGCTCTGTTCTTATAACGCATCAGATAGTTTATAGTATTTTGTTTTCGTTTGCCACGGGCTTCGTTTTAATCTTTGCTTCCGAGCTTTCTTCGCTCAAGGACGGACCTCGGCAGCACTAACTCTCGGTCAGCGGGAGAAAAATAGATAAACCTACGAGTTTGAGATTCTCGCCTTCAAATATTATCACCATTAATATACGAGCTTTTTTTTTTTTTTTCCACCAAACTGCCGCTATACAAACCGTTAGGAAAGCAAAAACTGTCTTATATTTTTTTTTTCGGGACATGTCGAGTTGGAATAATTTCCGAGTGAATTGAGCAACGGGAACAAAACCGTGCTTGCTCTCTTGTTCTATTAAAAATGGCAGCATGTTGGCGGAGTGGTGCCATTTTAATTCGTGTTATTAGATAGCTAAGGGTACAAATTAGTTCAATAAACAAATCAAAGTTAGAGATGTCACTGTCAACTGCGAGTTTACAAAAAGCAGGGAACACGAGGTCCCCTAATAAAATTTCCCAACACTCCCCCCCCCCCCCCCCCCCCACCCCCCATTCTGGAGTGGGCTATCTGGCCCCCACACCCGAATGAGTTTGAGACCACTGCTATTGGCGGCGAGATGTTTTGGTGGCGCCCTCCTATGGTTACCTTTCGTGACGTCATTACCTTGTGAGCAACAAGTTTGAAGGTGTTTGTAAACAGCATGGTGGAAGCTTGAAATCATAGCACTCTCAAAGCAACACTGCCAACACCGTCAAAATTGAAGTTCTTCCATTCCTCTTATTTCCGTCGATGGGAAATCCCTTGCTGACGTCATAGTCAGCATTTGGCCTATCATGCAAGACCGATCACAGCGACGCTTTCGATCGCTCACGTCGCGAATAGGCGATTGCAAGCAGGGCATCTGCCCGCCGCGTTTACTTTCACGTTCATGCTGCACGTGCTTGCACGCATGGCCAATGCCACCTAGGAGCTGCACGTGCTTGCACTCCAGCCAATGCCGCCTATACTTCGTTTCACCTTATGTGCGAGCGAAGGCAAAACTGGAAGCGCGAGCACGGAAGCTCCGTGCGTTCAGGCTTTGCTCGAGAGCGCGAGCTGGGGAGAAATGCAAAAAGCGCTGGTCTCGCGCTTCTAGCTTTGGCTTCGCTCGCAGATAAAGTGAAACGAAGTATAGGAGACAAGGCCGGCGCGTGACGTCATCATTTGTGAATCCCCGACTGACCCGCCCGAAGCGGCAAACACGTTGAAGCTTGGATGACGCGGTTGTCTTGGCGTCGCCGGGTGCTATAGCGTCGGGCTCGTTGAGCGGCGCTGTAAGACGCGCTGTCGGCGATGCTGACGTCATATAGTTATTACAATGTGTACGCTAGCGGTTCAACTGGCTCTAGTGTCTGCGACGTCCGGGATGCAATTGAAGCGGACAGCAACCGGTCTACCTTTTGCGATGCTCCTGTGCATTCCTGTGGGAAAACGCGCGTGCATTTGGTTTCTTCGCCGGAAAATGACACGGATCACTTTTTTTCTGTTATCTGGGTCGTACCGAATAGTGTGTACCTTTTATAACATTGTTAAAGTGTAACTGCTTTAGTTACAGCATTTTTCTTCAGTGAACGAGGTTGAACTTCGCTATACATTGCAGGCCCAAACCTGTGTTCCACGGAATGTGTGTATAAACACGAGCGACGAATCTAAGCACAATAACCATTGAAAGAATGTAAAGTGGGTTCAAGATTCTCCAGGATTCCTCCGGTGACGCTTGTATAGTGCTAATATGCCAGTCCTGTCACACATACGAAAATGACCCCGTCGTGCATTTTTACGAGCGGTTAAAAACATCCAAAACGTAAAGCATAAAGTACGTGGGCTATGAAACGTTTTTACAGCGGAGCTGTTAAGGGCTAGGTAGGTTCCCCAGGATCGTGTCCGTGCATGTCGACGCAAACCTATCTGGACAGCTACCGCCATCTATAAGCGACGGCGGCAAGCACAAAACCAGTATGATTTCCGCCGTCGCTCGTAGATGGCGCCAACCTTTCCAGCTATGCGTCAACAGCTGAGGGACAGAGAACAGTGGTAGGGGGCATTGGCCCACTCCGATCCCAAGTGGTTGAAGACCTCCAAGGAGCAAGGAGGGAACAAAAATGGGAGGAATTGTATAGCGTACTTGAGTCTGAGGACATTACAATTTTTTAGCGTGACTGAAACACACCTCCGGGACTTTGAAGAACCGCCGGTGCACCAGGATTGGTGTTGGGAGGGTTGCAATCGTGAAGAGGGGCAGCGGCGTGGAGGTGGTGTTGGAGCATTGTGGCGACGCGCGGCCCCTTGGCACAGGGATCCCAGAAAGTGTCAAGACCACATCTGGCTGACAGGCGAGCTGGTACAGAAGCCAGTAGCGCTATGTGCTGGTATATCTCTCTGTAGGAAGTGCGCGAGACAAAGAGAATGAAAGTCTCATGGACTGTGTTGCAAGGGATGTGCGGGAGGTCGGAAAAGACAAGGATGTGCTCATCATGGGTGATTTTAACGGACATATCTATGAGCTTGATGGGTGGGAAGATGGCAACGGACGGCGGTTACAAAAGCTAGCGGAGGAGTTGCAGTTGGAAGTGGTGAACCTCCGGGAAATGTGCGAAGGACAATATACCTGGTGTGCTAGAGGCAGTAGAACTTGTATAGATTATTGCCTGGTGTCACAGGGCATTGGACGTTTTCTTGTGCAGGTGCATATAGACGAGGATGGTGAGCACAGCGTTAGTAGCGACCACAATCGTCTAAAGCTGGTCTTCAACAGGGCAACCTGGAAGAAGGAGAGGGAGATATCACCAAGCTCCATGCGGCCCTACCTTACCGAGGATGCTGCAGCAAAGGTGGCGGAACTTTTTGAGAAGAGCAAAGAAAGAAATGAGGCTGGAGGCTACATAGGATACGTCAATGTGCTTAAGCGTCTTATCAAGCGGCATTCGAGAATGCGCCCCAACGGACGCAGAAGAAGGAAACGTTGGTGGGACACTGAAGTAAAGACAGCGATTCAAGCTAGGCAGGCCGCAAACAGGGAACATCGCCAATCCCTTCGGATGAGGCATAAGCACATGATCGTACAAAACTGGAAGCTCTATCAAACGCGGAAGCAATACGCCAAACAGATAATCCAGGAGAAAATAAGGACGGCGGACCTACGTACTGTTCTTGACATGCGCTCCAGTGGAAAAGATGCTTCGAGGAAGTTTTGGAGCTACATGGGTACACTGGAGGGTCGAGAGCAATCGACTCCCGTCCTCGATGAGTGCACAGGACAAGAAGTAGAAGACCTGGGCCTACGCCTCACGACGTACCTGAAAGAGATGTTTTCTCCCGAGTGCATGACCACTGCCAGAAAAGCCGAATGGACAGCCGAGTCCCCTTCCGACGGCAGCCGGTGGGAAATCGGTGAAGTGAGTGTAGTGCGTGCACTAATCCACCTTAAGAAGAACACCTCCCAAGGCCTGGATGGTGTCCCGGCAACGGTGCTCAAAGCCTTGGGAAAGGACGCCCGACAACAGCTCGCGTCTATCCTAAACGACATCCTTTGTGGCACAGAATCTATACCCGATGACTGGAGGCTCGGCAGGGTGGTCTTGATCCCGAAAAAAGGGAACGATCGCCAACATCTACGCAGCTACAGGCCTCTGACGGTTACGAGCACGATATACAGAGTATTTGCATACATGCTCAAGGAGAGGATGGTTGCATGGGCAGAAGAGGCTGGGCACCTTACTGAGCTACAGGGAGGCTTTCGTCGAGGGCGTAGACTTGAGGACAATCTGTTCACAATAACTCAGTGCATCGAGGTAGCCAGAAAGGAGCAAAGACAACTACTGTGCTGCTTTCTGGATATTGCCAAAGCATATGACAGTGTCCCTCATTCACTGCTCATTCAGTGTTTGGAACAACTAGACCTGCCACAACAGTGTGTTTCTCTCGTCCAATCTCTTTATGAGGGCAATAAGGTGAGGGCAGAAATGAAAGGGGTAGAATCCGAAGACGTGATAGTGACTAGGGGACTTCGACAGGGGTGTCCACTCTCCCCGCTCCTCTACATGCTATACGTGGCTGGCATGGAGGAGAGGCTCATTCAGTCAAGAGTGGGCTTCTCTTTAACCCACCTAGAGGATGGCGAGGAGGTGAGCTGGGTGCTTCCAGGGCTCACGTTCGCCGACGACATCGTTTTAATGGCTGAGACAGCGGAAGATATGCAGCGGCTATTGGATATATGCACTGCGGAGGCTGCTGTGCGACACCTAGGCTTCAACGCAAAAAAATCTGCGCTTGTACAGTTCTCAGGGGCCGAAGACACGCTTTGCTGTACACTTAAGTTGGGTGACGAGGTGGTGCCACTTGAGGACTCGTACAAATATTTGGGTGTCATCCTAGCCAATACGCCGGAATACCTTCGAGATCATCACGCTCATCTTCGCCAGTCAGCAGGGCGAGGGGCCAACGTCCTCCGAAAAAGAAGTCTCTGGAGCTGCAATAGGTTCCTAGTTACACGGGAAGTGTGGAAGGCAGTAATGGTTCCGGGCTTGACTTTCGCGAATGCTGTAGTGTGCGTCCCTGGTGAATTACGAGAATTTCTGGAGCGACGACAACGAGCAGTGGGACGACAGGCTCTGGGCTGCCACGGAAATGTGTCTAACGAAGCCGTCCAGGGAGACCTAGGATGGTCTAGCTTCGAAGCCAGGGAAGCCACCAGCAAGATAAGCTATGATGCACGACTCCGCCACATGGATCGAAACCGATGGGCCAAAAAACTTTTTGTACACACTCACATGACTGGGACAAGAACAAGGTGGCAGAAGCGCCTTTATCAACTCGAAAAAAAGTATGGCTTCTTTGCAGAACCCTTAGAGGTAGTGACGGGTGAGAGGTTGGAGTCCAAAGTGAAAAGCAGAGTACGTGAGAGGGAGGTCTTCCAGTGGTTTGAAGCCGCTCAAGCGAAGCCAACGCTGCTGGTGTACAGTAAAAACAAGCAACTGATCGCGGCTGAAACCCTGCTCTATGACAACAGCTTGGGCAGCCGCCTTCTGTTTGAGGCGCGAGCGGGCGCTCTACGAACTCTGGTATACCGGGAGCGGTTTGACCCCAAGGTGGTTTCCTACGATGTGCCGCGCGTGCAGAGAAGAACCTGAGACAGTTGAACACCTAGTGCTCTACTGTGAGTGCCTGATGCCAACCCCACTGGTAGATCGCCGGCTTCACTCAGAGGTGATGCTAGCATATGCACTGGGTTTTAAAACGACGGCTGACTCAGACAACCTCTACACGGGCGGAGCAGACGACCCTCCACAAGACAGGCATGACATTTCTACCATGCAGTGCGTGCGAAGGACGAAAGCGCGTCTGGAACACTGGTGGAAGAAAATTTAGAACAGATAGCTTATAGGATTTTTGGCTAGGGCACGAAGACTCTTCGAGCTCGCCCGGTATGAAGGGAAAAGCCGCATCATCATCATCATCATCATAATAGAAGAATGGATAGTTGGGCGCGTTGGTGGGAATTCATCGTAGTAAACAGCGCGAAAAACAGACGACAACGAAGAAGAAGCACACAGTGTATCGGGTACAGCTCCGCTGGTCTTCCTTCTTCACGAGAGTGGAAAGGCTGTTTATTTTTTTTTTATCATTTCCTAATTCGGGCAGTTTTTTATCGGGCACCTGTTTTTCCGGGTTCTCCCTATCTTTCAAAGATTTCAAGCGTGCGGGGAATGTTTTGAACGCAGAACAAGCATCTTCGCACATATTCACGAGCAGAGCGAATAGAGCAATACTCATTTATTGTAAATCGGACTATATTAACTTGGTCTTCACTTTATTTCTATCGTCTTCGTGCACAGGGAGTTACTGATCCAGTGTTACCGCGCAGTTCTTGCCGTCTCTTGGTTTTTCCCCATGCCATTCGTTCACCGGGTACGTAAATTCCCACATGCAGAAAAGCGCCGCCGCCATGTTCGCGCTAATAGTGCCAGAAAGTGCACGTAAATGTATGTATTAAACTGTTTTACCATGGTGTTGAATGAAATGAATTCGACAGAAAAACACTAACTGACCAATATTTTCATTTAAGTGATTGAGAATATTTCCAAGTTATTTACTACGTTATAATTTTCCCCGTTGAAATGCATTACCGGAAGTCAATTTTCTGCTGCTTGCTCTCTGCTTCAGTTTGCAACAGCACACTATCGCCAGTTGAACATCCAGCGTGCATTATAATAACTCTATGGCTGTCGCAACCTAGGCGGCGCTGCGTAGATCCACTAGTGATGACGTAAGCGGAGGGGAGGCAAAAGGCCCAGGACTTGTCTTCCAGGTGATATCGAGCTGGGACGCCATGTATATACTTGAACATAGCCTCCTATATACTGACAAAGCCTGGCAGATCGCCACGAGAAGCGGCCGCCGAAATGGAAAAGGTGGAGTGGCAGACAACGGATGAGAGGAGAGCCACGTGACTGGCGCCCCGCTGCGGCGAGACGCCGAAACTTACTTCTCCCGAGCGAACAAGTGTGTTTTGGGTCCTTGCCGTTGCAAACGCTGTGCGCTGTCGTCCAGGTTCTCCAAGAAATGGCTCTTTGATGCTCCGTGCTATCAGGTCCTCGCGCTCCACATCTGCTACCGTCGTCCAACTGCCAGGCTTTGTGATATAGAGGAGGTTATGGCTTGAAATAATCTGTAACACGTGCCGCGTGCGCGTGAAAATAGCGTTGACACGCTTGCAGTTATGCTCCGTTTCACCTGATGTTGTACCGCAGCGAAGGCTAGAAATGCGTGCTCGTAGCGTTGGCAGCTGCCCTTATTGCACGAGAGCTTGTGGCGCCGAGACGTGCCCTAGAGCAAGGAGCTCGCGCTTATAGCATTTCCTGCGGTACATAAGGTGAAATAGAGTGTAGTTGCATGTGCTTGCCCGCCCGAGCAGACGTGGCGGCGCCCAGGGGTGCTATGTTGCGCTTTTTGGACTCCCAGGAGACTTGGAAGAAGGAAGTGACGTCAACGACTAGAGCAAACGCAGATTGGATGTTGACAGAAGAAAACAAAATCAACATCCAATCTGCATTTGCTGCGTTGTTGACGTCACTTCCTTCTTCCTAGTCTCCTGGGAGGCCAAAAAGCGCAACATAGCCCCCCAGATGCCCTGCTTGCAGTCGCCTACAAATCATTCCTGAAACGAACTTGTTAGTTGGTACCATTTTCAGCGTTCGCGCATGTGGCGCGTGCTTTGCTAGCCTTCCGAAGCGCTGGACGGGCTTCCGGGCTATGTTGATCGCACGCTGGGCTGTGATTTTGTAAGCACTGGAGCCGTGCATAATGGCGTCCCGTTCCCCTCTGTAGACGTGCTTTCTTAACGCGTGGGGCCCTAGAGTCAAACGCAAAGTTGGGGCCGAAGTTTATTAAGCGCGCCGATTGAGCTCTCGCGACGATGTCACCGCGCTTTTCTCGCCGAAATTGATTCGGCGCGCTCTGCGAACGTTCGGCTCCAACTTGGTGTTTGACGGGTCCAGAGCCGGTCCCTTTCTTTCATGAACGTCCTCACACCGCGTGGCCCCTTTTCTTTGTTTCCGTTGTACGCAGAAACACCGCAAGGACGTGAGCAACTTCGACAAGCAGTTCACGAGCGAGAAGATCGACCTGACGCCGACGGACAAGCTGTTCATGATGAACCTGGACCAGACCGAGTTCATGGGTTTCTCGTTCCTCAACCCGGAGTTCGTGCAACACGTGTGATACGTCACGCACGCCGACCGACTATACCTTCAGGACGCTGCTGATGCTGCTGTCGCCGCCGCCGCCATCGTTACCATCGTCGCAACTGCGCGTGCGCCGTGACCCCGATGAAGAGCCTGGGCTGCGCGGCAGCCACCGTGGCTCACCGATGATCCTCTACGCGGAGCTGCCGTCGCTGCGGCTGACGCCGCCACCACGTGATACACTCCGCAGTCACGTGACCTCGAGCGCGCATGCGCACTGCGCGCCATCTGTTTGGCAAGTCGCGTCAGACTGAGATAGGAGTTGCTTCAAGAAATGGCGCGGAAGTTCCGGTCGAAACCTTCTTTTTAAGTGTCTCGGACGGCCTTACAAAGGCAGGGTATTGCCAAACGTGGTCTTGCGCTTCTGATTTTCTAATTTCTTGACTTTGTACTTCTACCATTAGCTTTCGCCATGACCCTAAACAGACATAGCCTCAAACTTTGGCTGGAAGCAATTAGAACCATCGCGGGAGAAGCTGATGTGTACGAGATCGCCACGCGACACAATCACGTCTTCAGTTAAAGGTCCATGAGCTGTTCAGCTTATTCCTTGGAAAACAATAAGTGAGCTGCTTTGTTAAAGTTACACGATGATTTATATGTGTCACTGCAAACTTGAAGGAACTGTAACGTCAACATTATTCGCTCTAACCTAAGACATGCCTCCCTACGGAGCGTCTGTAGTGCAATCGGTGATCGTGCACATTGTTTCCACGACAACGCACACGCTAGTGTGCGTTGTCAGACGTGGGATCCGGTGACGACCTATTGAAGAGCTTATCTGGTTAATCAAATTGGTTCACCCGAGCTGTTACATCACCTGGTCACAGGCTTAGTTTTCTTCTGGCCAGCTTCGTGGCGTCGTGGTATCATCGCTTCATTTTTCTCTATACCGGGACTGTTACTTCTTGCTTGCCTGCTGGCTAGTACGGGGCAGCGTACATCTCGCTATCGCTGTTATCCCTTTTGAAGTGTACGCTGCTATGCACTGGCTAGAGTCGCTAGAAAGCTCGTGTTCTGGCAAGCGTGGAGGCTGCCATGATGGAGTGACTCCTATGCTCAGTCTCGAGGGGCTCCGTTGTCCGAGCCATCGCGACAATGATTCCCATTGGATACGAGAACCACCTGCCTCAAATGTGATTCTCAGAGTTATACCGACCGAACAAAATGCCTTCCATTTCGCGATCTCCTCGTAATGTGCGCACAACTCGGCAGAGGGCGATAGCTACGGTCCCGGTGAGAGCCAATCAGAAAGGCGAAGAAAAACACGTGATCACGGCCCGTGGTAGCGCACTTCTCCTGTCCAGAGTGGTTAGGTGCTCCGCTCGTCCGCTTCAATAGACCATTCTAATAGCCGGCGCCATCTAGGAGCTGCTGAGCAAATTATAAAAGTCCGCCATTACTTGGGCACGTATACTGAGCATGTTTTGGACACGAGGGTTGCGTCGGCGTTCGGAGAGGACTCGGATCCAATAAGGCGCTTCGTGCCCAATGAATGGATGGATGGATAGATGTTAATTGCTATACCCTTTGTAACGGGGAGTAGCTAGCGCCACCTAGCCTGTCTAAAAGACCAAGAAATGGCGACCGCCGATGTTGCTTGTATGGTCCGTCGAAAAGTGTCTACTGGCTTACGAGGGTCGTAGCTTTTTGCTGTTTGCAAAGTTGCGCTTAAACGGAGTATATAACGGTCTTTTGTTTATGTCTCGCCCACTCGCGTGATTTACCGTTTACATTCGTTTTGGAGAAAGCAAACTCTCGCTGTTACCTACGAGGACTTCGACGATATCCTTGAACAAAAGATATGGGTGAATCTACTAAACCTGGCTGCCTTTTTTATTTTATTGTCACGCTTTGTTGGCGGTTATGTGAGAGAGAGAGAGAGCTTTGGGGGGGGGGGGGGGGGCGATGTTGGTTTCACTTTTGTATTATGTACAGACTGTAACATACACTTGTTTGTGCAGTATTCTTGTCTGATTTTATCGGAGGGCTAGTCATGAATGTCCCAAATGAAAACGAGTATCAAGATTAAAAAGAAAAGGCCATACAAACAGCTCAGGATACGCACGCTTGATTTTATGTTACTCAGGTAAAAAAGTTTTATCGAGACTCAGTTTATCACGATTCCCTTGGTCTCTAAAGCTCACCCTTTTAATGGCGAACTTGGTAAGTGCACCTTTTTATAATTCAAGATTCACCTCGGCACGATATGATAATCAGGCTGATAGGACACCTATCTTCATTGACAGCTTAATAATAACGACGCGTTGCGAATCGAATTGTGACGTTCGACGCTTCAAGACTGGTATCCAATAAACCATATTTGTTTTAAAGAAGATTTCTGCTCAGACGCAGGCGCTCCTCCTGCAGCGGCGGAAGCTGGAACTACGGTTGGTGTACAGAGGAGCAGTTGCGTACCTCTCCCTACCCCCTCCGCGAGACTCAGATGAAGAAGGATAGGTAGCGCAACTCCCCTGCCGAGCGCCAATCGCACTTCGAGCTTCCGCCGCTTGGTGTCGTCTTTCGGACGTTGCGTATGCAAATGTTTCCCCAGTGAGCACGGCATCGCTAAATGGTCTAGCTGAAACTGTGGGTGGGTCGCTAGGACCCATCACTCGGATACTTCAAACATTCTATGCGTACACAGTTGCAAATTTGCGCTGCCATATGTAGACGATCACGATTCTTACTTTAATGCGATCCATGTCGAATCTCTTACAGGAACATATTTTGAAGTAATCTTTCGTCACGATTTTTTTTATGTTTTTGTTTTTGGTTTTTCGCTTTCTCCATTGAATTTTTTTTTTTTTTTTTTTGTGAGCGGGATTTTTGTTTGGAGAGGTTTGCAATCTGCAGCCCGGCTATAGGTTGAGAAATGTGATACTTGACTTGCTCCTTGTGGCAACAGCACTCTTTATGGATTTTTATTTTTCTTCCGTGAGCAGTGACAATAACCTGCCAGCATTAATTGTTCAGCATCGTTGAGTTGTAAGACAGCGAGTTGGAATGACGAATCTTCGCGGAAAGCCGTTGTACTTCCAGGATTTCACGAAAACGACGCATTTGGCATACCATTCGTCTTACTAATTCAGAACCACGGTGGAAGAAAAAAGAAATAACAAGAGGTTTCTGAACAAGGACAGCCTAGACGGCGAAAGTTTGCCTGGGCTTTGCCCATCTTCCGGCAGGGGCGCTGTCGTCTTAGGGACCTTCGCGCGTACTTGTAAATAGCGCCGCCCGAATAAGGGCGGTTCCTCGAGTGGCTCTCATCGGGCCTTTCATGTCCATTATGGGGCCTCTAGGCATGTTGCGCCACCTCACGGCGTTTGTAAGAAATGCGAGCGAACCTTCGCCACGCGTGCTTCATGGCGAGGCGGCGCCGTTCAGACACCTTTTTCAGTGGGCACTATACCCGTTTTCACCTCAAGAAAAAAAGCAAGTTCTGCGCATTGTTCGTACGCGGCGCGAAGTAGTTCTTACGAGATTCGGTTGTCGGAGGAAAAAGCGACGCTTTTGGCGTTTGGAACCTGTACGTCTTGATGAGATGACATATATCTAATCTAAAATGCACCTACAAATATCTTAATTATCCGCATAAAGGGGGAAATTAGTAATGCTCCGCGAGGAGCCGGACTTGTTTAGTACTACGATTCTTGAGGTGAAAACAGGCATAGTTCGCCGAGAGGGCGCGAGTTACGCTCCATTTCAAGAGGAAGCCAATTTATTCTCGCCTCTCTCTTCCTCCGTGCTCGGATGGTCGTTCGAATTTCATTTTAGTAAAACTGCACGAAAGAGCAAAAAAAAAAAAAAATAGTAACTGCCCGCAGCAGATTTTTTTCTTTTTATTTCGACAAACTCGTAGACCGAGGAAACAGCACGTGAAAAGTTGCAGAGGACAATGTTTAAGGACTGCAAAGCATTAGTGGAAATGTTACAGAAAAGCCGCTGCGTTTTGGGGATCTTGAATAATTGTTTTAGATGGTAAATGAGAGCGCTCAGATGAGTTCCCTCAGAAGCCCTTAGAACCCCGCTTCGAGCCGCAATCGGAAGGACGTAGTGGCTGTACCCTTCGTATTGGGCCATAGGAACATTTACGCCTCTTTCCTATAAATTTCGTTCCAAATTCTGTCTTTCGTTACATCGTCTGAAGAAAGGGTCGTCGTTCTAGCTCGCTGTCTTCAAGGTTGCCAAGACGTGCCGCTAAGGCCTTCCAGTGTCGTTGTCGTTTCACTGCCTGGTCTAATATAGTAATACTGTCATTGTTGCTCATGCGAGTTGATCGAGGTTTGGGGTCCTTGGAGGGTTGTCCTGTTTGAGGGGAAAGTTTTATCCGGAGCCGCCCTCACGGAGTGTCGTAGTATACTCTGGCTCAGTCTACATGAATTGTTCGTTTTATGAACAACTTTTGTTTTTAGTTGCCAGGTCGTATGACTAGTTCTAATACTGTGGTCTCTCGATGTCTCTGGTTTGAAAAGGTGACCTAAAACTTTCCCTGGTTATTTTGTTTTTGTTGCTAATAATTATTGCGTTCCTTGCCAGCTATTCTCGTCAATTTCTGTAAGTGCAAATTGACTCTTTTTTTTTGTTTGTAGTTCCTGAAGTTTTCTCGCTGGTAGAACTTTTCATTGCGTAACGTCAGTATAGGCAACGTATGAAGTGGACCTATGGCGTGCACGGATGCTCAGTATCACAGTTAAGGCCCCTCAAACATCGCAAAACACAATAGATCTAATGTGTTTTTTTTTTAATCTGATTTTGCCGTGCTTCTTTGACCATATTGGAATTGTTGCGAGAAACCTTCTATGATAGAATTTGTTTAACGGCACTTACGTCTGAAAAAAAGTTTTGGTAAGAAATACCTTTTCTCTTATTACTACCGAAGGCCTCCCTGACTTTAGGTACTGTGAGGCCTATGTCTCGTTGTGTGAACCTCAGGGGAGCAATGCAACTGACGTTATTTTACAAAATGAATCAACAAAATTAAGAAAAATGTCTCGCAACTATGACCCTAATTGTTATGGCAAGTCTTCCTCTTATTCGTATAAATGTCTTCCTACAATACGAAATGAACTAAATGCATAATCTTGAAGAAAAAAAAACGCATAATATTGATTGGCTTAGCGACCATAAATTAGGGAATCCGGAATTACTTTTGGCCGTTCCTAGGGAAGCGATATTTTCTAAGAGTGCAGTGACCTCCCCGAAGAAGTCAAGTCTCTTAGGGAAACGTCGACCTCCATCCCTAGGTTCCTCATTTCAGACCAGGGACATTGGGGATCTCGGTAGTATGCAAACAACCGGCGATACAACTTGCTCGTAATTCCTCATAGTTATCATCATACACAGGCACGAGGGCCGAGAGTTCAAATGGCCGATCGACTTGTAAACTTCCAACTTTGTTGTTTTGTTTTCGTTTGCCTCCCGCGTACCTGTTCTCTGTCATGACATATTTGGTTTCTACCATCGGTATTGTTTTGTGTAAAAAAAAAAAAAACAACAACATTAAATGTCACATGTTCTTATTACTTTTGTTTTGTTGTTTTCCTTGGTTTTCTAAGCCGGGGCGTTACACGCAACCGCCGCGTATATATTGGGGGCGGCCGATTCTCGATGATGCATCGTCGTGAATCTGGCAGCAAACTAACGCGCAAAACGTCTCACCAATGAATCTAGGATCTCTCTTCCGTGATTCCGCTCAAAGATATTTTAACGATCCGGCATACCAAACTTTTTTTTGTGTGTGTTTTTATTTTATAAATGTATGTACCAACGCGCGGCTGTGACGTCACGCAGCTACGGTGGCGCTGCTGTCGGCACTGCGCATGCGCAAAGGCTTCACCACTCAAATCTTGTTTCTGCGCACGCGCAGGTCCCACAGCTAGTGTGGGCAAACCCGGGCCTGTCTGTAAAAAGCGTGTCTTTGTACACACTTATGTTCACGCACGCTTTGCAACATTTCATCCCCCAAATGAGCCACATTCATCTTGGCGGCCGTGAGAGAGAACTCGTCTTGCCAGAAAATGGCGGCGCGCGCGAGGGCATCAGCAGCGTCCGCATGCCAACCGATCTCACACCTTTTCCTCCGAACCACACGACCGACCAGCAAGATACATCCATTGTTTTTTTGCGCGTTGAGACCGAAACGATAACGAAAAGCATGTCTGAAACAAGTCACGTTCGTGTTATGTGTGTGTGTGTGTGTTTCTGCCTTCTCTGGTATCGGGAAGATGCGCTTCGGTTTGGCCGACCGCCGCCGTCGTGGTCCCACCTGCCCTCTGGTTCCGGTATCCCGGTTATGCCTAAGGCGATCAGAGTTACAGCCAGTCTGAAAGCCGCAGTCAAACTGCTTATACTTCAAACAACAGACACGGTGTTCGTTTCAGACATGATGACATAATTGTCTGCGGAAACGTCTCACGCATGTTAAGGTCGTACATGCTTTGAACATGGCTGCAGACAGGGTTTGATGACGAATGTGACAAGACCATCATGCGAGGAAGAAACATGCCTCAGACGGTGTCTCCAGACTGTTTTTAATGATGTATTATCAGTGTGACCGCGGCTTCAAGGAAAATATTCATCGACGACATACATAAGGTGTTTAGCTTTCCGTACAGCTGAAGACCATTAGCAAACGGGTATTAACCGTCTGCTATTATAGCGTACACCCGTAATCTCTGTGGACGGGTATCGCCGTCTGCTAAAACGGTCTACTAGCCCGCTAATGTTCTAGATAAAAAAAACACAAAACCGTTTGGCACGATATATTTAGATAGGAGCAATGTTTTGTTTAAAGGAATCCACATAGGCCATTCTAATAATCGTTTTCTGCGCGCTGATATCTTTGTCTAATGGAACTGGGGAACGCGATCTGAACACGCGCATTAGCTCTTCTGGGTGATAAGCATTGGAAAGGTGTGTAGGGCGTTACGTGAAACACGGTAAACGCTCGGTTGGGTCACTGAAGCCGGTAAAGCAAGATGTCATATGACCTTAAGTTCCACTAATGCCACATGAAAGCATCAAAGTGGCGTGGAACGCATCAATAGCTTGGCTTAAACGCGTATTGCTTTATCCACGATACAAGTAATTATACTGACATCATGACGGATTAAGTTCGATAAAAGAGAGTGTGGCTTGGGGGCTTTCTTGCGACTATATGAGTGACATGTAGCAAGTAACGTCGCTTGTGCAGGGCTACAGGTAGTGCATCCACTGCTTCTGATAAGGTCCGAGACACGTTACTGAAAGACGTAATCGGTAACAATTTGAATTACTCGCACAAGTAAAGTGTTCGGTTTGCATACTTGACGCGAGAAGTAATTGAACGTAACTTTAATTCAAATTTGCTCTCACTTTTTATCGTTTTAGTTGGTCGCGTGTTTCTTGCGGCGAGCCGAGCTCTTTATGAAACAACTACTTATCGCTGGCACGCTTAGTTACTCAATGTTCGTCGCTTTGCTCAGATCGCTCCTAGTTCTCGTTTTTGCGCGATGTAATGAACTGGTAAAGACTGTAAAAAACAATTCCTTGCTCCAATCTTGAAAGAAATGTGCTCTAGGTGCCCCTCAGTATTACGAGTATGGGCAGGGAAATACATATTAAGCAACGTCAAAAGAGTCATGAAAATTGCCACTAATGCTTAACGACTGATTAATTTTAAGTAATACAATTACGATACGTACCGTACAGCTCTGCAGCTGTGTTCACCTTATTTATTTGTTTCACCGGTGCAGCGTTGGTCTTAGACCGAACACCGAACGAATAGTTTACTCCGCAACATATGGGAAAATTTTGCAGACTCACAGAGGGGCAGATATGTTTAACGACTCAATTGTTTACCTGCGAACACAGGAGAACCGTGTGGCGTCAGAGCTCTGTAACAATATCATTGCGCCCGGTTAGCCGTTATGGGTGCTATCGGCCGCCATTGTTCTTCCAGCAGCCTCATGGAGCACTTCTCCCCTTCAGGACAGTTTCGGTTCTGAGGCTCCGAGGCACAGCGCCGACCAACTTGCAGGTTCGAATCCCGGTCGAGGTGCCCCCAATCTGTCAGAGGCGGAGAAGGCGCCGTGTTACAGGTTAAAATATCCCCCAGGTGGTGGATGGGGTGTTCCAGATGTCCTTCGTCGATTTGCCAGGTAAAACCCTCAAGTCCTACTTTAAATGTGACGTGGTTTCTAAAACGGTGCCGGTCCGTCAGGTGAAGCGCAACGAACGCGGGGCCGGCTGGGGCGAGGTGCATCTTCCCCATACCGACGAACAACCAACCACTTGCCTTTTATCTCATCCCGAGTTAACGCTGTTACAATGTTCCTGCCTTTTCAGACAACTCCAAGAAGGAATTGAGTCTACTAGATGCACACGTGCTTAGAGTTAGGCTATTTGCATTGTTTGCATAGTCATGCAGAGTAGCAGTCTTTGAATGAGGTGACGGTGAGGGACACCAACACTATGGCAGTTCTTCGCTCTTGATGCATCCGGTCAGGTTTCCTGGTTACTTTGTATAAATGATTGTATTATGTGGAGGTGCTTTAGTGGCCGGTGGACCCCAGTGAGATGTTTTTTTCTTTTCTGCAACGGTCTAAGCGATACTTTGTGAACTCATTGACTTCGCTTAAATAATGATGAGCAGTGTCCGATACCATCGTGCATCTATTTCGACGAAGGCTTGGGTTTCCCATGTGATGTTTCCTTGTAACTTTAAGAAAAACCCTGACTTGAAGGGATCCGCAACCATGTTTCGGACGTGTGTTTAAGGGTGATGTAAGTTCATGTGTTCGTTTGTGGGTTGGTTGTTAGGTTTGTGTTTTTGAACAATTGCAGCGTTTGCGTGCCGCTGTTATATCACTGTTACGCTCATCTTGGGAGAAATTTGATCCTGGGAAAGTCTATACTTCTTGATCTTAATTTTTTTTTTTGATAGCAACATTCACAACTTCCAAGAAGACCTAACTTTATTAAACTCGATACCGGGAGCCTTTCGCTAGGTTGCTTTGTCTGCAACATTTTGTAATTCCATGTATCACAGACACCCCGGCAACTACTTGTGTTGAACGAAGGCGAGCTCCGTTTACCTAGCAGACTCTTCCCTTCAATCACGTAGAGATAAAGTATCTTATGGGCATTATTGCCAGTTTTGTAGCCCGACGTTTCATCGAATGCTGGGTTTCTCTGAGTTCACACAAAGACTTTATTCAACGAACCGTTTGTGAGGTCACTTCAAAAACCACTAAAAATAGTTATCTGCTTTATTCATCCGGTGCGTGTTGTAGTGCTGCCAGTCTGTTGAGCGTACTACATTCTGTGAAATTATTACAACGATTCAATTTCATGTATGATAGTGCAATTGCTATGGCCTGGCGACGCTTCGTTCTTGAAACTGCTAAGACGCGTAAACACATTTCATTACGAGCAAAGTGCCAACGTATCCTAACGTGTGCATCTAGCATTTTACTTTCTAATTATGCGCCTTACCGGCGTACTCCTATCCTTATGTGACGTGCTATCACTTAACGGAAGTCGGGATTATTCCGGTAAAGTCGCCAGGCATGGCCGCTCGCGACATCGTACTTTTTAGATTTCGGGTTGGAACCACTTCGAGAAATATTTGATGCATTTATGGTATAGACCGGCACGCGGCCCTGACGTCAAGCAGCTGCGGTGGCGCTGTCGACGGCACTGCGCAGGCGCAGACGCTTTACTTCGCGCGCATTCGGTTTCTGCGCAGGCGCAGTGCCCACACCATGGTGTGGGCAAAGAGGGCTTGTTTGTAAACAGCGTGTTGGTCTATACGTGCTTGTAGGAGTGTTCTGTGTGTATAGTCTACTTTCGGGACCACAAGGCCGAAGTTGTTTTTTTTTTTTTTGTGCAAGTTGTTTGGCAATAATTTGTATCGAAAAACAACAAAAACAAGAAGTTGAAGTGAAGAAAAAAAAAATAAACATATGCGTGAAGGAGATTATTTATACGCAGTGCACTTCGCGACACAGTTGACACGAACAAGTCATCGCTGGCTATTCATGTGTTTTTCCCCTCACTAAGAAAAGGCTGTCTCAAAATTAATATTGCCATGGAGTGTGCTCATTATGGGCGCCAAAGTATGCGGTAACATTTAATATTGATGAATACCATGCCGGGCCATGATTAAAAAAAAAAAAAAAAAACACCGAAACAAATTTCGTGTTTGCACTAACTGTGTCGCAGAGTGTTCAATTCTCTAGGTATGAGGACTCGCTTTGAACCGAGGTTTAGATTGATTTTAGTGGGCTGGATTTAGTTCATTTTTTGTTGCGTTGAGTCGCTTGCAGACCGTAAGTCTTTATACTGAATTTCTTTTCCTAATCTACTCAATGACAGTTAAAAAAATCTCGCTGGTTTTTAAGCTTTTTTTTTAACACTTGAATACTGAGGTGGTTTATTTGGGCGTAAGTTCTTTGCCAGCAAGAACGGTTCACATGTTGACATCGGGCGTCAAGATCTGTCGCTGTGCCGGTTCTTTGCTTTCCCGTCTTGTTGATGTGC
The DNA here is from genome assembly GCA_013358835.2 of Ixodes persulcatus. Lineage (NCBI taxonomy): Eukaryota > Metazoa > Arthropoda > Arachnida > Ixodida > Ixodidae > Ixodes > Ixodes persulcatus. Next base: position 203,188 of record JABSTQ010009732.1, read on the forward strand.
ACCTTAGCAGATCTCACCAGGCCAGGGGTTGTTTGTAAGGCTCCGTTAACGTTGAGCCCGCTAATGGTAACAAATAGAAGAGTGGAATTGAGAAATGACAAATGTGTGTTGCGCGACTTGCAATTTTGAAGGTGCCCAATGCAACGCTTCCAAATACAGCTCAAGTTGTAAAATAAAAAATGTACGAACAAAAGGTGGCACCTTTTCGTGGCTGTCTGCTAGCCTGTGTACCGTTGCTCATGGCGACTTCTTTGTATCCTGTGGGACCGATTACAAAACAAAACGTGATGCGCACTTTTTTTTTTCAGTCCTCCTGGGATTTTGACGAGAATAAGATAGTGCCATATTTGCTCTCATGTTCCTGTTCACCATCCATTTACCATTGTACCGTTCTTTTTCACGGATGCCGTGAGACGTTGAAACCAGCATCTTGGTGGTAAAAAAAAAAAAGAAAAACAGTTCCGTCATTTGTTTTAATTTTATTATACTGACTGACTTGCTATAATTCTACAACTTAATGACATGACTTGACTTGAAGTTCAGCTACATGTAATACAGACGACGAGACCTATGCAGCTGTAGCCGATTTGCCTCTGTGATGTCCTTGTCCTCAAATGAGCCAAGAATGGAGCTCGTCCAGCGGCTAGTTTCTTTCCATTAACCGCTGTACAAAAGTGTAGTACTTTTTTTTTCTTTTTTTGCTCGTAACGAAATGAACAAAAACATGTACTTAACTACTAACCACCGAGACCTTGTAGCAGCTTAGTTATTGTTTTCCTCAGTTGTTACATTGATTTCCGCTGTGCATGTCCGCTACTTGCTAAAGCTAACTTCCCTGAAACTCCTGTTCGTGAAGACAAGGCGTAACCGCAAGGGGCTGAGCCCAGCATGCCGCCACGAGGACGTGCGGAGATTTAACGATGGGGTCCATGGCCAATATTTTTTTGTTTTTGTTGTTTTTGGGCGCTGTGAGTGTGCACGGCCGCCGATAATTTGTCGGAGCTTCCACAGCGATCAACAGAGAGCGCTCAAGGATCCGTCTGTATACGTTGCATACAATGACCTGGCATCGAGAAGTGATGGCTGGCGACCGCACGTAGTTCCTGCGACTCCGCCTCTTTCTGTATATCTACATAGCCACGTTGCCTATCTCCAATTTCCAAGGCGGCTTCACACCAAACAGACGAATCGCAGTGAAAGGATAATGATGACTGAAATGGCTGCCACGTGATCAGTCATCCCTGGTTGACTACGTTGTCTACACCTGTACATAGGATGTAATACAGGGACTTCCGCCTTTCCCCCTCCCGCCTCCATCCCGGACAACCAACCAGAGATGTGCGTCATACGCCCCTTCCAGGGGGACACGTCCTCGTAATGGTTACGATACCACCTGAGGTTACGTGGGTGACAATGTTCAACGACCGTCTCTCACTGGCTCTGGCTTTGCTCCCCAGGCCACGTAGTAGTATGAACGGCTACATTCTACTGTAAACGCCATAGTTAACTGCTTCTAAACCGTATACTGCTTTTCTTTATTCGGGCCGTTTTTAACGCTGAACTGGATTAGGTTTTCCGAACCGGAGGCTTATAAGCGCATTCCGCATAGCCGAAAAAAAAGGGCCGCTTATAGTCTAGTTTAATAATCGCCATCGCGGCCATACTTGTCCACTGGGCTGTGGAATGCACGTTGAGCATGCGCAAGGCGCACATTCGGTTCGGAGCAGCAAACCGTGACTGCAATAGAATACCAGTTTGGCAGTGCATTTAGTGTTTTCGTTTGACGGGTATTTACGTCCCGAACCGTCGTGTCACGTGACGCCGCGAGCGGGCCGGCAACCAATCACAGCAATTTTTTTTTTTTTTTTCTTTTTGCAGTCCGCAAGTTTTAATTTAAGCCGCATTGTCTGTTTGGTGTGAAAGCCGATTGCACCGGGTCTAACGATCGCGCACCCACAGTAATAGGGAGTTTTAGGGAACCGTTTTAGGGAACCGTTTTAGCACACCCGATACGGTACGATGGGCCGTCCGGGATGATACAGCGCATGCGCGAGTCTTATGCGTTAACAGGTGCGCAGTTCGTATACCGGATGGCCCTTCGTACCGTATCGGATGTGCTAAAACGGTTCCCTAAAACGGTTCCCTAAAACGCGCTAATATACTTTACCCGTTCTCTGGTGGACTCTATACCGTAAAGAGCCGCTGTCACACTGCTCGTATACCTCATACGAAAAGACGCGGAGTTCTCCGCGGACACGTTGTCAGAATTGTCTGCGCACAAGTCTCAATCATGTTTGCGTCATGCATGCGCATGCTTCAAACATGTCGGCGGAGAGTGCTTGTACTGTCGAGACCGTTTATAACGAAGTCAACGGGAATCGGGAGTCACTTCGCTTTATCCGCTATTTCGTTATAACCGACTTCGTTATAACCGGTCTCGACAGCATACGACCAAAGGGAGAGGATCGTCGTAGAAGGACGAAGCACCTATGCCTCAGACTGTCTCTGCATGCCTACAGACTGTCTTTTGTATATTAATGTACGAGCAGTGTTACCGCGCGGATAAAAATACGCTGCCGCCAAAACAAAAGACAAGAAAGGCGGCAGCTTGACCCGTTCAACTGTTTTTTTTTTCTTTTTTGCTTTTGAGCGTGTTCTTTTTGAGTGGGGGAAACGCCTCTTGTTGCCTCTGTGGTGTCGGCCTGTTTTCGACATGCTCCCGGAAAGTAGGATACTCTCTCCTTGTAGTGTTTCCTATTTTGGATGTGCAACGACGGGAAAAAAGATAAATAATAATATACGACGAACGAGTTTAATAAAATATTATTTCGGAACACAACTTCCCCCTTTTTTCTCTTTCTCTCCATCTTTTCGACCTGTTATTGCGCATGAGTGTTTGTTACGTGCCTCTTCGCTGTTTGTTTTGTATCGACAATCTCTAGGGTTCCGTGTTTTCTGGGTAAATACCGATTAGCCCAGAATGTAAACGCCCGATCTGGTTTTATCAAAGTTAGAAAAAAACGATAAAAAAACTCCTCTGAATCGGAGTGTTTTGATAGACAACTCCAATTCCTAGTTGTTTTTTTGGTTTCTTTTAATTTTGATAAAACCAGGTCGGGGGTTAATTATCAGGGTTTACTGATATTTAACCGAAAAAAAAAAACATGTTTCGCAGAAAGAAGAAATTAAAGCCTGAAATATTTTTAACGCTACCCCCAATCTGAAAAGTTTGCCCGTCCGTGCGATATCCGCTAAATTTAGCGGGGAAATTGACGTCTCGTGACCTATACACTAATTCAGTCTCCACCCTAAATTTAGGGGAGAAATCGACGTCACGTGAGCTGAAGGCCAATTAAGTTTCCCCGCTAAATTTAGCGGAAAAACTTACGTCAACTGACCTGACGTCACGGGCCTATACACGAATCCAGTTTCCCCGCTAAATTTAGCGGGAACATTAATGTCACGTGACCTGGCTCCTCGTCGCATCAGATTGAATTGGCGTATGGGTCACTTGACATCGGGTCACGTGTCCCAACACCAATTTAATTTTCCTGTTAAAAATGGCGGGTAAATTGAGGCCCAAAAATATAGGTTCCTCACTCTCCGAAAAGTCTCTTTATAGACGACTAAAGAAATTGAAGCCATAGCTGCTTACATACTGCATTCGTGCATTGTACGACTTTGAGAGTAAAGATCGCTACAATTTTTCTTTCTTAAGTCTTATTTTGCGTGGACCTGGAGCACAGTCGACACTGAAGTGTCCGCGAGGCCCCTATTGCTTTCTTCGGAACCCTTCATCGCCTTTCCTTCTCTAAATGTCCGGATCACGGGACACGTTTCCTGGAGCCTGAGGAATCAGATGCCAGTGCCCCTATCTTCTTCAACATAACCCCCGCCCAACGCCGACTTCTCTTTTTTTTTTTTTTTGCCCGACATTAGACATAGACACCGAAGAACTCAAAATCCGTAAAAAAAAAAATAAACCCCGAAAAAAAAAAAAATTGCCCCGAATTTGAAAAGAAACAAAGCCCAAGACAGAGGACCCTATGCTTCTTTTCAGCTCAAGTCCATACGCAGACGACGCGACGAAGGTAATGGGACCAATCAACCAGTGTCAAAAGTGAAAGTCACTGGGCCTATTTCTGTTTATGATTCGTTCAGCGATGGTAGAACACGCAGAGAAACATGACGAATACCATGATGGTTACTCATGTCGTTTAACACCTAAGACTGTGGTGCAGAAAAGGGGGAAAAATATATATATATTTAGTTTTTCGTCGCGTCGTTACTGGCGGGATGCCGGGCTCCCCATCTCGGCGCTGAGCGGCTGATGGGAAAACCCGACTTCCCTGACCTCGCGCCAAATGTTGAGATAAGGGTTTTCCGCAGCGGCGACGACCACCCACGAGGTCGAAATCTCTATAAAGTGTCGTCCGTAAAGCAATATCGCCTCAAATAACAAAGCTCGTCTTAACAATGTTCGAAGACCGTTAGCTCACGTGGATGCATGAATGGAATAAGAATGGTGCTGCACTTCGGGCTGTAGCGTGCGCCACTTAGCATGAAAAATCTTGACTACGCCATGGACTTGGCTAGGTTAAAGGGCGCGATACCCTCACAGTTCCCATAATTCCCCGCAGCGCTCAATGTTAGCGCTGGCGTTTCAAAAAGGTCAATTTATGGTGGGGATATAAATACGTTCTGAGCACCCGACAGGTTTCAAGAACAGCGGCAATACATGGTTGCTTTAGCGTATACACAAGATAATTACTAAAGAATGAAGAGATGTCTGCGCGGGATGATGCTGCACAAGTCCTGTTTAATATGCTCATATCTTAGCAATTAAGGAAATTAAGGAAATAAGACTGAAGCTAGACGGTTCTTATATTTAAGGTTCTGGAAAGAAAAGAAAAACAACCAAAAGCTCTGGTCTGTGCCGCATTTGTCCGCGTGAGAAGATAGCAGAACAGAATAGAAAACAAATTAAGCAATCAGTCCTTTTTTGGGTAAGTGCCAATATACAAAAACAGTTGTCTCTGACTGATAACGCCAAGACTAATTACAACGAGCCCTGACGGAGCGAACCCAGCCGAGTGCGAGCTGCTATCGCTGTCCCCTAGAAGACAGAAAAAGAAAAAAAAAAAGCAGGACATACGGGGACCATTCTTTCGTCTGTCGACCTCAACCTCCGTGGCAGGTCCCCTCGCTTCCGGCATCCTCGTCAACACTATTCTATGGGGAAAGAAGCCAAATGCTAGCTTCGTACGATCGCTTCGGGCGTTGTATGGTGCTTTTAAGTGCAAAGAAACTTCGAATCTGAACAGGCCGATGCCGACCAGGACTCTGACGAGGATTTCTATTGAGAAAAAGAAGCTGCACCACCTGGTGACGTGTATGAAGACTCAGTGAGGTATCCGGCGGTCTCATCCGCAATCCCCCGACAACAGTCGACAAGTTCGTCATGAAGGCGACAAATATGTAACGTCCTTTACTATATCACGCGCCAGACACTACCATCGACTTCCCCGGCGTCGCTGCCCTTTCGTCTTCCTGCTGCAGCACCTTGGACGTCCGCGAGATAATCCGGGACGTCGCCCGGGAGGAAATCAAGAAGCTTCTACCTGCCGCCGCAAGCCCAGCTTCGCGCTCAATCGCCGAGATTGTCAGGGAAGAAGTTAAGCAAGCGCTGCAGCCAGAGGTTATTGTCAACGCCGCTCCGGAACCACCGGCCCTGAGCTACGACGCCGTAGCTCGTCGCCCGAAGCTCCCTTCTTCCCGGCAGTGTTCGGTGGCACCACGACGAGAGGCCCCTTCGTTACATTACACTCCTCACCAAGAACAACGTGGGCCTCGAAAGACCGACGTATAGAACACGGCCGAGCGGCGCCCAATACACTTTTACTGTGGAGAGGCTAGCCATGTCTTTCGCCGCTGCGACTACCCCCAGCTTGGGCTCCCATGTTTTCAGCCGAGTGACCCACGCCCAGGGTACGGCGAGCGACCTCGGGACATCGACGAATAACTCCGCCGGTCGGCATATTCAGGACCATCTCCCCGCCGCGTGTTCCGTTCGCCGTCACGACCCACCGCCCAGCATTGCCACTATGCAGTTCCCGCCGTGAGAGCCTGTCCCCCCAGTCTCACTTCGAAAACTAAGAGCGGCAACCACTGGAGGTATAGAGTGGCCGTAGGCTGACGACGTGAAGAACGTCCAAGAACGCCGGAGAGCTCCCACTCTTGTGACGCCACGCATCGAACGACGATTCCGCAACGGTGCCCGACAACCTCAACGTTGTCATCGACGTCCACGGGGCGTCAGCACTCGTGGACACCTAAGCAGACAATTACGTTTTGAGTGGGAAGCTTTCTCGCCGTCTTCGTAAAGTGACGACGCCGTGGGATGGGCCTCAAGTACGAACCGTCGGAGGGCACCTCACCACACCAGGGAGAAGCACTGCTGGCATCGAAATCCCCGGTGAGACGTGCCCACTGTAGTTCGTCGTTTTCCAAGACTGTCCGAAAGACATTATTCTTGAAATGGATTTCTTGTGCGAATACGGCGCCGTTATCGATCTGGGGACGAACCGGTCGACGCTACGGAAACCTGTCCCACCGCCGGAGGAACCCAACGCCACGTCATCGTTCGGTCTCAGTCATCGCCAACCACGTGAACCTGCCACGGCGATCCAATGTGTTTTTACCCGTCGGGACTGATAACGCTACTTGCGGCGAAGTTCTGCTCGAGGGAGGTGTCAATTGCTTCTAGGAAGAGGAATCGGCGTCGCAAGAGGTGTAACGAAGCTGCAAGACGGGCGTACCATGATCCTCGTTAATAACTTCCTACAAGGCCGCAATACCTTACGAAAGGTACAACCGTGGGCCACATTGAAGAAAATTCCGGGACTCAGCCGCAATCACCGCCCTCTCGGAAGACCCGACATCATCGCAGCAACACCGAACGCCGTCTCCGGAGCTTGACATCGATCAAAAACTTCCTCCTGCTGAGCGACAACAGCTGCTCGAGCTTCTCGGTAAGTTCAGCGAGTACTCCGCCACGCCCTCAAAGGTGCGACAAACGACGGTGGCGAAGCACATAATTGTTACCAATGGCGATGCGCTTCCTGTCCACCAATCCTCATACCGACTTTCTTTAAAAGAGAGGAAGGTCATTCAAGAGCAAGTTCAGGAAATGCTCAACGACGACATCATCTAGCCATCGAGCAGCCCTTGGGCCTCTGCAGTTATGCTTGTCAAGAAGAAGGTCGACTAAACGCCGCGACAAAAAAAAGAGAGACGTATATTCATTTTCCCGCGTCGACGACACATTGGACTGGCTGCGCCACACCCCATATTTTCGTCGATAGACCTGAAGAGTGGCTACTGGCAGATTGAAGTCGATGAACCCGACCGTGAGAAAACTGCCTTCGTCACGCTCGACGGACTGTAAGAGTTCAAAGTGATGCCTTTCGGACTTTGTTCAGCACCAGCCACCTGCCAGCGTGTCATGGACACCGTGCTGGCAGGTCTGGAATGGCAGAGTTGTCTCGTCTACCTCGACGACGTCGTAGCATTTTCCCGCAATTTCGACGAGCGCTTAAGATGCCTTCGAGCCGTGCTCCAGGCAGTCAAGACAGCCAAAGTCACCCTCAGACCGACGAAATTCCCTTTCGCCTATGACGAACTGAAGTTCTCAGGCCACGTCGTGAACAACGAGAGTGTTTGTTCTGACCCCGCCTTTCCTCCGCCGTCGGACAAGAATGCAGTACAAAGTTTTTTTGGTGTTTCTGCGCCTACTATTGGCGACGTGAGCGATCGAAAGCGTCGCTGTGGTCGGCCCACCACAATTGGCCGAATGCTGATTATGACGTCAGCAAAGGATGTCTCATCGTCGGAAATAAGAGGGATGTAAGAACTTCAATTTTGACGGTGTTGGCACTGTTGCTTTGAGAGCGCTATGATTTCAGGCTTCCACCTGCTCATTACAAACACCATTGAACTTGTTGTTCACAAGATAATGACGTCACGAAAGGTAGCCAAACGAGGGCGCCACCGAAACATCTCGCCGCTAATAGGCGCTTCGTTTGAGACTTCGCCACTCTTTCTGCGGCACTTACACACCTCACAAAAGACACTGTGAAGTTTCAATGGGGAGAACAACAGCGGGCATTCTACGAGCTCAAGCGGAGACTCCAGACACCACCGATCCTCGGTCATTTTGACCAGACTGTGGACTCGGAAATCCACACCAACTCAAGTAATACCGGACTTGGTGCGGTACCAGTTCAAAGGCAGGAAAGCACAGAGCGAGTGATCGCTTACGCAAGTCTGACTTTGGGCAACTACTCAACGACAGAAAAAGAGTGTCTTGCTCTCGTCTTCAGGAGCGATAACGAAGTTCCGCCCGTACTTGTACAGAAGTTCATTCCGCGTGGTCACAGATCACCGCTCGCTATGCTGACTCGCCAATCTGAGGGACCAATCAGGACGTCTTGCTCGGTAGAGTTTACGCCCGCAGGAATTCGACATGACAGTGATGCACAAGTACGGCCAAAGGCACAGTGAGGCCAACTGTCTGTCGAGGGCCCCCGTCGAAGCCGAACCCGCCTTCACCGACGACGACGACGACGAGTGTTTTCCCGACGCTGTGTCAGCGACATGGCAGCACTTCAAGGAGCTGATCCAGAACTGCGAGCACTCATCGAGCACCCAGAGGGATGAGGGACTACAGTTTCCCAGGTCTTCGTACGAGGCCTGCCAACCTTCGCCATTCAACAAGGTGTGCTGTTCAAAGAGAACTTCGGCGACAGCAACACAGCGTGGCTGTTGGTAGTTCCTACCAGCCTTCGCGAAGAAGTCTTCAAAAGGTACCATGACGACCCGACGGCTGGGCACCTTGGCTATAGCAGGACACTTGCCAGGATTCGTGAGAAGTATTACTGGCCCAGGCTTCTGAAGACTGTACATAACTACACGAGGTCCTGCCACGAATGGAAGCGAAGGAAGAAACCGCCGACGAAGCCCGCAAGACTCTTGCACCCGATCGTGCCGCCAACCGCCCCGTTGCAGCAAATCGGAATGGATTTGCTCAGCCCATTCCCGTCTTCAACGCAAGGAAATCGGTGGTTAATTGTCGCACCCGATTACCTAACACGATACGCCGAGACGAAATTCCTTCCATTGGGAACTGCCGTGGACGTCGCCAAGCTTTTAGTTATCAGGACCTTTGGGGCGCCTTGTAATCAGGACCTCGGTGGCACCGTGCCCTCCGGCACGGTGCCCCCGAGGTTCTGATTACAGGTCGAGGATCATCGTGTATGGCACTGCTGACTCAAGAGACACCAGCTACCGTTGAACGACAGCGTACCATCCCCAGACGAACGGGCTGACGGAACGGCTAAACAAGACCTTCGCCGGCATAGTGTCAATGTACGTTGACGTGAAACACAAGATGTAGGAAGACGTTCTGCCGTATGTTACGTTCGCCTTGAACACAGAGGTTCAAGAGGCCACTGGAGTCACACCATTTTAGCTGGTTCACGGTCGCAAGGTAACGACGATGCTCGACGCGATGCTGCCCCACGAGCCAGCTGCCGACGGAGGCGACGGCGCCCACATTGTTGCTCAGTGGGCAGAAGTCCGTCAGCTCGCCCAACTCAGAATTCAAGACCAGCAACTTGTCGAAGCTAGCCGCCACGACCTCCGTCGTCGGGACGTTCACTGTCAGTCCGGGGACAGGGTGTGGATGTGGACACCGATCCGTCGCCGCGGCCTGAGTGAGAAGCTGTTAAAGCGGTACTCTGGACCCTACAAGATTCTCCGCCACCTAGGGGACCTGAACTACGAAGTGGCGTTTGACAGAACCCAGCTTTCTTCTTGCCGCCGGCCGCGACCCGAGGTGGCTCACGTCGTTCGTCTCAAGCCGTTCTACGCTCGACAGGATTGTGGACATTTCGTGTTCCAGGTTACTCTTCAGCTCACCGTTACCTTTGTTTTGCTTTGTTTTGTTTTGTGTTGAATCGGGGCGATGGGCTTCTTAAAAGGGGGAGCAATGCCGCGTGCCCAGCTAGCCAAGTAGGCAGTGCGCTCAGCTCCCACGCAAAGGTCCGAGGCTGAATGCCTGGGAGCGGACACACCTTTTTAATGCGAAAGCATTAACTATCCCATTGAGCGAGCCGACGTCTTCAGGCGCCAAACGCTTGATGACCTCGGCTCGCCTGAAGAGTAACCTGATGATGACGTTTAAGGCGCCAAACGGCACCTTAAATCCTTTCTTCAAGTGAAGCCAGCTCCCAGCTATGAAACCACGCGAAAAGCCTAGCCAAACGGCACCCAGTTTCCCCGATTCCAAAAGAGCGGAGTAACCCCCCATTCACACTGGAAGCGGATCCGCGATCGCGAAGCGGTTGCGAACGCGGTTGTATAAAGATCTAGTACAATTGCACGCGCATTTGATGTCATCAAATGCGCGTGCAAATGTACTGAATCCTTATACAACCGCGTTCGCAACCGCTTTGCGAACGCGGATCCGCTTCCAGTGTGAATGAGCCCTTAACACACATGCAGCGGAGCGCTACAAGCATAGCGCTAACCTCGCGCTAAGCGCTTCTGACCGGAGCGTTCACCAGCTTTGTATCGCACCGCCAAAACTGTTGCTCGTGGCAGGCGATAAGTAGCTGACGGCACGTGAGGAGCGCTACATTAGCGCTTCGCTTCATGTGAGAACCGGCCTTAAAGCTGATAAATTTTGGCTTTGGTCTCATTGGCTGGCGCGCGTCGACGAGGCTCCCATTGGCCGCTGCGCGTCAGTTTCAACGACCGCCACCCCATGGCGCTGCATGTCCGTCAGCATGCCGGGAGCACGAAACGTCCAAGGTCAGAGCGGCAAGGAGAGGGCGCGCTCTGCCGTGGACGCAAATACGCTGCAGACGAAATAAGGGAGCGGATGAATGACGTGCATGCTTTCGCATTCACAACTCATAAGAAGTGCTTAGGTGTACCTCGAGCCTTTTATTTCTGTAAATGTCGCGTTTTGGTATATTCGTGAGCCCTCTTGCTTATTCGAGGTTCTAATGTTTTACGCGCCGAACGATCATCGCCGATTGTTCAAGAAGCTCACGCGTGTCAGTCTCGCTCTTGCGGTTCATTGTGCTTTGAATGCAAAGGCGAAGCGTTTGCATCCCAAAGCCTAATCTAACCTAACCTAACCTAACCTAACCTAACCTAACCTAACCTAAACTAACACTACCTACGTGCGACGCTACCTCTTTGTATTTTTGTTTTTCGGCACAAGTTCGCCAAATCAAACGTTTAGTTTCTGTTCATATGTCGCCTCATCATCTGCCATTCGTGACAAAACATGGTTCAACCTTGTCAGTAAGACCCTGAAGATTTAACGGGTGTTGACAGTTGACTTTCTTTTTGTCTTGCAATTAACCTTGTATTGCGTTAGAACATGTCCTCATTTATATCGTTGACTGCGGCTGAGCGCTAAATTAAGATTTAATTTTAATGACGCTTTTGCTAGATATTCAGAGGGAAATAGCCCACGGCTCTTATAGAAATTCTGGATGGGTCCTGTTTTTATTGGCACGAAACTAGTCCGATGTTTACGTCCAGATTTTGATGACATTGAACTGAAAGCTTCGATACCGCGTCCCCCGACCCTCGTTATAGTGAAGACATTTCTCTGGAGGGGTTCAGTGACCTCATAACAATAAAAGGGCGTGGGGAAGCATCGGTCAGAAATATTAACTCGTGCCAAGCGTCCACAAATAAAACCACTAACCCCGGATTTCTTTTTTTTTTTTTTTTTGGGGGGGGGGGGGGGGGGGGTATTTGTGGCATGAAGTACGCGGAGTATTTTGTAGAGTATTTTTGTGCCACATACCCTCCTGCCCCAGGCTCTGCTCCTGCTTTTTGGTGCTCCCGCAAAATAAGGGTGGTCGCCTTGATCAGATGCGACTAACATTTTTGGATGTTGGACAACGTAATGGCTTATTTGCAGGGACATTACGGCGTATGATCGATCTGAAATTCCTTCGGAAGAAGTTATAGAGTTCGAACTTTTTTATTTTGTAAGTTATGTCCTTGTTTCCGTTTGCGCCGCGATTGCCAAGCTGGACAATGTCAAAGCGAATCTCCCAAAGCCAAAGGTCACCCGCGCATAAAAAAAAAAAAAAAAAAAAAAGGTTGAAAGATCCTTGGTTGGATGAACGCTTCAAGCCTCTATAACAAATTCTAAATTTTGGGCTCTTCGCTGCCAAAAAGACAGCCGTCGATCAATCGAACTCGCAGTCGCTCGTCAAGAAGGTGAAGTATCGGCAATGTACTTCTACAGGTCCCCTCTATAGATGCTTTGAAGTCACCCTTCGGCTGCCACGTCGAGTACAGGATCTTCAACTATGCCAATCGCGGCGCTGGTTCTGCTAAAGCCTTCCTCAGTGCCCTTAATGACCCCTTAGCAGTCGAGTGGCAAAATGCATCATCCCACAGCTACTCCCAACAAACAAGTGCCAAACTTCAGGAAGTTACGCCATGCCAAGCACTTTCTACCTAGTGGATTGTTGCTGGCGCTCAAGCAGCTCAAGGACCTTGGATTCAGCAGCTGGCGTTTTCTGTGGGAACCTTTCAGTTGGTGCTCGAAGCGGATCTCATGGAGAGAGTCAGTGGCTCCCAAGTTGATGACCTCATGGAGTCTGCCATGAAACAGACGTTCTTCACCAGGTACTGACAATGTCTCTGCGCTGGAGACAGCAAGGCTCCATCGGTAGATGGTGCCACTCATTGTGCGCTGCAACCTGGCCGCCATGAATTTGCGACGACTTTCGATTTTGTTCGAATCCGTACCCGTAAATGACATGATGTCCAGTCGCTTCACGCTGTTCAAAATAAACCCTAATTTGTATGAGCTTTTTGTTCCTCTTATACGTCGCATTGGCGTATTTTTCTCTTGTGGCACGTCTTAAAATATTGTATAGTTGCTCAAAGCATCCTTGCGGAAAGCAGGTTAATCTATTTGTCATGCTTGGGGAAAACGTTTCAAGGGCAAAGGACGAAAAGTGATGTGCCACATTTTTCTTTTGACCTTGAAACGTTTCGACATTATTAGTTCAGACGCCTTCAATGGCTGAAAACAAAATGGGCCTGGCATGACCTATTCATGTAGAACGTATGTTCTTCGACATCATTCTTGCTTGAAGCACCTTGAAGCGCCTTGAAGCCCCTTCATTTTAAAACTGTTTAAAGCATGATTAACGTGTAGAACATCGCAAATTTATCAATAATTATGTTGACATGAGATTAGTGAAAGAAATCAATCGTAGTAGATAAAACGTAACACGTGTTAAAACAAGAGATAGCTGATGACACCTTGAAGGGCCTCATTAGGACACTTTAATAAACAAGTCCAGTATTCAGATTAAGAAATTTCGCTTAATGCTCAGTATTGTCTAAATTCAGACAACTCTATTAAATGCAACAGAACAATCTGCACCCAATAATTAATTATGGAAATCTATCTTAACGGTACTCGCGTAACAAAGACGTCTAAATAAAGCCCCCCCCCCCCCCCCCCCCCTGTATAAAAGTCTTCCGAAAGAAACCTCTTCGCACTGGAGTGCGAGATTTGAGAGAGCGAAATCGGCGTTCCAGAAGGATGCCTCGTCCAACGCGTAGACCTGCGCGCCGCTCTCCAAAGAGATAAAACCCGTCGTTTCCGCCCGAAAGCTAGAGTGCGAACCGACGAGCGCGGGGAGATTGCTGTCTCATAAAGCGGTTTCACACTAGCAGTGGAGAATGCGCGAGAACCCCAGTAAGCCCAATGGCTGTCCAATAAAACGGTTTCACACTAACCGGGGAAAATGCACAAGAACCCCAGTGAGCCCAATGCCTGTCTCACACAGCGGTTTCACACTAACCGGGGAGGATGCTCAAGAGCCCCAGTCAGTCGAATCGATGACCCAGTAAGTAGTTTTACACTAACCGGAGAGAAAGCGCAAGAACCCCAGTAGCTGTCCCATAAAGCGGTTTCACACTAACCGGGAAGAATGAGCAAGAACCCCGGTGAGCCGAATGGATGTTCCATAAAGCGGCATCGTTTTCCCGCCGCGGCGCGCCGGAAGCGCTCTCCAAAAACCACAGCGCAGAAACACGTGTATGCTACGGGCACGCTGCGTTGTTAAAAGGAGCTCGGCCATTAAATACCACCGCCAACCTCTTCCCGTTTATGCTTTCAATGAAAAAAGCAGAAGCGCGAAATCCCCACCTCCCGGATGTGCCCTTTCCCGCCACCTCAGAAGGTCTTTAACTGCCCGCTTTTTATGTTCTTGCTAGGGTTTGAGCCGTGGCTTGAGCCAGAGGCTTGAGCCATCCGAGCGTGCTGTGCGACGATGTCGCCATCTGGACGCTGCGGTACGAAGTTGGCCGGTCGATATCGGCTTCTGGCCGCTTTGGAGCACCGAAGTACTTTTATTTTGCTCGTGTTACGTCACCGAGGGTCGCCGCAGTGCCCTCTAGGCTCCGTAGATATGACCATGGAGCAATTCGTCTGCTTCGGAATACCTAAGTGCTACATACCTAGAGATTATCACCTCAGTCACACGACAATTCGCCCGTACGCACGTAGTCGCCAAAGTCGTCTGTTTGTTCATAATTTCGAAAAGTTAGATCTTAAAGTTTGGGAAGATGCTGGGGATTTCTGAGGTCAAAGGCCTTCCAGTTTCTACGAGGCAGTTAATCTGATGAGTCAGGAGAATACGAATATGTTGCCTGAATTTCATCCTAGAACTTATGAGCAAATAACGAACCCCATTGTATTTTATTCTTTGGCCTCTGATTTGCAGTACTTTCCCACCAAGCTCAAGTCAAAAGGTAACATTGGGATTCTCACCTGTTGAAACACGTGAACATTAGTTTCCAAAGAACCATCTTGTAGCGCGCGGCATGGACTGACTAAATGGCAGGCAAGTATTTAGGTCGAAGTCAAAGCTACCTCTAGTAATATGGTCAGTACAAAAGTATTACTTTGGTTTTTGCGTACGCGATTAAAAACGGGCACGACAGGTCAAACCGCTTGTCAAGTAAAGGAGCGCCATCCTTGTATGTCTTCACCTTCATTGGTGTCTGCCAAATTTTTCCAAAGAAATTTAGACTTAAAAGAAAAAAAAAAAAAAACAACATCTAAGCGAGGAGAAAACCCACAAGCGAAATGCCGAAGCAAGGGGCCAAGGTTTTCGCCAAAAATATCTTCTAGGTGGAGCTGCTACTACTTTCGCGTTCTGACGTCACGAGAGCTCTTTCTACCCCCTTTCGTAACGCGCCCTCCCTGGTCTTGACGGCGAGCCGCGGCCAGCGCCCTCGTGCGGAGCAGGGAAGGAGCTTCCTCCGTTGAGCATCCCCGCATCCGCGCCATGGAGATCTTCTTCCTACCGTTCCGCCAGCTTGTGCGGTGGTTCCGCGAACGCACCCTGGATTAAAAAAACCCCGCCGAGAGACGGTCGGGTGAGTACGAACTCTACGTCGCCGGTCTTGAGTCCCGCACTTTCCAACGGCCGTCCGGTAATTTGAGCGAGCGGAGCAGTTCAGAGCGCACAGATGCGCTCTTCGGACAGCTGGTGTTCTCGCGCCGCGGGTGCGCCGTACGAGCCGCCTTGTCCAAGTTTGTCTCTTCTATTGGCTCTAAAAGTATGAGAACTGCGGGATAAGAACGGCAGGCGCTCGCTGGCTTCCGTGGTGCTTCGGCTGCACTTTGCACGCTCGAGGTTGACGAGACGCCGAGCCGTAATCTCAAGTAGAAAGCTAGCGCTTGCGGCATGACTACCGAAGGTTTTTTTCCTGTTGTCCGAATACCGTCAGTAACTCTAAATATTTTCCCCCCTATTTTACATCGATGCTGTCGTGAGTGTGTGTGTGTGTGTGTGTGTTAAAGCTGGTTCAGAAAGCATCGCTTGCTTACGTTGTTTTTTTTTTTTTCGTTACGTAGAAGCCAATGAAACATTCGTGTCTCGAATGTCGCGTGCCAGGCTATCGCCTGGAACTCGTAACCATGCTTAATCCGAAGCAAAGGTATCCCGGTGACTTGCGTGCAATCTTTCGTAACCGTAACGTAAGAAAACGGGGCTGTGTGAACAATACGCGGGGCGGGGTCCAGTTTCCATTAATCCCGCTCGTGCTCGTGTTACGCGATCGTATACCACCCCGGGAGGTGCTCTCTCGCGAGCATCGGCGTTTTGAGCTGAGATTTCCCGCGCTTCAGCTGTCGGCAGTTTTGCTCGATCGGATATTGTGAGTTGGTTTGCCTATTTCCCTGCTTTCACTATACGGCCGGTGTGAATTCGTGTAGTAACTATACTACAGCGTGATGCAAGTTAGAAGACATCGAGTTATAGGTTGTCTCGCGCCGGATAAATTGTTTCTTGAGATCGGATGCCTATTCCGCCATTTTAAGGAAGGCTGAATTCCCGCCATATGCATGCATTTACGCAGCATATTTCAGATTTGATTTGCTCGACACACGATTATCACTCGCGACCGCAGTTCGTTTAGCCCATAAGCTGTGTCACGACAGAAGGTTGCCGTAAAGCGGTACCTTTGAAGCTGGTAGGTCTTAGTAAACGGGGTAAGTGTCCATTTCCTAAGCCAGAGGTAGTCTAAAGTAAATTGGAATCTATAGAGCGTACGAGAAGTGGTCACTGATTTACTTCGGTTGGGAATACTCTTATCCTGTGCTGGACACACATTCTAAAAAAATAAAGAGATATGATTGGCTACTCAGTTGTTCGCCGAGTAGCCAATCGTAACAGTTTACGAAAATGAAGCTCGAGTTCTGTTTTTCATTTTCGCGTCTTTTTATCTATCTCTGGCTTTTGCTTTACGTTTCCAGACGCCCTCTGGAGCTAGTTAGGGGAAAAACAGAAGTGAGGATATTTTATCTTTTTTAATACGTTGTTCAGAAACATACGCTTTTGTCACCCGTTGTCGTTGGTGACTCTCACACGAAAAAACACACACACACAAAACAGCAAAGTTTAGTGTTTGTTGTTTGTTTTACCAGCGAAACCAGGCCCTTGCCGCCAGAATTTCATAGCACTCGCAAACGCGGACATTGAAGAGAAGATGATAATCTCATAAACAAAGTCGCCGGAGAAAAAAAAAAAAAGGAAAAAGAAGAAGACAAATGGCATTGGAAGTCGCACCACAAAACGAGCATTGCCCAGACTGTGTGGCCGGAACGAACACGTTGAGCGGCTTTGCATTCTTTTGAAGTACATGCACCGCTAACCAACACGCTGCTTTGCGGTTTCGAACAAAGCGCCTATTCCTATACGCGCCAGATTGTCGCTTTTGAGCGGTGCTTCCGCAAATTCTCAATCCCCGTGCTTTTAGCAACAGCCTTACGCAGAGTGCCCTCATATATATACCGTAATGACATCAAAATATGCACGAGCAGAAATACGCGGGTTCAAACAGGTGCTGCACGCTTTTAGAAAGCCATTAGCAATTCCAAGGCGTAGATTGGCGCCACAGTTTTTACTTCTTCTGGTCCACCTTGCGCGTTCCTGCGCTCGACATTCATGGCGTTTTTGGGGAGGCCAACTGCACAGCTTCCACACGCAGATTTTTGTTTTCATTATTTTTTTGCACAGCCGAAGTTCTATTTTTTCATTTTTTATAGGTAATTGAGCGCGTAAACTCAGTCCCAACCTAAAAGGCTGAGGTAATTAGGAGCTGTCTTTAGAAACGTACGCAGCTGGGATTTACATAGAGGGCGGTTTCGCGTAGGGTTGGCGTTTATTCATTTTTATTTGTTTATTAGAAAGCTCTCAAAGCCAGCGGCATTACAAAAAAAAAGTGAAACTTAGGAAAAAAAAAACAAAAAAACTTTCAGCGTTTTCACTCTAATGAAGAAGGAAGACCAGCGAAGCTGTAGAGTGAGTAGAGTGGAAAGGCTACCGCCATCTATGAGCGACGGCGGCAACCAGACAACCGGCTTGCCGCCGTCGCTCATAGATGGAGGTAGCTGTCCAGAGTTCGGTGTCATCATTTCTTTGCTGGTGGACACGATCCTGGGGAAACTAGCCCTTAACAGCTGCGCTGTAAGAAGAGATTATAAACCGTAATTGCAAGGGTGAAACACAATTTATGATACGACATTGTATAATATATTAGTAATAGCTGATTTAAACGAGAAATCGGGGTCGCTTGTGGCGACGGAAGTGGGAAGGTGGTTTCTGTCTAAAGGCCCGTTCACAGACTTGCGTTCGACCAGGACCGACTTCGACACGGCCGGTTTTTAAGCAGCCTCTTGTGATGGCTTAGAACCGGCTGCGCTGCTACCGAGACCATCGGAAGCCGCCAGGAAAGGCTTAAAGACCGGTTTTTAGCCTCTCCGGTCCTGAGAAGTCGACGGGCCTTAAAGGGGCTATGAAGTCGATTCAGAGATCGTCCTTTTGTGGTGACAACTCAATCTAGACGCTCTAAGCATCCCAACAAACCCGAAATCACGACCGTGCGTAGCTTATTTTCTCGTTAAAAGCGTGTTCAAAGATCGCGACACGCCTTTTTTGAAAAGAATTTTCTTCCGAGTGAAGTGGTCGACGAAGGGCGCTTGTCGGCGAGTTGCGAGCGATGGCTTCGCCCGCGGAGAAAAAGAGGAGTCTTCTCCGACAGTGTACCTATCATACTCTCTTGGAAACGAGTTATAATAAAATCATTCGGAATCTGCGCGTATTGTAGGGCTTTCATTGGTCCACACAATGTAGTCCGCTAGAAAAAAGAGTCCGCATGTTGTTTTTCTCTTGCCCTGAGACGCATAGGCGGTTTTGTAATATAGGACTTTATAAATGTGAGAACTACCACATTTTAAACAATATAAGATCAAAAACGACCTTTTTCAAAGATGACTTTAGTGCCCCTTAAAGGCCGAGGTACACTTCGCGTTTTTCACTTTTGCCCACCTGTTTTTTTCCTATATCCTCTACACCTTGCCCCAACTTGCCTCTCCTCGAAGCTTAGAAGAGGGGAGAGCTAAGGAGATCGTTTTTCCTGTTGAAAACCGAGGCTATACGTCGGCCTTTAAGGAGATTCTGAGAATGAATTAATACAGCTATTGCATATTGGTATGCCTACTTTATAAGGATGATCGAGACGAGATGAAAGATGGAAAGGCCGTGTAAAAAGATGTTGACTGAGCGATGGATTCGCGTGAAAGATCCTATGAAAGAGACAAAAGCGGGAAATTTTGCGACGCAAAGCAAGGTTAGGCAAAGGCAGACTGGGTGTTATGTCAGTGACGCTTGCAGTGCAATGGTAGTTACTGAGGGTGAAACGAGCAGAACGATGTTGCTCAGCTTCTGGAGTTTTAATTAAGTTTAAAGGACTTGGATGGGATACGTACTCGTGCTTTGAGCGACCAAGCGTTTTGTACAAAGTTAGATGTAGTAAAAAAAATAAAAAAATTCGTTAAAACAACCGTTACCGCAAAACAAGTAACGAAATACGTTACTCTTCACTTGCAAATAAAAGAAACGCGTTACCGATCTACGTCACGTAAAAGAAATGAACTCGTTACTCTTACCGATGAAAAAATTAAGCACGTTACTTTTGCGTTGCTTCTTTATTTATGAATGAAAACGTTTGACTTTTTTTTTGACGTTACAGGTATGCACGAGCGCCATATTTCAAGACACATTATAGCCATGCTGAAGCTTGACATAATGACCTCATATTTTTACGGCTCCACATGAATACTCATAGGAATGGCGCCTAGAAACGCAAAAAGAATGTAAGTGTAATTTATTTTTAACTCTTCGAAGGATGTAAAAAGGAACGTGACGTTATGTGAAATAAGAAACGTAACCACGTTATAGGTTATTGTTTTGAATTTGTAATAAGAACGTTACCAAGTTACAAAAAGTAAGGCGTGACCGGTCAGGCCGTTATACTTGTAACGGGTTACCGCCAACACCGATTTCACGTGACGCATTTCCGGCTCGAAATCTCGCAGTGCGCCATGTTGATGAACTTTCGCCCCCATGCATGTCTTTCTATGTGTGGAGGCACTGGTTTCCAACTCGCTCGAGTTCTTTTTTTTTTTTTTCGCATCGTGATTGATTACGCCAGCCAGAGTAGTCGGAGACATAGAAGTGCATCCGCTGGTACTTGATTTTTTTTTTTTGTACATACCGGTCCTCATTCATACCTAATAAGAGTCGGCGATCAACAAGTCAGCCGGTCGGCGGCCGAAACGACCCCGGTAGATGACGTCGGAGCGACTTGGAAAGAAAATAAACGAAGAATTTATGCGGCCCAAATACGGTCGCACTTCGTAGGTTCTGTCGTCAACGGAAACATTCTTCATGCTTGTGCGTCTCACCAAAACCAAAATGAAACGATGTCAATAACTCATCGTCTGCGTGCAAACTAACGGGGAAAGTGGCGGGCGCTGTTCGTCAACATGGTGTAGCGCGGATTACCGGAAGTGAAAAGGCGTCTTCGTGAAAACCGCCCTATAGGGTACCCGCACGTCCCAAACACGTACCGTACCCTACACAGGCTATATAGAGCAACACACTCTTTACAAACAAGTCAGCGCTCAACCCTGTGGGCACTGCGCTTGCGCAGAGACCGGTTTCGCGAGAGATGATGCATGTACGCATGCGCAGACAAGCAGCAGCGCCACCGCAGAAGCGTGACTTCAGATAATTGAGTTGTATACACCAAATAAGTAGGCTATAAATAGGGTTCCGTGTTTTAAAAAAGGGGGGGGGGGGGTTAATGAATTTCTGCATATTCGGGGGGTGTCTTTTTTTTTTTTTTCGGGGTTAATTTTTTCTTAAAGAATCGCTGTTTTTCGATGCCAATTTTCGACGTCGGTCAAAATTCTGAGTGTATAAGGTCTTACGTTAAAAAGAAAAAAAAAAGGACATGGTCATGGGGTTCCTTAAGCTCCGGGGAACATATGTGTGACACACCTGGAAACCTTCCCGATACTGATAAGAAAAGAAAATATATGAGGAACGTGGTTCCCAAATGAAAAAGGAGCCTTGCGGACAGAGTTCATTGGGCGTTGTATTTGGGGTCCAAACAAAAATAAAGCTGTATCTTAAAAGCAGCTTAGATTTTTTTAAAGGCAGTTTCAATTCGGGGTTTTTCGGGTTTTTTCCCGATAAAACTAGCTCAGCTGTTGTTTTTTTTTTTTTCGGGGTTTATCGCTAATTACCGAAATCAAGGAACCCTAAAAGCTCTGAATCAATTGCAGCGCCGGAACGCGGCGGTGAAATAGAAGTTTGAAAGAAGCCCGAACTAGGGACAAGGTCTTGGGGGTGAAGAAATGAATTTAAGAGGTTCATTACCGTGGGATTGCGTGCGTGTCTGGCTGAGTAGTAAACGCGTTTTAAATGGTGATGAAGAAGACGGGGAAATTTGCATGTCAAACGATGTCCGCCTCTCCAGAAGAAAAAAAAAAAAAAACTGGTAGCCATATGACTGGACGACTAACCGGATTGGATACTCCGCTCGAAAGAGTTCTAACGAGCCTTTTAGCCGCGCAATGTTAGAAGGAGATAAATCCTGGTAGAGGTTTAAATGGACCATCAAGTTAATTTACGGTCGGCGTTCAACGACGGTGGTTTGTAATGATGGAAGCCTTAAATAAAAAAGAGCTGGTAAACATTTCATTACCGAGTAAGATTTTAATGCATCTAAAAGCGAGGAACCGAAGAGAAGAGCCAAGAGTTGCAAATTACACGTCGCACTCTAAAACATTTCACTCCCCCAAAGATGCACATCAACTCGTCCCAGGAATAAACACCCTAAGGGTGTTATCCCTGTGACGAGGGGCGCTACTCTAACATACGAAGGGTGTTACGGCAACAGACACACTGCTCAAACGTTGGGCAAACGACAGGGTGGTGTTCCTGGCAGACATGATGGCAGATTTATGTGCAGATACGCCTCACACATGTCTGAAACGTGTTTTTGCTTTACACATATGTGTGCTTCTAACATGTCTAAAAGCAGTAATGGCAGTATTGCCGCGGCTTTAGGATGCTACCGAGCACTCTAAAGATAGCGTTCTGGCGAGCTTAGGAGGATCCAAAATACTGTTTTTTTTGCGCGCCACAAGTTTACGAGCCTCACGCACCGGATACAGTAACGCTCGCACACAAAATCAAAAATTCAAGACTCTATAATCACGACTCCGTTGACTTCTCTACCACCATATATACACTCGACGCTTCACAGAAAATCATTCACACCTAATCGTGTCCGAAATTAGAAAAGTTATAAATATGTTTCTTTTGTTTTAATTTATACTTTACGTATTACGCGATATTCCGAAATTCGAGGAAATTATTGCATACGGTATATATACAACCTGTCCTGATGCTGGTCGAAGCGAGTGGAATGTCATTTACGCCCTTTTTTTTCCCACAGAATCACGCTTTTCCACGCCTTTTCTTTTTTTTTTTTGAATATTTACACCCTTCAAAAATGAAGAGCGTTCCATGCAACAGAACTTCAGGGTAGTCCCACCCCAAATCAAGGGTGTTTATATGGCGCAGTTACGGGTGTAAGTTACTAGAACACGCTTTGAACACCCATACCGGTGTAATAATTTTTTAGTGCGCACATGTTTATACAGTTTTACCCTGGTCTGCCAGAGTGAGGCGACTGTAATGGTGACACTAGTTCACGCTGGAGATGAAAAATGTAGTCAGGGCGGTACCACTACTTGCTTGAGGAACTCTAACATGCACATCAGACGAGTGATAGACGACCACACGCCCGCACGGCACTCATCCAGATTGGAACGCGCAGGAGCCGGGATTGTTATAAAGCACACACACACACACAGAAAAAAAACAGTACCCTTAGATTCTGCAGCAGGGGCTTTAGCTTCGTGCCCTCCGGGCTGTGGTGTGCCAACAAATTCTGCCACCAAGATTTTTTTTTCGTATTTTGTGCGTGAAAACGTCTCTGCCGGAAGATGTGAACCTTATCGAGGAGCAGATGGGTTTCACACACTCGGTGACAACTTTCGGTGGCAATCGAGTGAGAGCTAGGTTAGCGCCCATACGATTATGCTCCTCGAATGATCTTCGAAGCAGGGTACGCGCACTTTTCACTTCCTGCGAAACGACAAACAATCGACGTTGCAAATTTGCTGCGCGAACGCATGGATCACGTATAGAAGCGCGGCACGGTACACAAAACGTTTCTTCCCGGAGTCACTGAGTATATATAACTGCGCTTAGAGTACCGGCACTCCTTTCTCCGACTTTCTCGTATAGGCGCTGCTATTTTGGTTCCATGTATAGCGTGGAGTGGGCGCGACAGGCGACAACTACGATTTAAAAAAAAATGCGATTTTTTTGTAGCCTTACTCCGAAGACAGGCTACTCGTACGGCGTACAAAACTGCGCTGGTGTTGCGGGTACGATAACAGAACTAATCTGCGGGCTAATCTCAAGCACTTTGGAGGCTTGCTTGTTTCCTACATCCGTTATGTTTCGGACATGTCTGCAGACAGTTTTTTTGGTATGACCAGCGTGGTAGGTTCGCCAACAGAAGGAAGACACACGCCTCAGACTGCGTTTGCAGACGGACCTTTGTGGGATGGGTTTGCGGCGTGACCGCCGCTTCAGATACGATGTCAGCGAGCTCGGACGACATTTCTTTTTCTTCTCTATCACGGGCCTTTTTGAAAAGAATTTTCCGCCATTTCTCAGGTAAAGCTTCGGATGACCGACAACGATGATTTGAAGCAACAAGATGGCCGACGCGTCGGTATACACTCTAGCGCGTATATATAGCTTGTTCGTTGGCTCTAGTACGTCCAGATCAAAGCGGCATTATGTACGCGGGGCACAAGTTCGTCTGCTTCTTTTGCAGGGGTTATGGTGACATAAGAACGACGCCGAGCTCTGATTAGCAACCCCCCCCCCCTGCAAAAGAAGCAGACGAACTTGTGCTGCGCATAGAAACCGCCCTGCGTCAGTCCTGAAGTTCTAAATAGAGTCCGACGCGTGTCTGTGACGACATGCCGCGACGGTGGCGCTACTCTCGGCGCGGCGAGAGCGCAGACGCTTTACTTGGAGGGTATCTGGTTTCTCCGCACGCGGCAATGTCCACACCCGACGTGAGCAAAACGCGGAGTTGTCAAGTTAATAGCGCGCTGGTCTATACTCTGTTGCAGGTTAAGAACTGTGGGACAAGCTGTTCCCAACAGAGCGCGCATCCCTTTTCCGCTACAGCAGAGCAGACTCTGGAGAGGGGTCAAAGGGAGGGAGGATGCCGCTAATCATGGCGAACAGAGATGTTTCTGGGAGGGTATTACAGCGTTCGTACCTAGCTTGAAATAGACTTCCTGTATACATGTCGGAAGAAAGGCACCTGCATTTTCTTTTCTTTATTATATTTTTTTGTTAAATTTGATTAGCGTTGGGTCGTCCTTAATATCGGAAAACGTTCCTCGTTGAACGATCGACCGTAGCTCCGACGTAATTTAATATCGATGGGCGCTTCTTTTTATTTTTAGTTTATTTTTTTTTCTTCTCTCTCGAACATTTCAGGAACCGGTACGGAAATTGCTACACTGGGTCTTTCTAAAAATGAAATAAATCCAACGACTAGAAACTGTTTCGTATAAGCAAACAAAAAGAGAGGAAAAAAAAAACACGTGATTCCCTGTCAGACTTTCAATTAAACTACGGTGACCGATTTCTGCCGGGCTACGGGAGCTTTGAAGATGCCGAATGAGCAATACCGGAAATAAAAAAAAAATAATAAGAATAAACATCGTCTCGATTTGAGAGGTTATTAATGCTTGGAATGACGGTGCTGCGCTACAACCTGGTCGATTTTATTTCAGAAAAAAGGTCTTCTAAAAATGAAATAAATCCACAACTAGAAACTGTTTCGTATAAGCAAACAAAAAGAGAGGAAAAAAAAAAAACACGGATTCTCTGTCAGTCTTTCAATAAACTAGGTGACCGATTTCTGCCGGTCTACGGGAGCTTTGAAGATGCCGAATGAGCAATGCCGAAATAAAAAAAAAAGAAAAAAAAAAGAAATAAGAATAGAATAAACATCGTCTCTATTGGAGAGGTTATTAATGCTTCGAATGACGGTGCTGCGCTACAACCTGGTCGATTTTATTTAGAAAAAAAAAAAAAAAAGAAAACGGGAACTAAAAGTAATATGCCATTGCTGTAAATAAATGATCGGGCGTCAGCCAGGATATCTATTAGCAAAAGCAGTCTAGGGAACTGGAATCAGTAAACAAAAAATAATTGGGACAGAAGCATATAAAGACCGTAAGAGCGAGTTAGGTGTACAGTTACTTACAACATCGTTTACCACGATGTTGTAAGTAACTGTGTACCGTGTGTACATTGGAAGGTCCCCGGCTCTCTATCTTTTCCGCTGCCTCTTTGAGCGTGGTTGAGTGCGTTGAAACACCGCTCGCAATGCGAAACGCAAGTTCGTCTGCTTTTTTCGCAGGGGTTGTGGTGACATCAGAACGCCATGCTCTGATTGGCTGGGGTTGAAGGATAGTGGGTAGACCTCAGAGCAACCGCCTTGAGGTTTACCCACGATCCTTCAAAAAGAGCCAATCAGAGCTCGGCGCCTTTCTGACGTCACCACAACTCCTGCAAAAGAAGCAGACGATGTTGCTCTCCGCATAGCTTACGACGAGAGAACACGCTGGCGCCATCTACCGGGTAGCGCTGGAACACTACGGATCTGCGTACTCTGTACGCACCGTTCTTCCATCGTGCGCATGACATAAGTCTAACGATGATTGTATGTAGATTAACCTTCGGTTATAGTCACGCGCAGGTCGAAAGGGATCCAGGGACACCCGATAAATCGTACCAGTGCGCCAGGTGGCGCAAGCCGCCGTCCGATTTAAAGGGTTCAGCCGGTTCGTCCATCCATCCATCCATCCATCCGTTCTCGCTCTCCTCGTAGGCTGTTACAGGCGGTTGGAATCACGGTCGACCGCACAAACACGCAAATCTGTGAACCGCGTCGCTAACTTGACACGTATGTTCAGACGTCTCGTTCGCAGCATTTCCCTGCACACACCGGTAATAAAATAAAGTGAAAGATAACTAAAATCGTATAAATATAGATCTCTCGCTCTTTAAGCACACATCAGAGCGATTCAGATATGAAACACTAGATCCGCTTGATTTACCCGCATCTCCTGCGTTGGTGCAGAGAAGCGTAGGCGGTGTACTTCCGGACTGATAATTTACAGCTCACAAGAACAATTCACTCTGAAACAGGCACACCAGTAAAGAGGGATCACTCATTTATCGCTGACTGTCAAAAAGGTCAAATTAGTCGTTCGTTGTTTATACAGCAAGAGTTTAGACTGCCAGAACATGGCGACATTGTTACCTGATGTAGATTGGCAATTTAGCCAGTGCAGTACGACTGGCAGCCTGGGGTCTTTAACGTGCACCACGCAGTAGTGATACACGACTGTACGCCGATACAATGCTCATCCAGATCAAAACGTGCAGGGGTGGGGATTGAACCCAGGATCTCTGGGTTCTGCAGCGCGAGCTTTCGCTCCACGTGCTCCGTGGCTGGTGTGCGCTAGCCCACTCGGCTACGTTTTTTTTTTTTTTTTTTTTTTTCTTTATTGCCGGATTTTTTACATTGTCAAATAGGCAGGCGTATCGCTCCAACCATAGGAAGCAGGGCAAGGCTAAACTAAACCAGTCCAAAGTGCGCTGGGGAAACTCATATTAAAATAGCGCAAGAAGACTTGCCCAGCAGACCAAGCGGGGAAACGTTTGCTGGGGAAACGCTACGTTTGCTGGGGAAACCTGATTTAGACGCGTAACAGACCCTTTCCAAAAAGTACACCAAGCAACATTGACGGTCGGCATTGCTTTGACACGTGGCGTGTGATTTGATCCGAAACCTCGCCTAACGCTGACCTAGCACTCCTGTCCAATACATGATCATTGCACGTAATCAAGCAACGGCGGACAAGTGATGGCGCCACTTTTGAAAAGGGTCCATTTCACACCAATCCAATTTCCAAAAAAAAAAAAAAAGTGTAAAGAAAAAGTGTAACTCCCCTCACTAAATTTATCCTGGCGTGTGTCCGCTAATTTTAACGGATTTTAGCGGTACCCTCGAACGCTCATAATTAAAGACCCAGCGGCGCAGCTCGAAACACCGGGCATATTTTGTTTGTCTCTCGACTTTATCCATAAAATTAAGATACATCCATTTTTTTTTCCTTCGATACTCGTTATCGCATTAAAAGCTGTGTAAAACAGCTCCCCTTTTCCTTGGCACCCCCATTCCCCAAGATGGAAATAAAACAATGTTCATATTCAATGTTTAAAAAAAAAAGAAGTTGTGCGCATTATTCATCCGCTCGGCCAAGTAGTTCTTGGAAGATTTGGTTGTCGGATAAAACAACGGCGCCTTTGGGGGTTGAAACTTGCGCGTCTTGATAAAAATAACGTAAAGCTAATCTAAGATGCGCATACATTTTAATTCAACACATTAAGGAGGAAATTACTAATGTATGCAAGGAGCCGGAGATTCGTTTAAGGTTTTTTTTTAGGTGAATACATGTATAGACGTGTTGCTCTTTATTCCCACGGAGTTTCTGTATAATGGACAGTAGAAACTCGTCAAGTTAAAATAATATAAAAATTCAATTAGAGCATCATACATGAATGCCT
This sequence comes from Ixodes persulcatus, assembly GCA_013358835.2. Classification (NCBI taxonomy): domain Eukaryota; kingdom Metazoa; phylum Arthropoda; class Arachnida; order Ixodida; family Ixodidae; genus Ixodes; species Ixodes persulcatus. The sequence continues at coordinate 230,907 of JABSTQ010009732.1, forward strand.
CAACTAGAATTAATAGAAGGACCCTAAACCGAGATTTTACGGCCAAGGAATGTCTTGTCCGCTCGGCTGCCGGACATTCGTTACTTTGCTCCGACCGACCAATCTGTCCGGCACTAATTACGGGCCTCCAAGGCATTCGAGAAATCTCCGAGGGAACGGACACTCATTTGAATACCTGTGGGAGCGTGTTTCCCCCCTCGATTTCTCCGGCGAAGCCAGAAGCCCAGCTTAGCAAACATTTCCTGGACAGCGAAGGCCGTACGGTTAAGTTAGTGGCGTCACCTACAAGAGGCCGCCAGCGACAGGCACGGATTGTACACGAGTGCTGCATGTCAGCGTTCGGCTGGGCCTCGTGTGGAATCTGTACCCCGCGCCGGCCTCTTGTAGGTGACGTCACGAATTCAGGGTCACGGCCTTGCTATCTTAGGGGCGTTGCCCCAGCTCAGAACAGTTCTGCCTCCGCAGCGCCGTTCGCTTACGTTTGGTTATGGTACGAAATCTCACGTCTGCTCACAAAAAGAGTAAACAGGGCATCTGTGCTTCGTATTAAGAGTGTCAATCGGTTCGACGAGTAGCCTCTCACGCGCCATCACAGGCACGGATTTTCCGGTGACTTATAACGTGAAGGCTCAATCACACAGGAGCGTTTGCTCACGTTTTTCCACGTTGCGTTATAGACAATTGCAAGCATGGCATCACGACTGGTTCCCCAGGCGTGCAAGCACGTGTAACGTGCGCGTGAAGATAGCTTTGGCAAGCTTGAAATCGCATGAGCGTTCCCGCACGAGCAGAGAAATGGCGGCGGCCAGTCGCTTTGCTTGCAATCGTGTATAAGCCGCCAGATAAAGCTTAAAATCAGTCGTAGGGGTGCTCGTTCCTCTAAAGTGTATCTTATTGTTTTAGCTTTATTTATAGGCGCAAGCAGCCTCTGATAGGCTAATGTTTTCGCTTACGCTGTCCAAACGTTCGCGTGTCAGCGTTGATTGGTAACGTCGCTTCGAGGATCACTTATAACGACTTTCGATGCAACTAAAGTGATCTGCTACTATTTACATGGATGTAACGAAAACTATCCATGGCCGTCAAGATAAGTTTGCAGCCCGCATGCTATTTCCTTCTGACCAATTGTCGCGTTCAAAACTCGCGGATCAAGTTCACTGGATTCATTATAAACCGAGCCAATTTCCACAAAGCTCATTTCTTCTATTTTTCTTTTGTTCCTTGCCATTTTGCGCATTAAACTTGAGTGAAACATTGGGTGTTTGGAACAACGTCCTGCCAAAACCCAAAGCTTCAAAATTGAAAAAAGGAAAAGAAAAAACAAACTGCGCTCAGAAAGCAGATGTGGTCTATAAAGTGCTGGAGTAACTTGGATGTCAAAGGAGAAAGGGAAGGGGCGGTTTCCGGTTCACGCGACCGGAAATAGCTTCCCCGAAACGCCGCTCTGAAAAGATGGGAAGCGAAACTGACGTTTTTGGAGTAGGCTCTGTTGGGGATAATCATGTCGTTTCGGGTTTCATTGGTATGTGTCTGTGTGTGTGTGTGTGCACGCGCGTGCGTGTGCTTGTGTGCGCGCGAGTGCGTGTGCGCATGTGTATGCGTACGTGCGTGCATGTGTGTGCATTTGTATGTGTGTACACGCTCGTATGTGCGTGCGTGTGTGTTTATGTATGTGTGTGTTCGCGCGCTCGCGCGTGTGTGTGCGTGTGCACGGGTGTGCGCGTTTGTATGCGTGTGTGCGTTAATGTGTGCGTGTTTGTGAGCGTGTGTGCGCGCGCGTGTCTGTGTGTGTGGTGGAGGGGGGGAAGTTCGTGCGTGGGGAACTCTTCCGTTTCTTGGTCCGTTGTGTCTGATTCGCTTCGCATAAAGAGACACAAACGTGCGAGAAAAAGGCGCACGACTGAATTTTAAAGATTTTCCTCAAGTGACTTCGCTGAATCTTTGCTCTCAGTATACTATACGTGTGTCGCACGCACGCAAAATATCGGATTTCTTGTTAACGGCTTGGTAGAAAACTCTCTCTTTCGCATTTTTCTGGTTCTGGCCCCTCTTCCGTTTTTCTACCTATCGATCGATCGACGCAAAACAAAAAAAAAAACAAAAACAAAAAAAAACAAGTGGATTGCATCTTTCGCTTTTTTCCAATTCAAACACGCGGCCTTTTCATGCATGTAAAACAGAGTTTGCTGGAGACGAACCTTGCATTTCTTTCCCTAAAGATTTCGCAGAGCACTCGAATTTAGCATAAGCAAACATCCTCCTAAAACCGGCCGAGCTTTGCTTGTTATTTTTAGTCTTCGAGGAAAATAAAACGAGACCATTCCACGACTGTAGCGCGTTGTTTTCTAACGCCAAAGTTGGGGGTATTTCGAAACCATTGCACCCAGAGGATCGCCGGTTCACAAGCTCGAGTTTGCTTGCGACCGAGTTTTTGTGATCTTTTACGACGAGAAAAAACGCTGGCCCGCTGGCGCCATCTGTGAAGTGGCCCTAGAACTCCATTTCACTAGAGCTAAGGTTTTTGCGGTATTTGCGATATCAAATGTACGTACTATTCATGAAAAATTGTAGCGTCTAAAACATAGTCAAAAGTTTATTTTTGAAATTTTTTGAGGCAATATAAAAAAATGGTGCGCGAAAAAAAAAAGAAAGACGTTTACAACTCCCTATAATGCCGAATTAGAGTGCAGCTCTTGAGGAGGAGGAGGGGAGGATACAGAGGGGACGGTATGCCCCTCCTCCTCATCCGTACCCTCTCCTCCTCCCTCCTCATCTACTCCACCCGTGCTCCTCGCCTTCTCCCCCTCTTCCTCCTCTCCTCCTCCCCCTCCTCCCCTATTCCTCCTCCTCCTTTTCCTCTCTCCTCCTCCTCCTCCCTCCCGCGGGGTGCATTATGGGAAACGTCCCGTAATGCAACGCGCGAGTCACCGCGATGCATTATGGGAAACGTCCCACCATGCACCGCGGTGACGTTTCGGCACGGTGACGTCGCCATCGTGACGTCACCGGGGACCATCGTGACGTCACGAGGTTTACGAGTGACGTCACAACGATCCCGCGCGGTGCATTATTGTGATGTTTCCCATAATGCACCGCGCGATTACGCCGACGGCGACGCCGACGCCGCTCAAGCCGGAAACGGGCGCCTAAGAGCTTCTCTCTAAAAAAGAACAAAGAGGAAATATATGGAAATTGCAGGTTTTCGAAAGCCACCCCAGAGATCACACCAGTGTCCTCTCTCGTAGTAAGAGATCACACGAAATCACAAGTCACTCGGTCGTAGGCAGCCGCAAGTGCATAAACCGGTCCCTACGCTGCGTGTTAATCCGCTTCATCGAAGGCTCCGTTTATTAGGGGTGCTATCCCATTTTTAATGATAATAATAATAACTTTATTTTCAATCGCTTATGATGGGGGGAGGGCCCAAAAGACAAAAAGTTGTCCTTGAGCCAAAGGCAACTTACCAAAGACAACTTATACAGTTGAAACATCACACGCGTACGGTTCACATGCGTACTAATCAAGGTTCACCCAAAAGACAAACATGAAACTAAACTAATAATCGCATACAAAATATAAGCGCATGTTCTGGAATGTTAAACTGTAAAGATCAATATTATCAATGCAAAGACCGTTTAGCAAATGTGAAAGTGCGACATTTAACATTTGATAGCCATATTTTGTACGTTGCGTGGCCATGCTCTCTTTTTCTGCCTTACGGGTAGGGTACGGTGAAGACATTTCCTTTAAAAACGCGAGTCTTTGAGAAAGCCCGAGCCCCTCATATTTTCGCTTTAAAACTAGTACAGAGTTTGAGGTGATATAATTTGTAGATATTAATTATCTTACTGTTGTTAAATAAATCGGCAGAGTGAAAGTCATATGGCACGTTACATATTCGTTTCAATATTTTCTTCTACAGCAAACACAGTTCTTCAATGTTAGTCGTTGTTGTTGTGCCCCATACCAGGCGACAATACGTTAAATGGGAGTAGAATAGTGATTTATAAAGTAACAATTTAACGCTCGTAGGTAAAACAGATCGGTACCAATTTACGATCCCCGGCCACTACCCGAGCAAACTTTGGAACAATATAGTTTATATGACTATCCCAGCACATTGTCTCGCTAAAAAAACACACCTAGAGTTTTGAAACAACTTACAATTCATAGCGAAGAATTTTAGATAAAACCAGAGGCTTATTTTTCGGTCGAAAAATCACTGCTTTCATTTTAGTAATATTAATTTTCACTAAATTGCTGTCCAACCAGCCTTTTTTTCATATCTGATAAAATAAAGTTTGCCATACCACTTAAGAAAACAATTACGACGGTTGCTTGCTGGGTCAACACGATTGCTGCGCACTTAATATCCCGTGCGCGCGCTCGAACTTCATAGACATGCGCCTTTCGCGGGACTGTGATCGTTGGGTGATTTTTACGGCCCGATTGTATATTCTGCGCTCGCTGAAAGCACACACGGGCTTGGGAATGACGCGTGCGCAAAAGGCTCGCGTAAGGAATGAAATAGCGTCGTCCCCACTGCGCATGCGCCGAGTCCCAACCGCGTTATTGGATCGTCTAGTGTCCCTATAGAGGGCAGTGTGTTTCCGACGGCTCGATCGGAGTTACGTGGTTTACGGACCGCGTACGCGGTACATATATATCTATATATCTATATATATATATATATATATATATATATATATATAGCTTCCTTACATCCGGGCTCTCTGTGATTGGCGAGTGGCGACGACGCTGCATCTTTTGGTACGCAAAGCGTGCGTGGTCGCTATACTAAAACTGGACATTGAAAGTTTGCTTTTGACGCAGTGCGTTCTTATTTTTGGATTGGTTTATTTTGGCGGAAAGATAAGCCGCGACGACGCAGAATATATATATATATATATATATATATATATATATATATATATATATATATATATATATATATATATATATATATATATATATATATAGAGAGAGAGAGAGAGAGAGAGAGAGAGAGAGAGAGAAAGAAAGAAAGAGAGAGAGGAAAAAGTAGGGCGCGCAGACACAGCAGCCGTAGGACGATAAAAATTAAAATCTAGTTTAATGCCGAAAAAAGTTACGCAAAAAAAAAAAAGAGTGAAGCGCCGAAAAACAATTGTATTAGTTTACAAGAATAATCAAGGCTAGGCACAAGACCGCTAGTTACGCGGGGGAAAAAGGCTCGAAAAAGAACGGAATAAATGTCTAACACAAGAACTTACAAAAATACATCGTTAAATGGAAAATAGAATAAAAGATTAAGAATAAGAAAATAAGAAATATAAATAAGAAAGGGGCCCGACGTCCGTCGACGTTTCGGCAGTGGCACTGTCTTCTTCAGTGGTTGGGGGAGTCCTTCCGGGATATATAGGGACCCGCCTGTCATCTCGTAGCCCGACCGATGATGTATAGCGGCAAGAGGAGGATACAGATTGCATCACTCATATATCTTTTGAGTGGGACTCGCTCGATGTACGAAGCGGCGGAGGAGCCGATGTTGGACGCCGCGAAACTGGTCGAGTGATGGACGAAGTGCACGACCATAATGAAGCGATTGACCCATATGTCAGCAAACTCTCCAACTATTTTGCTTTTTTTTCTTTCTTCTTGTTACCTGCAGGAACGAAAATTGTGTTATCGATCGAGCGTAGCGCGCTATAATGAGCACATTGAACGTAATACCGCCGTCCGTAGGATTTAGCAAAAGGGCGCACAAAAAAAAAAAGAACATGTTTTTTTTTTTCTTTTTAAGTTAGGTACAGGTTTTTGAAGTCGGGTACTCATATTTTTATAATTAGCTAGACGTGTTTTTTTTTGTGTGTGTGGAATGAGTGACTTAAAAAAAAAACGGCCTCAAAAATTATTATAATCTTTTATTGCATGCGAGGGAATTTCTTTGAGCAGCCTAACCGACAAAAATGTAATCTCTAACAGGAAACGCACGCGCATGTGCGGGAAGAGTGATAAGTGAATACATTCAAAAAAGAAATAACAAAAATTTCAAACGTTTCAGTAAACAATTAAAATTCAGGATCCCAAGATCTCAAACCCGACGCCCAATCATTGTGCCCAGAGATTTTTTTAAATATTTTTATTATGCTGTGTTACGGGAGAGAGTCACGAAGCTATTTTCCTAGTAGAGTATTTGCTATTGTTACTATGTGGTGTCTTTCCCTTCCTTATTGCGCGCGTGCGCTGGTGCCGGGACGAAGCGCTCGTCGGATGCACCGCAGTCTCTTCTTCAGAATGCCTCGCGAGATGAAAAGCGGCTTACTTAAAGAAGAGGTGGGCAAACAGAAGAGGCGACGTGTTGATCAGGAGCCGTCTTTATCGAACAAAAATGCCCCAACATCTGTCGCTTAGTTACGTGCTTTAGGGTTTCCTCGTAATTTAATAGGCGGGATATTGCCTTCATAGAGGACGCCCTATGCTATCGCATTTCGACGGAATTGTTTGCACCAAAGCACCGCCAAAAAAAAAAGTGTCGGATTTTATATTTTGTTATTGTACTCTTTGCCGACGTCGCGGTGACGTCACTTTTTACGTATCGTGATAGAAGGAGCTTGAGGCGCTTCTGGTCTGTGCAGTGTCAAGATTAGGCAGCATAAAAAAAAAAAATTAACTCTGATGCAACTCTGAAAGCCTTTCGTGGATTTTACAAAGAAGCTAAAGAGGTTCTTGAAAGAAAAACAAAATCAAGTTGGAGGTAAATTTGAGAGTATTTTTATCCCGTCAATATAAATATCGGGTTCGTTTTCTCCGAAGGTGTAACTAAACGCTAGGAAACACAAAAACCCTCCGACCATTCGTTATGTCATACGCGGATCATTCGGCCGCCAAGCGCGTGTTGGTCGCGTGGACAGCGCGTGCAATTGCAAGCTTGCCAGGTTTATTGCCCCGCACTGGCACAAGTCGTGACGTCTTTTTCTGACCTTATTTGAAGATAGCTGGAGTGCGCGTGCATAGCTTTGATAGGCGCTGAAGATGCGCGAGAGTGGAGATTCCGAAAACTCTGCATGTGACGTCACGCTCCGGGAAGGAAGGGCTTCAAAGGTACTTTTAAAAAGAACATTTTCTGCAGCCTCCGTGCACCAAATTAAAAAAATAATGATCTCGGTATGCTTGATCCATGGAGCCCAAATGAAAACGATTTAAGTTTTTTTTTTTTTTTTTTTCTCAAATAGAAAACCTTTTAGATTTCTCTTTAAATCTTCCCTAAGCTTGCAGAAATCGCATCCTTAAAACCTAGATGTAAATGCCTACGACGGCTATCTTCCCAATGGAATTATTAATTAACAAGAAAGAGTCTTTACAATAACTTTTTAGCACGAAAAACGTTTATTAAATTTCGTTGTAATTTTTATTTGATCGGTTTCTTACCGATTGCTTTCTTTCTTAAAATTCGTTTCACGAAATTCACGAAAAAAGGTGTCCCTGACTAAACTATTCAATTCCACTATATATATATATATATATATATATATATATTTTTTTTTTTTTTTTTGCGTTGCTTTTTTATAGTTAAGGGGCTTCGGCGCAGTGGGCTCGTTAAATCCGGACAAACGGTTCTTTCGGGGAGGAAATATATTTTAGTGTACCACAAAACCGACGAGAAAAAAAATTTTAGATATAAGTAAAAAACAATCTTGATGGGTTTCCAATTTCAACAAGGTCTACCGCTCACCTTAAAAAAAAGTTACGGTTTTTGAACGTGAAAAAAAAGACACGACTTGATTTGATTCGAAATATTCCACGTCGTCGTCCTTAGGCTTTCTTTCTTTATTTTGTGAGCTCCTTTTTATACAATTTGGTTTAGTACAATATACGGCGAGCTCTTCTTAAAGTAATTTCGGCTGACACGAATCATGGCGCTACGCTAACCGAAGTACGAGTTTAAGCGGATGCTGCATTCCACGAGAGAAATAATTCATATATAGACGACAGTGCGACTAAATAACCGATGTGGAACTCAACCCTATAGATATCGTCCATTGTTAGAAATTGCTAGTGAACACGAGCGGAAAAATATATAATTTAATGTAATTTAATTTATTTTACTAGTTCCAGCCGAGCAGCATGAAGGCAATATTCAAGAAAATCCCACTCTGATCGAAGTGTCACAAAAATCGGAATCTCACGAATTAAAACATATGTGACGGTAACCGGATTTGTAGTCACTATTGGACGTCACTGTAGTCGAACTTCGATCGTATTGGGAATCTGCAGCGCGCTCTCTTTCTATATTCCTATATCCATTATACATGCCCGTTTCTTTTTTTTTTTTATTATTCTGTTTGAGCTTTTTTCCACGCCTTCCCTTTTAACTGCTTTGACCTTCTGCGCTCACGACTCCCAGCGGCGTTGTCCACTCTCCTTCGAATTGTCCCTGAGAGACATTAGAGGCTACGCAAGACCACAGTAAACTATACGCCTTTCGGAAGCACAAAAAAACAACAGCAAAACAAATGAAAAATATGAAAGGAAGAGAAAGCAATCTGAGTGTGGAATCCCACATACGAAACCACCACAGCTTTGCCTTTTGGCCTACCCGGCGTTCATATTATTTTTCTTGTTTCTGCGTGTGTGTGTGTGCGCGCGTGTGTTTGTGTGTGTGTGTGTGTGCGTGTGTGTGTGCGTGTGTGTGTGTGTGTGTGTGTGTGAACTTTTCGCGTTCATCGCTGCCTCTTTTTTTTTTCTCGCTTTCACACTTGCATCAGAAAAAAAAAGGGAAGGGGCGAAGCGGCTGAAATATGACATTCATAACAGCTTGACAGACGCGCGCTTCCCAAAATGGGCGCGGGCATCGCAAATAAGCTTTCACGACGAACTTATGCTCGCAATATATAAGCGAGGCACGTTAGCGCGGTTCAGTATTTTGGGGTTACGGTGATGGCATTACGCTTTAGCGGTGTCACGCTTTTTTGTTTTGTATAAGACGCAACTTCAACCGCGTACGAGATGCAACCTCGCACGCGATCCAGACCGAAAGCTATTTTTAACCCAGACCGCGTTACGTGACCGACTCCTGGCCACTTCCTGTAATGCGAGCTCTTGTTACAAAAGAGCGTCAGCACGAGTGCCGCCACTGGCTCCGATCCCCTAACCGATTGACCGGCAGTCCCTGCCGACAAATTTCCTCCCCCGGTAGGTGGCACTAAAAATGAAGTAAACAGGAAAGCAAGCTTGCATGCTTAGATAATCAGCCCTTCTCCGTGGCAACGGCGCTCGACGGCCGGGGCCAACTTGAGCCACTAGATGAGTTACGCTTAGAGTATCGGCACTCTGTTCCCCCGATATTGCTGTGGGCGCCGCCATCTTGGTGCTTAGTACATAGCAGACGGAAGTGCCGATCGTCATGATTCAAAAGTGCGACTTCCTCAGCATTAGATCCGGTGTTAGGAAGCCTGTGCAATATTGCTTTGCTCGCTTGCGAACTGTTTAAACATTTGTGGAAGACGGAAAAGCGTTTCCTGTGATTTCAGATGAAGTTTCAGATAACTAGCAACCATGAGTTTAAGCACCAAGATGGGTAAGTGTGGTTACTCTGAAGCGTAGATTATTTAGTGGCTCTAGGACCAACTTGACTCATTGTCAGATCAAGAAAATAAAAATAAAAATTGAAGTTTTGTGCTTACTTCATGCGCTGCGCCAAATAGTTCGTGCAATATTTGGTTGTGGAATCAAGTAACGACGCTTTCGGCGCTTGAAAAGTGTAAGTCTCGATAAGCTAACATAAAGGTAATCTAAGGTGCACCGAGTGTTGGGTAAAGTGCATCTAAAAAGTACTTTAAGGAAAGTACAAAGTAAACGAGAAGTGATGTACTTCAAGTGAAGTAGAAGTACACTGGGTGAAATGTACTTGAAGTAAAGTACTATGAATACAATGTACTTTCAAAGTAAAGAACAAGTAAATTTAGAGCGCAGCTCTTAGGCGCCCGTTCCAGGGTTGAGCGGTGTCGCCGTCGGCGTCGGCATCGTTGTAACCGCGAGTTGCATTATAGGACGTTTCCTGCTGAAGTTAGCGAGAAAATGTTTCCGCTAAGTTTAGCGGAGAAATTTTCCCGCTAAAAGTAGCGGGGAAATTTTTACGCTAAATTTAGCGAGGAAATTTTTCAGCTAAATGTAGTGAGAAAATGTTTTCGGTAAATTGAGAGGGAAATTTTACACTAAATTTCCCTCTAAATTTAGAGAGAAAATGTTTGCTAAATTTTCCGCTAAATTTAGCGAGAAAATGTTTGCTAAATTTTCCGCTAAATTTAACGGGAATATTTCTCCCGCTAAATTTAGCGGGAAATTTAGCGAAAATTTCCTGCTAAATGGGGGAACAGCAGGAGAGGAGGGGGGGAGGGTACGGAGAGAGAGGAGGGGCATGCCCTCTCCTCCGTCCCCTCTCCTCCTCCTCCTCAAGAGCTGCGCTTTAATTCGGCATTACAGAGATTTGTAAACGTAATATTTTTTTTTTAAACTCAATCTTTCATCATGCTTTTTTATTACCCTCTACAGTTATTTTTTAATTGGCATGCATTGCCCAAGGGGTAATCAGGGGTGCATGACTTATTTTAGGGAACGGCAGAAAATATTCAAAAAAGCAAGTGGCCACAGAGTAGTTATTTTCAGAAATGGCGCCAAATTCAGTAGTCCCTTTAACTTCTGAATTAGCGTCGTTTGGACTTGCTTGTTGCACCCAATGGGGTTAGACGTACTCGGAGAGAGCACGACATCAGCCCCGTAGCTTCTGCGAGCACTCCTCTCGTGGAGGAGTGTCCTCTTCTTAACGGAAGAAAACAGTGAGTGTGCAAGCGAGCTGGTGATAATTAATCATAATGTGATACCTGAGATTGTGGTTCGAAAAATTAAGGAGCTTTCAAGTCGAAGGGAAAGACAACAGAAAATGTCTCAAAACATTGCGACATGTTGTCTCTTTTTTCAACTAGAAAGTTTCTTACTTCTTCTGCACCACAGTCTCAGGTGTTGCAACATGATTAATTTTGCACTCCTAATATTGTTACTCTCCTGGCTTGCACTGAACTAAAGAGAGGTAGCGAGAGATCAAAAAAGCTACGGGAAAGTCGCCCCACAACAAGCGGAGCGATGCTTCGTCTGCTCGTGTTTCTGGTGAGAGCAGAATATCTCTCCCAGTATTTCTTCAGAGTTGACAAAGCATCATTTTGTGACACAAATTTAACGAAACCAAATTTCAGGAATGTATTTTGAAGTCGGGATTTGTACTTTCCTCGGAAAGTACCAGAAAAAATACTTTAAGTAAAGTGCAAGTACATATTGAGAGAACATACTTCAAGTAAAGTACGAGTTCTTAAAATCTACTTGATGTAGTACTTTAAGTAGAATGTACTTAAGTACTTCCCAACACTGGGTGCACCTAGGGTGCACCTACGTATATCTTAATACACACACCAAGGGGGATCGGTGGGGAGAAAGAAGACGCCGTTCCGAACGGACGCGCTTTATGTTCTCCAAGAAAAATACACCGGCCACTGGCCGGGGAAATGCTGAGGCTTTGGCCAGTTCTTCAGAAACCATGACTACTGAATACCGAACCGTCTTACCTCGTCTACCCACAGGTAATTTGAGCCTAAACTTTGTTTTCCTGCATGGAGATCTTGCCGCGAGACCCGTGATGCCTTACGAGGAGTGGTTGAGGCTCAAGATATCATCGGAATCGGCCAATTCCAAATGAGCCACGTATGGATGGTAACTTGTACTAACGCTTTGGCGAAAGCCAAGCTCGTCAACAAGGCCGAGCTCTGTGTGAAGGGACACAGATGCATAGTCATCGACCCAGACACCAGGGACGTTAAGCTCACGTTGTTGTGGCTGCCGGTCCACATGGAGAACAAGCGAATCGAAGAAGCGCTAGCGCCCTACGGTACGGTTCTTTCAATCGTTCGCGAAAAGTGGAGTTTCCCAGAGATGGAGCAAATGGAGACTCTAAACAAGGAAGTAACGCTAACACTTCGTGAAGGGATGAACAGCGCCCAAATCCCGCACCAACTCACGGTTTTCGGCTGCCGAAGCCTCGTGATCGTTCCTGGTCGCCCTCCGCTGTGCCTCCGATGCAACCGAATCGGGCACATACGTCGAGAGTGCAGAACTCCTCGGTGCGGCGAATGCCTCCGCTATGGGCACCCTACAGACGAATGTGTATCGACATACGCCGACAAGCTCCGACAGGTGAGAACCCCTCTTGATGACGTCGTTCAAGATCACCTAATGGACATCAGCGAGATGGTTGACGCTACAGCAGAAGTCATCGATTCCGTAGCCCCAAGGACAGAACGGGAAACTGCTTCCCAAGAAGCACAAACGACCAATCCCGTCTCACACGATGTCTCCTCTGAGCCAACCAAAGAAGACTCTGCGATGACCACTACAGCAACCATGCGAAACTGGACAGAAGACGAGTACCCTCTCTTGAAGGTAACAGAAGAGCCGTCCTGCAGCCTACAGCCACTGCCTCGCCGGGAGCGTTTCACCACATCCAGTGGAGCATCTGTCAAAAGACCCGCTCCTAAGGCAGAGTCGTCCCAGCCCTCTGGAATGGGTGCCGAGAAGGAGAGCAAGAATGACGAGGGAGGGGAGGCAAAGCGCAAGCCAGCAGCGCTCCGAGAAGACCCTTACAGCCTGGCTCCACAGCCGGACAACGAGATGAAAGACAATGAAATTCTACCTACATAACAACTAGTAGCCTATGGCACGCCCCCCACTCAGCTTCGCTACCCTCAACGTCAGAGGACTGTGTTCACGTGCGCGACAGTCCCAAGTATATAGGCTCCTCTTAAAAGAACAGATAGACTTTGTTGCCATTCAGGAAACAAAGATATCGTCTGATGAGGACACCGCTCGAGCACTGGACCCTTTCCTCTTGACATACGAGGTATGTGTCAGTCATCCTTATGGCTTGTCGAGAGGGTGCCTTTTGTTTTTGAAAAAAAGCCTCGGTTATTCTTCACTTTCACATGTCGTTGGCGACAAAGGAAGGTTTATATGCTGTGATTTTTTGTTACGGGGCATTTTTTTTCGTTTAATATGTATTTATGCTTATAACGGCGAGCGAGAGAGACGTTTTTTCTTTGAAAACCTTGCCCCATTTCTTGATACAGACAAGCAGATTGTTTTGTTTAGAGACTTTAACTGTGTGTGTAACGTTAACGACAGATCAGTGCCTTCTACAAGGCGTGATAGCAATGCCGAAATTTTGAACAGTCTCACATCTGATTACTACCTATTTTGACGTTGGGGCTTCGCGAAACGTTTCTAATCGATTTACCCATCTTCATGCAACATGGAACGCGAGACTGGATCGCATTTATGTATCAAGTCTCCCTTTTTCACAAGTGAGTGCCTACGACGTAAAGCCAGTTTCCTTTTCGGATTATTGTCTTGTAAGGGCGTGCATCGGTAGAGACGTACAACGTAAACCACCACCGAATTGGGCTTTATGGAAATTTAATACGAGATTATTAGAAGACAAAGAGTTTAGAAAGCGAGTTCGAGAAAATTTTAATAAAGCGAGTACGAACCACCAATTTGGCATTTTTGCACAGTGGGACTCGTTTAAACAAGAAATTAAGAACGAAGCAATCGAATGCTCGTGCATAACATCCTTCCATGCAAAGAAAGAAAAAAAAATCTTCTTTTACGCAACCTACAGACCCTCCACGAGCTAGAGTGTGAGACGCCCGGTTTGTTTCATGAAGAAATACTACGAGTGAAATGTCAGATACAAAGTCACGAACAAAAACGGTTCCACGGAGCACTAGTACGGTCTCGTTGTAGACGATTTCTATCCTCCGTGACACCCACTCGACGAGCACTGGACGATGAAACGCGCAATAGACAGTCAAAAAGGATACAACTTCTGAATTGTAACGGCGCATTACCATCTGACGGACTTGACATCATGAATGCTTTTGAATCACACTACCGGAGCCTCTTCGGGCGGACGCAATCGATAACTAGAGAAAAAGCTATATATCTAGTCCCGTTGATGCCCCAGGTCAGCCACCTTAAGAGCGATCTCCTTGGTAGACCAATCACATTGGAAGACGTACTATGCGCGATAGAAGAATTACCAAATTCAAAAACACCAGGGCCCGATGGACTCCCAGCAGAGGTTTATAAACAACACAAAGACCTTCTAAGCCCGTTTCTACTTAAAGTCTTTCTGGAAGCGTATGAGCAGGAAACACCACCACCTTCCTTTTATAAGAGCCTTACAGTTTTAATCCCAAAAAGTAAAGAGGCAGATAAACTCCTGAATGTTGAAGGGTACCGCCCTATTACACTCTGCAATGTAGACAACAAAATCTTTGCAAAACTTCTGACAAAACGACTTCAATACGTCACATACAGTGTTGTTGGCAATCACCAGACCTGTGGAATCAAGGGCAGAACGATACAGACAAACATACACGTAGCTCGTACAATAATAGAGAGCTGTTGTGCTCATGCAAATCAAGTGGCTATGGTTCAAGTGGATTTAGCAAAAGCTTTTGATCGCGTCTCCCGTACTTTTCTATTTGACATCCTACGCCACGTAAACTTAGGACCAACACTTTTTAAGGGAATAAAGATACGCTACCGCAATTGTACCACTAGGCTTATAGTTAATGGCTCCCTGTCAGGGTCCGATTCGTCTAGAGTCATCTGTCAAACAGAGATGCCCCTTGTCCCCCCTTTTGTTTGCACTGTACTTAGAGCCCCTTTGTCTAAGCGTACTAAACAGCCCTACTATAGGAAGGATACCGTTTCTACTCCACAGAGGTAAAAGGGTTGGCATATGCGGATGACATTGCGTTTTTCTGTAAAGACAAACGAAGTCTAGACAATGTGTTCGCTTTAGCTGAAAACTTCTGTTCCACGACTGGGGCGCTCATCAACGAGGCAAAGTGTACAGGCTTCTGGTGCGGGCAGTGGGCCACAACACCTTCAAAGTACGCTGGCATTTCATGGAGCAGCATCGGCCCTCAGTACTTAGGAGCTCCCCTTAACTGTGTTAGGAACAACGGACATTATTGGACAGAAAGGGTCGAAAAGATGAAAACTCAAGCGGAAATAATGAAAGTAAATCGGTCTATTTTTGGACGGGCGAAAGCCCGTAATATCTTCTTAGCAGCAAAACTTTGGTACGCATTTCAGGTGATTTGCTGTATTAGAGGCCACATTCAGAAGTTTCACAGAGTGTTTGCAACTTTTGTATGGGGTTCCAGGTGGGAACCTATGAGACGAGATAATCTGTTTCGTTCCGTTGAGCAAGGCGGTCTCGGGCTTTTACACGTCTTTTTAAAACAACTTATATCACGTTTCTTGTTCTTCAGAACTGTGTCTCATGACTTCCTTCGAACTTATATGCAGGCAGAGCTTTCAAGTGCGTTGCCGTATTTGGTAGTAACAACGGTGCCTGCGAGCACATCTCGTCCCTTGGGATACCTCGGAGAGGTAGTGAGATCAATAGAGCTCCTTAAAGCACGTTTTTCCTTGGAATACTTGCTTAAAGTGTCGCGGAAAGCTTTATATGTTGATCTCATCGATGCATTATTTCCTATACCCCCGTACCGAAGTATGTTCAGTAATGGCCCGGGACAAGACGCCTTGAAACGCGTGTGTAAGCTACATGTCCTCACCGACAGCGAAGTCATTCTTTTATAAGCTCCACACTTCAACGTTGCCAGTAAAGCCTTGGCTTCGTGAAAAAGGTATATTTGTCCCTTGGTCAGTGAACTGCCGTTTGTGCAACCAGCCTGAAACGATAGAACATTGCTTTATTTTTTTGCACCGACGCCTATTTGTTTTGGGATGTCCTACAAAGGACATTGAAGAAAGATCTGAATATCTGTGCATATACGATACGTTTTTTGCCTTTAAACCAGAATGATACTTTTCCTTACGAACTGTTCACATTGATGGGACTGCATAGCCTTTGGAAAACAAGGATGATTGATAGAAATGCTGATCCTCCACGGTCTACAAAGTCCAATATCATAGAAACTGTGTCACAGGTACGTAATGTGTACGATCACCTCAAGAAACGCCCAGAATGGTATACCCTAGGGTGCCTTAATGTCCTTCTGTTTAGGGTGATGCCACCCTTTGTAGTACCCGATGCCGACAGCACGCGCTCACGGGTAAAATACAAAGAAATCGACGAAAACAAAATGTCGCCATAGCACAGTCAGCGCCACAAGCGCGTGCAGGGACACGCTCTTTCACGCGCTTCTGAACAAAAAATAAAAATTAACGTGTGAGACAAAATGGCGAGATGCCACCACCCTAAGCAAAGCGCACATGAAGGCACCCTAGTATACCCTTCTTGACAAATGTGTTCATCTTCCCGACTTTTAGAGATGTGACCCTATTCGAAATATGTTACCATAGCCCTCTTTCTTCGTATTTCCCTGTGATCATTACCGGACAGTTTGGATGTAAATAAGGGATAACCCTGTTAGAATGTGTCTTGATTGTTTCTACTGTCCTTTTTCCATGTAATAAATACAAAAAAATGGGATTGGTGGCCGAGTGGGCTAGCGCACACCAGCTCGGAGCACGTGGAGCGAAAGCTCGCGCTGCAGAGCCCAGGGATCCTGGGTTCAATCCCCACCCCTGCCCGTTTCGATCTGGATGAGCATCGTACCGGCGTGCGGTCGTGTATCACTACTGTGTGGTGCACGTTAAAGAGCCCAGGCTAGCGGCTGTACTGCACCGGCTAAATTGCTCATCTACAGCGAGTGACTCGTCGCAACATTAAAAATGGCTGACCAACGAATTGCTGTATAAATATCCACACAACCCCAATTATTATTACACACACCAAGGTGGGAAATTAGTAACGTTCCGCGAGGTGCCGGACTTTTTTTTCTTAATTTTATTTTGGTTCTGGATGTGAATACGAGGAGTACAATGACACTTTAGCCATCTTTGTGATTAGAGTCATTCATACCGGTCGTCTAAAGCTTTATTTGAAATCGCACGGAGCGGCGTTCCGTTCTCCGGAAACGTTGAGAACTGTCCACGACAGAGCGAAACGATACATCGCCGGATCTTTCTGGCTTGGTATTCGAAGCAGAGGAAGTAGCAGTTTTGTCAAGAAATAATATTTGTAACGTAAAAATTAACCATTGCGGCCTAAAAATAGGCTGCTGCACAGCCTATTCGGTGGCGTTAGGAGGAACCGCACGAGTGCGCAAAAGGCCACCAAAGTTCTTCTTTTGTTTCTTAAAGAAAAGGCACCTGGAAATCTGTCGGTAGAGAACGGATGTCGCGGTGTTCGTGAGGAGTACCGGATTTTCAAGCGTTCAAAGAAATGCAACTTTTACGTCTTCTGTTACCCGCTTCCTTTCTCCTCTAAAGTTCTCGAATCTTCCCACCGGATGGATGGACGGATGCTAACGGCAGCACCATTTGTGACGGGCGGTATCTTGCGCCATCTAGCCTAGAAACCAAAAACCAAAAAGTAGGATTCCTCCCCTCGCCGTTCCAAGCCAAGTTGCTTCTCCTCTGCAATTTGGTAACTATCACCAGGCGGCGTGGGATATCGCCAGGATGACCTTTGGGGGATCCCTCTCGGCACGTGGTTGCCAACTGAAACAATCACCCATGTCACCTTCTTTGTTTTCCTTTGATGTCCATACCTTCGTCACTACGGCATTGTTATGTAGGAGGAGCGAGCGAGACCGCACATATGGTGGGATAGGGGGCGCGTGAACATCGAAGCAGGGTATAACCTGCTGGTGAAATGGGTAAGCACCGTCATGAAATATTGATAACTTTAACGACGTTGTAATGAATGTCAATAAGGAATACATTTCTAAAATACCAAATCCCACAAAATAAAGCTAGAAGAACACTCAATATTTTAAAGCGTCAATTGTATCTCCGCCACGCGTTATAAAAAATCCAGCAGTGAATTTTAACCCTTCTCTAAAAAACAAAAGAAATATAGTTTGCTTGTTTTAGGTTTCAACAACGCCATAAACAACTGAATTAAAGATTGACAAATACCATCTTTTTTTTTTTAAGTAAGCTGCATTTAGTGATTACATATAATAAATAGAAAGCAGATAGATTATGCAAACGAAAATGTGTACCACTGCCACTAGGAATGTTCTGCCATTTATTCTTAAAAGTATGACAATTAGATATACATCCCCCTTTAATAAAGGCTTTCAGTGAAGATGGAACTATATTTTTTTATTCTTTAATCAAACATTACCTCGCAGTGTCCAGGGGCGCACATTACAGAGATTATTATCTTATTTATTTTTGCTAAAACAGCACACTTGTTTTTCTGCGAGTCGATTCCATTGTGCTATCGTTCGGAGAAAAAGAGAATTTGCAAACGTGCTTGTCCTAGCGCAGTACTCTCTAATTTTAAGACTATGATATTTTCGACTAGATACATAATAGGGTTGTTTTAAGTAAGTCTCACAATTTTTTCCAGTTTTATTTTTTGGCTATTATGAACAGAAATGTTAATGGGAAATTTTCCGGATGCGCGTAAAGCGGTTCCTAATTCAACACTTTTTTTTATTTCTGTGCAGCTTTTTTTTTTTCTTATTTCTTCCGAGGACCAACCTAGCCGCCCTGTTTTTGTATTTTTTCCAGCTTACCTATTAGCGTTCTTTGGGATTATACTCTTGTTACAAGGGAATCCTTAACTGTACAGGTACATCATTACTTCACACGTACATAATGGAAAGAACGAACCACTTTATATGGGCGTCGTTTGACGCTTATTCTAAGTTTACTTTTTTTTCTCCTCTCTCTTTATAATAATGTCTCGATTTCGAGTATGCGATAGCGTGACTCAGAATCTCGTGACGGCAAAGTCGCGTAGCCGTTGTCTCTTCATTTATGCTCCGTTTCTCCCCACTTTCTCGACCACGGCGCTTATTTTTAAACCGTCCGAGTGAGTCTATAGCGCCACATTGGGGCCAACGTGAAGTTTCCACTCCGCTGTACCGCCCTGTCACGTGATGTACTTACTGTCCGCGTTAAATTGGTCAGGGTGATTCGTGGCGTTCCCCGTGGCGCATCCGAGACTAAAACTGAGCCTTTTGTCGATGGCGATGCTGACTTCAAAAGTTGTCATTTCATTTTTGACTTGAGGCGACAGTCTTTTCTTTCACACTTCATTTCCTTTAATTTTTTTTGTTTGTTTTAAGCCTCGCGCGCTTTTTTATAGTTGGGAAAATAGCGTGAGTGCAACCGCTTGACCTCGATCTCCTGAAATGATTGGACGGAGTAAGATGCTTCGAACGCGGTGAACGATATGTCTTATTAAAGCTTTTTATCGCCTTGGTCGGGCCCTGCCATAAATCAAAATAACTTAGATTTATTAAACCTTCCCAGTACCTTGGTCGGCAGTGATAGCTTTTTGCACGCGCATTCCTGCCGTTTGAATTGAAGATGTTTTCTAATATATTTCCGGAGACGTAATGGGGAAATATCGGTTACACAATATTGTGAAGAAACAAAAACGGATTCAGTGATATTTTGTTAATATGGACGCTTGCGTTTAATTTAAAAAGTGTCCATGATGCGAGTTTCTGTAACAGTAAGACAAAAGGCCAGGTAGTCCCCAAAAAGTGTTGTCTGTACAGCTCGCATGAACGAGGCATGGCTCTATAGAGAAAGAACAATATCACGGATTGTGAAGGACATAAACATTCATTCATTCATTCATTCGTTCATTCAATCATTCATTCATTCATTCATTCATTCATTTTCGGTGTTAGAAAACGGCTTGACGCCCACTAAGTGGCATATTTTCAGCAACAAAATATTCCAAAGGAAACAACAATGTTTTGTTCGACTGAAAACAACGGCAAATGAAGCACTCCCAAAAGCTTTTTAATGAATTCATAAGCGACTATCTTGATTGCTTGTGTTCAAATAAAAAGGCTAAAATATATTTAAGCCTTGACCTGTAATTAATAGTAATTTGTTTACTATAAAATTAATCGTTGGCAACTTTGTAGCACTATTTTTTGGTAAATACCCCCCCCCCCCCCCCCCGTAATGTTTGTGAGGCAAATTAACTCGGGTAGAACGCGCGCAAATACACACACACACACACATTAAATATATCGTGTTTGTAAACTTTCCTTTTACGGCATCCATTCAGTAATGAGATGAAAATGTGATTAGCCGAAAATTGGAATTCGGATGCTTCTTTCGAGATTAAATTTCCACAGTCTGCGCTCAGAAGATTGATGCCATTATATAAATTATGCCGACTTGCCTACTCTGTCGAATCCACTACAAGGAGTCTTTTATTTGTTCTATTAACCTTTGAAATGTCGCTTCCGGATTTTTTTTTTTTTTTAAATCTAGTAGCTTCGAAGCAGACCTGCGCGCTCTTTATAGTTCTATTTATTTGACCCTACTACGCGAAAAAGAACTACTCTTTGTAAAATATCAAATGTTAAAAGTTTATAGAGGCATATTCGAAGTGAAAACGTTAGATTTCTGGAAGAATAAAACGAAAGTGCACTTTCGCTTTGAAACGGAAAGTAGTTTATGGTTCCGTTTTCCCCTGCGCCGATAAACCCGATTTAAAGATCATGTCACGTTCGTTTTAAAGACATCGGTAAGTTGCCGGGTGACGACATTCTCTCCTTTTCGCGGTAAGGTTTTGCAGCGAATATTCCCGGTTGTGTTTCTTGGTTTTCTAAGTTGGACACTCGGCGAGTCATCGCCGACCGCCGTGATTGGTCTGCGCCGCATTTGACCTCGGCGATTACCAATGGTTGTGGTAAGCAATCTCTCCGACTTGCTCGCCGAGTGTCCAACTCAAAACCTGTCGTCGTGACTGGAAAAAACAAATTCTCCGCTAAACATCACGTGACACTGACGTGGCATGTGACATCACGGCACGTGATGCAATTGCGTCACGTGGCGTCACGATTAGTGCGGGGTGTGATTGTGCGTCGCCGCGGCTCATTTCCAGAACGCGGTAATGGACTTGCAATTTCTTAACGACCCCGTTTAGTAAACTATTTAGGACCACGACGTCTTCTCTACTATGCTTACGAGGCCTATTGGGATGGGGACTCTGCGGGGTGCGCGCGTATTTTAGGGATTGCAGTACAATAAACGAATAAAAAATAAATCCCGTATTTTTGTTTTTTTTTTCGAGACGACGGGCACTAACAGAGACCTCGGCATTAAGCGGAACCATTTCCATCCAACTCCTCCGGATGCACGTTGGAGAAATCTCGACGGCGCTTCTTGATTAAAACGACGCGAGCGAATCGAGGAGTGATTGGACCCTGTCGTACAGTTCGCTTCCTGGCACGACCAGATGCACTTCATCGGTTTCTTCCCCAAATCCGGGCGGGGGTCCGTTGGCAAAAACAAAAAAAAAAAAAGGGGGTCCAGGAAGCCCCCGGCGACTCTGGCTTCTCCGCAAGGCGAGTCATGATGAGAAGAAGCCGAACACGAAGGAGCACTTAGGCGCGGTCGTGAAAACGATGCGGTGCGGCTGAAAGGGTGAAAGGGGGGGGGGGGGGGGTTCGTGCGGTCCGTTGCTTTGGTAAGGGCGTGTGTTTCGTAAGGGTATCGCAAGATGGCGTCGAAAGGAAAGAAGAAGCTCGCGTCGTCTATGGCAAACAAGCGGTGTGGAAAGGTTGAGATGGCCGCGGACTCCGTGTCGAGTGGCTTCCAAAAGGCGGCTTTGTGGCTATGAATGAAAATGCCAGTGCTTTTGGTGAAACTATCTTCACGGACAACTTAAGAAAAACAGGGCGCGGCTCATTACGTTGGCGCTTTTTGCTTTGTGATTCGTTCTTTGTCGTTTTTATCGGTTATTTCGGTAATATCGTTGGCTCCGTGCGTATCTTACATCATTCGACGAGCTTTCTCCGTAGTCTGCAGATATTTGCTCTCCCAAAGTATTTTGCGAGAAAGCAGATGACGCAGATTTCTTAGAGTGTAAAGAACTGAACACGTGGGAGGAAGAGGGGGAGGGGGGGTAAAAACAAAAGATGTATAAATGACAGTTCCCGCTATTTTTATTAATTAAAAGGAAGGAAGTTTTCATCAGTTGCATCTCTCACAAACAAACAAACAAACAAACAAACAAATTAAAAATCCTTAGACATACGTCTCGCAATTCTTCTCTTTTGCGTTGTTTTGGGAGCAGGTTGCAAAATCCTTAAATGTGGTTAAAAAAAAACAACAACAAAAAACATATACTTGGCTGGGACAAGGAGTTCGGGGAGGGGGCTTTACAAACCAGTCACAAGCACGAATTAACAAACACAATTTTGTTGTCCAATGTGTTGAAACACTCTTTTAAGCAGTGCCATCTTAAGAAACGCATGACGTACGGTTCACTCTGCTCGTGTTTCTAACTTCGGGATTGGTTCTTTCAGGCGCTCTTCTCGGGTAATGCAACACTCTCATTGGTTGGGCAGCGATAATGAGATGCTAAGCATTCGCCACGCCCTACATTTCGTAAGTAGTCAATGGCAGTAAGACGCGCGTCAGCCCCTCGCGAAGAAAAAAAAAATAAATAAACGGCAACAACAAACACTCTGCTTTTATTATTTAAAAGTGGAAAACAGTAGAAGCCTGGCTCGCGTTAATGAAAAGAAAAAAAAAAAAAGTGAATTAGGATGCTTAGTTAATGAAACGAGTTTGCGCTAAAAGAAAAAAAAACATCTCTTTTTTTTTAAGTTGTAAAGATTTAATGAGCTTTAATATTAATTACCCGAAATTCAATTCTCGGGAACGCATATTTCATTTAGACGTCGAGCGCGGTTCGTTTACCACTTGGGGGTATAAAAATACAAAAAAAAACCTTCCTTATTTTAAGCGCTTTTTCGGATGTTTTCTAGACGCGTAACAATATCACAGTCGTTTGCGCGGGGACCCTAGGATATCTCGAAACCGTTCCAGTGACTGTTTTGTGTATTCGTAGGGACAGCGCGAAGTTATCCAGCCGTAGTGAGCGTCCGATGTCTCCGCTGTACATAAGAAATTTAGCAAGCGCAGTACTACTGCTAGCCCTGGGGGTATTAGCGTGCATCACCCAGTAGGGGTACACGATCGCACGCCGGTATACGATGCTCATCCGTCGAAGTGGGCAATGGTGGGGTTTGAGCTAAGTATCCCCGGGCTCTGCAGATCAAGCTGTTGGGCTGTAGAACCGGAAAGATTGTGCGCATTATAATATCATTCAATCAATCAATCAATCAGTGTTTATTATGGTGTCCATGAACAAAGCACTCAAGTAAAAAAAATTGGTCGGTGCATAGATGCACTATGGTGCATAAATTTCCGTAGAACTACGTGTGGGTGGAATAAGAAATGAGAAGTGTGTGATATATGAGAAGCCGTGCCTCGTCCGCTCGTCGAATGTGGGTTGTTTGTGGCAGCTGGAGATATTAGGTGCACGGTCTCGTGCCGCATGACGATGGCGGGTGCGCAAGAAGTCAATGTCCCTGGCTCGGAGTCCCGTAGAAGCAATTTTGCAGTCCCCCCGCGCCGCCATCTCCGTAAGCGCATATGCGGAATTGCGTGCGAGGTAAGTCGACGGAGAAAACCTGGGCGCGCTATCGAGCCATTTAAAACACTCAAACCGAAGTTTGTTTTTTTCTTTTCTGGGGGGGGGGGGGGGGAGGGGGGGGGGGGAGGGGAGGGGGAGGGGGGGATTAAGCACACACGAATGAGAGTTGTTTTTTTTTTTGGGGGGGGGAGGGGGAGAAGGGATTAAGCACACACGAATGAGAGGAGCCGACGGCGCCTCCGTGGCTGACGCGATAGCTTGTTCGCCGCGTCATTGTTTTACGCCTTGAAAAAAAGAAAGCTCGAGGTACACCTGAGCACTTCCTATGAGTCGTGAATGTGAAAGCATGCAAGCCGCTCGTCCGCTCCCTTTTTCGTCTGCTGCGTACTTTTCCTCGCCGGTGCTGCGCCTTTTTCGTCTGCTGCGCACTTTTCGTCTGCTGCGTACTTTTCGTCGCCGGTCGTCGCCGAAGGCGATCGCGGAAAGCGATCGCCTTCGGTCGCGGAAACTAGGTGCCGTTTTTGAGCTTCAAACTGGGGACGTCAGCTCGCTCCATGGGGCAGTTAATGCTTTCGCATTAAAAGAAAAAGCCGACGGCGATTTCGTGGTTGACGCGACATCATGTTTGCCGCGTCATTGGTGAACACCTCGAGAGACCACTTCCGTGACAAAGTTTTCGTGATATTGACTCGCAACTTTGCACCCCCTTCCAAGCGCGGAGCAAGACGTGGGATCTACGTCAAGATAAACATGGTACAAAGAATGGGCGCGAACAAGACATTCATATTTTAAGCAAGTAGGAAAAACAATATTACACTAACATACAGGTACTTTTCAGCCATTTTTGAGCAAAATCACTTTACTCGTAGAGTGTAAAAAAACTTGGGGTGCGTATATGTTTATACAGCCTAGAACTCGGTCTGCCTCAAGGGGCGACGAGTCTCCCAGCTGTAGATGAGAAATTTAGCCAGCGCAGTACCACCGCTAGCCTGGGGTCTTTAACGTGCATCACGCAGTAGTGATACACGACCGCACGCCGGTACGACGCTCATCCAGGTAGAGTGTCAAAACATAGTGCAGCCCGCACAACAACAACAACAACAACAGCCTTGTTTGTTTTTGTTTTTTATCATTTGAAAAGTTGTTTTACATAGTGACTGAGTTTACAAGCCGAAAATCGCTACTGGACCCGGAAATACGAGAGTTTCAATTATGTTAGATTATGTTCAAAATGTCCGAAGTGCGTTCACGTTTGCTAAAAACATGCAACGTAAATTTGTTTGTGTTTTTTTTGTAGAGATTGCGCTTATATGCGAGTACGTTACTGTTTCTACGGTGGGTTAAACGCGGAGAACCTAAATATTGAAGCATTTTCTGCCAATAACTAAATATGCACGTGAGAACCCTCAATATTCATTTCGGTGGGTAAGGTAAAGGTGATTGGTATGTTCTAGCACTCCTAATTTGGTTAAAATGACAGTCATTTCTTTTTGTTTTCGATATTGATGCATCTTTTTTATAATTATCCGGGTTACGCCTTTTTAATATTTGAAAATTATTAAACATAGTATACGTATGCAAATCACGAATAATGTGTATTTGAAATTGGTGTCACCATTTTTTCTTTTCTGAACCAGGTAACTATTTAAAAAAAAAAAAAAAGATTGGATACCGTAATCGTACCTCTGACAAAGTGGCAGTACCTTAAGCGAGAATAAAATATACGCATTTTTAATTAATATTTTTTTTTTTACGCCAGCGGAGAGTGGATTTGTACGTCAAGCCCCATTACACGCTCGAACACCTCATCGTCAATTTGATCCCCGTCCCCGCCTGAAAGCGGCAAGTACGCTGAAGCTGGCCGAAACACGCTGGGCGTCCTCGTGTCTGCCGCTTTGCGGAGTCCGCGTCATGAGACGCTGCAAGGCGCGCTGCCGGCGACGCTGAAGCGAGTCAGGCGGGCACTGGTGATGACATTTGCGGGGCAAAATCGCGCGTCTTGTCTTCTCGGTGTTATTGCTACGCTCGGCTGTTTTGAGATAATATGATTTGGCGTGACTCTCCCGCGACGTATATATAGGCTGTCTCAAGACACCAGGCTCGATCTAAAATTGACCGTAAAAATCCACGCCTGCACGTAGCAATCTAAACTTTTCGTCAGAGGTGTATTTCACAGGTCGGTTTTTTTTCTTGTAAAATTAGAAAGCGTAGCTGTTTTTCTGTCAAACATAGGGCAAAAACACTTGCCAGGGTCTACGGCGGACGGCGACCCAGACGACCAAGTCCAGTAGCGGGGTGTGTTTGGCGTTCGTATTGATAGATGGCGTCGGGAGCAGCGTCCGAAGGTGCAGCCGACCAGCGAAAGAAAGCAGACGACACGCAGACGAAATCCGTTGGCAGCAAAAGCGCCGTCGTTACGCAGACGCGTTTTTTTTTTCCTTTTACGTTTTACTTTTATTGTCAGCATTTATTTTTTAACTAAATGTACATTACAAAAAAATTATGTCCATTTTAATAAACCATGGTGGTTGCGAGCAGACTCGATAAGGAGGTTGCGCCATCTATCAATTCGAGCGCCAAACCCGTCCCGCTACTCGTCGTGGTCGTCTGCGTCGCCGCCCGCCGTTGACCCTGGCAAGTTTCTTGGCCATATTTTGTACAGAAAGAGAGCTACGCTTTGTAATCTGACAAGAAAAAACCGACCTACGAAAAACACCTTTGACGAAAAGTTTAGATTGCTACGACGTGCAGGCGTCGATTTTTACGGTCCAATTTAGTTCGAGCCTGGTGATTTGGGACACCCTATACGCTTCCGTGCTCCCACCGATATCGCTTCGAAGTCAAATGCAAACAAGTGTCAATGTCGGGTAGTGTCGCGCACACCGTATACTGTTTACGTTTGTCTGCACACGAATGCAACACCGTAGCTGTCTTAAGGGCGTAAAATACCGATGCACATCATCATACCTCGCTCTGAGTGTCCTTTTGGAGGCCTGTGTCTCCCCCGAAACGACGCAACGTGCACGACGTGATGCCCGCTACCCCCAGGGCGTAACGGGATCCCGACGAACACGGCGGTCCGACCGTGGTCGTTAATGAAGTTTCGGCCGCACCGCGTACCGAGCCCGGGAGCATCATTAGGGATCCGTTGCCTCGCTGTGCGAACAGGCTACCAACAGATACATAGAGAGGACGGCGCGGCGACTAGTCGGTAGTATTAGATGAAACTGCCGCTTCGATTTTTGCCTGTTTTCCTTTTGCTTTCGATGTACGGTTCCCCTTCTACCGCGTTGCTAAAGACCAGGCAAAAGAGAAGCGCTTTCGCACGGGCGTAATATGTGAGCTGGCAAAAATCGCGAGGCTGACACTAAAATCGGACGGAAAAATCGACGCTCTCGCACGTAGCGATCTGAAAGTTTCGTCGAATGTGTATTTTAGTGACGGATTTGGTTTCGTGAAATTTAAATACGTAGCTCCCTTTCTGCGAAACTTCAGACCAACAAACTTGACACGGCAGACGGCCGAGTTAGCGACGATCTTGCTTGTGCCGCAATTTTCCGATAGGCGCAGCGAGCAGACGACGTATACTCGGTCGAAAGCAGACGACCTGATCGTCTGCTTTCAACATAGTTGTTGTCACGGACAGCTTAATTAGGAAAGACTAGGCGTGGCGTTCGCTGAGAAGAACGCGTGGCATTTGCTGATGAGATCGCCGAAGATCGAATCAGGAAGCAAGAAGCGTTAAACATAAACCGCGCCACGTGTTCATTAAGTGACAATTTGGAGCACAAGTTGGTCTGCTTCTTTTGCAGGCGTTGTGTTGACGTGAGAATGACGAGCTGTGATCGGCTCTGATCGAAAAATAGTGGGTAGAGCTCAAAGCAAGCTGCCTTGAGGTCTACTCACTATTCCTCAATCAGAGCCAATCAGAGCGCGGCGTTCTGACGTCACCGCAACCCCTGCAAAAGAAGCAGACCAACTTGCACTTCGCATAGCCGAGCGAGGCCGATGTTGTCGATATCTATGGCTAAGCGAATCCTTTCCAGCGAGCATGATGCTGCGAGCCCATTCGCTGCCCAGTGTTCGGGGTGCTGGCCAATGAGCGTTTGAGAAACTGCAGCATCATTCACGTATGCACTTTAAACGTGCAGCGCAAAAGATATTTGCTAACGCTCGACAGCTTCGAAGAAGTAAGTAAGCTACACGTAGGGAATCGGCACACCGTTCCTCGGTTGTCTCGCGGGCGCCGCCAGTGCAGAGCGATCACAAAGGGCGATCGTAGCAATCCGAAAGAGCGACTTTACGATCTTGATATGCTGTATCAGGAAGCTCAGGCGATATCGTTTTTGCCCTGCGAGACGTCTATGCAGGACGGAAAAGCGTTTCTCCGCCATTTCAAATAAAGTTTAAGATGACTTGCAACCATGATATTAAGAGCTAAGATGATCACGCGCTGTGATCACCCGCTACAAAAGGGGAGCAAAAGAATCCAATCCAATGTAATCCAATCCAATCCAATCTAATCCCGTCCAGTCCAGTCCAGTCCAGTCCAGTCCAATCCAATCAAATCCAGTCCTATCCAATTCAATCCAATGACTGAAGTGTCTATACTTTGAGCTTGTTCTAGCGGCCTAGTTCGAGGTTATCGGGCGCGCAAAAGAGATTCTCAACAATCGACTGATCGATCGCGCCGAAGAAGGGAACAATGCAGGGCGTTAATGGTACGTGATTGGGGTTGGCTGCGTTGCAGCACTTACCGGAGTCCGTCGGCAAAGAGATGCCGAATGTTTCGGGCAGCTTATGACGCCAGCGTAGCTTGTTGTTGGGGGGAACAGCGTGGCCCGGCAACGCCGTTCGGAGCCTCGAAGCATTTGATCAGCGCTGCTTTCCGGTGTATCTAATGACCGGCAAATCAGCGACGAAAGAAGCCTCATTACGCGACAGAAAGAGCGACACCCCAGTGACGTTGAAATGAGACAGCGTTGTTCTTAATCACTACATTAAGGAGCGCGAACTATATTCACGGTAGCCCAGGAAACGCAGGTCGTAGCTTATAATGTTAATGGTTTTTTTTGCTTCGTGAGACGTTATTCGGTGTTGTCATTGGCCAATGCCACGACCTCAGTGACAGCGGAGTGATTATAACATTCTCTGGGCTATATACATCTGTTGAACTTCAGTGATACAGGTATATCCCATTGAAGGGCGCCATCGCGTTTGGCTGTGCGTTTTGGCCGGTAGCTCACCGTTTTAGAAAACAACCAAAGCGGTTTGTTTACTTTTTTTAGTTTTGTTTTGCAAGCGTGTACTTGTCTTCGAGGATTGCAAACCTTTCACAAATTAACTTTAGTTCTTGGAATGCAGAGAGCGCTTTCGTGTCGTGTCGTTAGAGCGGTCTATTACCGACGTGAGTGACCTAAAGCGGTCGCTGTGTTTTGGAAGTTAGCGATTGGCCAAACCATTGCTTTCTTCCTCTATTATGATAAGGAGTGTCGAATCGACGTTTCACGGCGAGGCAAATCCTGCCAATCACGTCGAGGTAAATCCTGGTCGTCATGTCACGAAAGGAAGCCTTAAGAGGGCGCCATCGAAACATCTCGGCGCTAATACTGTTTCAGCTGAGCGAGGCACTGCAAGAACAAAAATGCGACCACGAACACATAGCGCCGCTCCCAGTGGTGAGATATTTGCGACTATTGTGTTGGCGCAGCTTGTAAAACCATGCAGCGCGAGTACACGCTTTTTTTTCTTTTTTGTATGGGCGAGGTGTATGTTAATCATATTTCTGGTCAGAATACTCAGACTGCCTATGTAAGGGTATAAGTGAAGAATTTGCAAGTATTCCCTAGGATTAGCGTGGTATTTAGAGGAGGCTGGCTTTTAGATTGTCAGGGTTCGCTTGACGTTGTAACGAGAGCAAGCTCGGAGGTTGAAATTTTCAAGCTACTATACACCTTTTTCGTTTAGCCTCGCACCCAGCCACGTTGTCCCCATAACCGGTATGCGTTCCGAAAAAAAGCAAGATATTACAACCCCGAACAAGTAAAAAAGTGTAGAAGGGTCAAAACAAGAACGACTGACGGTTGCAATTAAAATGTTAACACGTTCTACTGACGAGGCGAGAAGAAAGCGATGTTTTCACGCATACCGGAAGTTCCAGAATTGAAGATGGCGGCGTTCACGTAGAAAGGGTGAATAACCTCCGGGTCCTTGCGTTCTTAGGAATTACTAGCTTCGTGCACTATTAACAGTGAATGGATGAAAAAACAGACTCATTAGTTCGCATCAAGTCCTTTCGAAACTCAAATAACGCGTAACAAAAAAAAGAAAACAAAAACAAAAAAAAAAAACTTCATTTGCTCTTATTTCGGTTGATCTCGCAAACTCAAGAGGTGGTCTCAATTTATTTCTACGTCCCCTTTACCCTGAGTTGAGTTCCTCTATGTTTAAACGGTATGTTAAGTTTTTCTTTCAATTTTTTTGAAGAAACTTCTTAGAACGCGGTTGGAATTTTAACAGCAATTTTAACGTGCCCCTCACACGTTTTTCTTTGCAGGTTGTCGGATAGTATACCGACTGCGGTTCAAAGTGAAAAACTCCCTCTCTTGGTGAGTGCTACGGGCAGCGTGCACGACTTCAGCACCGGAGTGTTCTTCGTGTGGCTTGCTGGGCAACGGCCGCCAGCGTGGCGTTGGAATATCGCTAACGGGAAGGACCCCGTCACTGGGCAGAAGTGACGAGAGATCGACAGCGAGCTAGCCTGCTACGACGATCACTTTGCAGGTCGGTACATGTCTTATCTAACTACGCGCAAAGAATGGCAAATTTCGGATAATATTAGCACGCACTGCTACACTCTAAAAAAAGCTTGAGCTTCGACTTTCCCGCAAAGCATTCGGACGAGCCAATGGCTGCAATGTACGGTAAAATGTCGGCCAATGACAACGCCGATAATTCGTTTAGTTCTGAAAACGCAGGATGCGCAGAAGCCGATTGTTTTCCGGCTCATTTTACAGCGGAAAGCCCGCTTGGGACACCATATATTATCAGCCTTGTCATGTCGTTGCCGATATGTCACCATAAATTGCAGCGATTGGCCATCCCGAGCACTTTGCGGGAAAGTCAACCTCTCCAGATTTGTTTTCAAGTGTAGCTTAGCCACAAATAAACTACACTGAGAGTATATGCACTCCATTCCGCGATTTTCTCGGGGACGCCGCCATTTTGGTCGTAATGTGCCGAGTTGGCGCAATTGGGAGCTCAAGCGATATCGTTTCGCTCAGTCGCGCGGACTGTTCTCAGAATTGCGACGCACAAAAAATCACTTCCTCTGGTTTCGGATAAAGATTGGGGCAGCTGGCAACGATGATTTTTAAGGTACCAAGATGGCTGTAGTGTCGTTCTTCTGAAGCATATGGGTTACTCAGTGGCTTTAGGTATAATCCCTCTGACACAGAGGCCTGATCTACGGGAACGAGCTCACATCGACATTACATCAGTGGCGTCATCACTGGATGGATGGATGCGGCTGAACCCTTTGAATCGGGCGGCGACTCGCGCCACCTAGCCTAGTGGATCGACGCAGCGCCTCCTAACGCGCGTCGGCGCCGACGCCAGTGCGTCGTTCGGCGTCCCACGACGAGCGTCAAGTCAGCACGCGGTGACGCCAAGACGGACGCGTCTGCCGCTTTGCGGCGACTCTCGGCGAGCTTCGGAGTATTTGTCGCTTGGGGCGGGTCGGTCGGGGGTCCGCTAACGATGACGTCATGCGCAGGCCTGGTCTTCTAGGGTGTATTAGCTGAGCTCACTCGCACCTTCTGGAACAAATATTTCTCACTGCAGAAGTTGTTTTCCTTTTTTTTTTTTTCTTGGCAAGAGAAAGTAGGAATGAATGTGTCAACATGGTCCCATGATGTCATGTGAAAGTCACGCATTATATTGTGTCATGCAGACACACATATAGTTGTTGTTTTAGTTTGTGCTCTTTACGGGGTCGCAAAATCGGCGAATGATACTTCACAGCTAGACTTGTTTTATGTGTTCATGCAAGAAGAAATCAGTCTGCCTTTTTTTTTATTATTATGGTGTCCACGACTCGCTCTCGAATTGCAATATGAGCATTTTGCCATTAAAAAAAAAAGGTAGGACCTTTATGCAATTTTTTGTCTTCTCTATAGAAGAGCAGTCTCTCGTTCTGTGGTAACAGAGGGGGTCTCTGGTAAACGCGTCACGCAGTAGTGAAGCCCAAACGCGCGTCCGTGTAACGCGCGCTGTACACCACAACTCACGAAGAGCGCCGTATAAACTAATAAAGTCTTTGAATTTGCAACCTCCATATTGGATCCATGGTTTGCCGAGCTGCGAACCATTTCATCGACGCTTTCAGCGCTCCACACTCTAGGGTGTGTTCGAAGCCTGATTCACGTGGTGCGATTTTTCTTGCGATTTCGCAACTGCGACGTCGCTTGTGCGGAAAAAAAAAAAGAAAAAAAAAAAAAGCCCGGTGGAGGCTGCGGAACTCAACGCCGCAGCTGCGAAATCGCAAGAAAAATCACACCATATGAATCAGACTTAAACTCCCAGTCATACGGCTCGGACATCGCACAAAAAAATACAGGTTGTTCGCTGTAGGCATGATGACAGAATTACGCGGACGCGCCTCCCGCGTTTTCGAAGCGCGCTTGTTTCATACATATACCGGGTGTTCATTTTTAATTCGAACAGATTTATTACAAAAAATCCGTAAAAGACGCACTAGTACGGTTTGTTCAAGTGAGTTATACGGCTAGGGGGACATTATGTGGGTGGCTAATCCTTGCGAGAAGTTGGCTAATTACTTAAAATTCGTTAATTAACTTTTTAATGAATAAAATGGTTCCACAGAAATTTGCTCAGCGTCGTCGAAAACCCCTAAATCAGTCATTTTCAGAAAGACTTTGAGCGCGTGAGAAGCGTAGTAGTGAACTGAAGTTACCGCTCGTGGAGCAGGTACAAAGCTAGAGGTTACGATAAGGCGCCCGCGCGATTTTTCCGTCTCTTATCTAGCCCCAGCCTTGTACCTGCTCCACGAGTGGAAACTTTAGTGCAATACTACGCTTCTCACGCACTCAAAGTCTTTCTGAAAATGACTGAATTAGGGGTTTTCGATGACGCTGAGCAAGTTTCTAATTTGAACCATATGTTTGTTTTCATTAATTAAAATGTTAATTAACGAATTTTAATTAATTAGCCGACTTAGTGTTACGATTAGTCCCCTATAATATGTCCCCCTCGCCGTATAACTCACTTGAACAAACCGTACTAGTGCATCTTTTACGGATTTTTTGTAATAAATCTGTTCGAATTAAAAATGAACACCCGGTATGTCTGTTTGATCATGAAAGTCCAATATATATATATATATATATATATATATATATATATATATATATATATATATATATATATATATATAGGGTGTTTTTTTTTAAGTTTAACAGAATTTTTATGAAACAAACTATGAAAGCTAGGTTAATGCGGTGTACGCAGGTAAGATATACGGCCAGGGGGACATAGTATAGGGGGCCTCTGCTGCGTCGCGCGATGACAGCGCAGCAGAGGTTGGTTGCACCATTTCTCTGCGTTGCGCGATGTCAGCGCAGCAGAGGTTGGTTGCACTATTTCTCCACGGGGCGCGGTGCAGTCGGGGCCGAGACGCGCTCCAATAGCAAACCGAAACTTAAAAACCCGTCGAATTTGTGCGGTTTTCCAGAAAGCCGTAAAATGCTTCGCGTGCCTTCTATCGTTCTGCAATTTGTTGATTTAGTGTTTTTTTGATAATGCTGAGCAATTTTCTAATTGAAACCATGCCCTTAAACACAATATTAAAAAAGTTAATTACGCAAAAATAATTAAAAATGTAATTATTCCGGACTTTAATAATTTTCCTCAATAGGCCCCTGGCCCAGGAACAAAACGACACAAGCATTTTTTTGATGCGACGCGTAGTTTTCGCAATATCGAATTTGTCCACCTTTCATGAAACACCTTGTATACATAGCTCCAACCAAATGTTGAAAGGAAACCTGGCGTTTCGAAACAAGTTCGGTTTCTTCTTTAAGAGTGACTGAAAGCACGAGGAGCAACAGCAGCAGCAGCTCCTATACCCTTGTGGTCTTCAAAATAAACGATAAAAAGAATATATATATATATATATATATATATATATATATATATATATATATATATATATATATATATATATATATATATATATATATATATATATATATATATATATATATATATTCTAGTTTTTTTTTCTTTAGTTGACGGAGGCCATCTGCGTACGCAGAGGGGAAGCCGCCCAGGGATATGTTTAGTTTTCCTAACGTGTGCTGGACTTTGCCATGACTTCAATAAAAAAAAAAAAGGCCTTTTTCGGATATTCGGGGCCGTGCCAATATCACGTGCGCGTTCGCGAAGTCGATGCGATGGTCTAGTGCAGGGGTCTCCGAACCCCGGGCCCGCGGGTCAGATCCAGATTTAATGAAGCCCGGCCCGCGGCCATGGCTTCCAGCAGACCCGCTGCTAGTGGCGCAAAGAGAAGTGTGCGCGAAGAAACGGCGCCGCGACGTGCCTTAATACACGAGTTGAGATACCAGAAAGATTGAGAGAAACTGCATTGCAACGCGGGTTCTCTCACCTAACCCTAATTAAAGTAAAACATATAAAATATAGAAAAAAAAAGACAAGGACAAGAAGTGTACAGGACAGACGCTAACTTTCAACTAGTTTTCTTCAGGAAAAGCAAACATATATATATACACACGACAGGCAAAGCAGCACCCCGTAAAAATTGATTAATATTTACCCGATCATTCAAAAACTGAAATGCATTACTATAAAGTACAATAGAAGTGCCGCTGACACATGCCGTCCCACCTTTTTTTTTTTTTTTTTTTTATAAAGAAAGCTTCCACTAGCTCTCGAGCGGCCGTCTCTAATGTATAGGCAAATGCAAGCCATATTTATTTTTTCCTGATAATGCGTGCTCCCGTGCTCGGTCATTGATGCACCACCCCGTATGGCCGATGGATATTGAACAATGTCACGTTAAAAGTTCATTGCGTTCTCGTACACATTGCGCTTAGTGACTACTGTCACAACTATTGCGTAGTGTCAGCTTTACTTTTACCATTTTCATTAGGTTTTTTGCCCAGCGCGAATTAGCCAAAGTTTCTATGCGCCTCGCTTTATAACTGGTGAGTTTTCTCGGCCACAAGTGTTGCGTAATATTATATTTAGCTGAATATAAAACTTTGATTTCAAGCCTGGGTATTAATCCACTTTAGGAGGTTTTTTTGTGTTTTTTATGCTTACTCTAACATTCATTTATGCGTTTAAATGGGAGAAATCGCTAATCCGGTCACTTTGTCTCTCTACGTACCGCCTTTGTTGCCGGTTTGTAGATAGCCTAGATTGTAGAGAGGGTCCACCTCAAACCATGGGGAGTGTTTGAAGTTTAATGGCGGACGCCTCCATCGGAAATTGGTCGCAAGTGCGCATGCGCTGCATTATCGCGTGGCTAGGAGGAAAGGAGGCAGAAAGGCGGAGACACTCGCAGACGACTAACACGTTCGTCCCCTCCTCGCAGCTCGTATTGCAAACGCGGCTCATAAACCACGTGACCTCGATGGAGCAGTTGGACACATTCTGTAATAAAGGCTCTCTGATTGTTCGCCGCCACCTAGCGGTTGTCGCCGCCTACTCGTCGGGAAGCAATCGTAACGAATTGCGCGGGCCTGGTGTGCCCGTCATTATAACGAGGGAATTTAAGGTTCTTACAAATTTCGCGAGCTTTTTATCGTGGCGCAAAACTTGAGCGAACGTATAATCTGAGTGCGTGCAGCGTCTAAAAAAGGACCTACCGACGAAAATGATACGTTTGCCGCTAGGGGAGCCCTGGTCGGGGCGTGAATTATGTCCGCTCCTTTCTTATCGCATGCAGTGTTCGGAGATGGCGCTGCGCTCACTGTGGAACTTCCGCACGTCGCTCTTGTGCTCGCGGATTCGCTCTGGGGAAGTCCTCGTCTCGCCGACGTGGGCTGCGGGGCACACTGCTCGTGGAATCGTGTAAACCACGCCCTGCGCTCTTTTCTTTTGGTAGACGGCATTTGGATGTTGGCGTGAACCTTCCCAGTGTTGACACGGGCTTGCGGGCCTCAAGAACTCCTTCTTTCCCCAGTGCTCGCGCCAGCGCTTCTCTTGCCTTCTTTACGTATAGTGGACGATGAAACGGGCGACTCAATGGGTCTGCCTTTCTTCTACTGGCTTCTGGTTTTGTCTGGCGAGACCTCCGCGTTGGGCGAGACCTCGGCGTCGGGCGATGCGTTCAATGAAACTACTACAGTAGCCATTTTTCTTGAGGTCTACAATGATGAGCATGTTTACAGACAAAGTTCATGTGGAAAACATGACATAACCGTCGTACAAGGAAGAAACACGTCTCGAGCGGTGCCTGTAGACTGTCTTTTGTATGGTATATTAGCAGAGGGAAAATAATCCTCTTAGCGCTCCCCTTTCCTAAGCTGCGGGGAGAGCCCGTTTGGGGCAAGGTAAAAAGTGGTGAGGACATAAGAAAAGAGGAGGCGCGGGCAAAAGAGGAAAGCGCGAAATGTGCGTCGGCCTTTAAAGGAGCTGTGCAACGATATTCAATTGGAATGTTTTTCACTTTACACGAGCTTACTGGCACTAGTGGGACTCAAGGATACTCGCATGCAATGCCACTGGCCAAGAAACTCCTTTGTTGCGGTGTAATTTCAAGGACAAAAGCGATCATTTTCATTCAATCTCTCCCTTGCAAAATTCGATGACGTAACGCGGGGATCGCAGTACACCCGTATGACGATATTTGAATGCGGTTCATAGATTGGACCCGAGCATTGCGTGGGCACTCGATTTAGGCTCGTGATAATTGATAGCTCGAGAAGCATTCGAGTAGTGGCCCGTGTCCAATCGCTGCAACGACGACAATAGCCGAGCCATAACAATGTCTGGAACTCAGCGCGTGTCCTGTGCTTTGCCAACCCCAGCGCGTGGCTATGATCAACATTGGCGGCATATAATCGGCTCCAGATCACGTGGCCGCTTGTTCTGGCTGCGAGTTGAGGGCGTGAACGCTGCTCGTTGTTTTTTAATTTTTTTCTGGGACTTCTAATGCGTCGGGTGAAAAACTAAGGCGTGTTTCATAGGTCATTAACGTCAGGGATCCGTTCTAAGCGGTATTTGCGCAAAGTAAAAAAATTGTTGCATAGCCCCTTTAAGGACATTCTCAGGCTTCATCAAGATGCCGAGCCGCTGAGAGGTGCGACGAGGATCCCACACAAAGAGAGCGTTGGCGAGAAGAGCACCCGCGGTGTCTGTAAAAATGCCACAACCTTCGAAGGAACGTAGAACTCACAAAGAAACATTTTTCTAGGTGCATGAGTATTGCACGTCTGTCACCAACTACAACACCCCCCCCCCCCCCCCTCAAAAAAAAAAAAGAGCACGTTTTTTTAGCGCAGTAAAACATTTTGATACTCATTTTCAGCGACGAGTGATTCCAAAACTTGCGGCTATTCTGGGGTCGACAGTCTCGAAATAGACATCTGTTTCGAGCCGCT
This sequence comes from Ixodes persulcatus, assembly GCA_013358835.2. Classification (NCBI taxonomy): domain Eukaryota; kingdom Metazoa; phylum Arthropoda; class Arachnida; order Ixodida; family Ixodidae; genus Ixodes; species Ixodes persulcatus. The sequence continues at coordinate 268,113 of JABSTQ010009732.1, forward strand.
TCTAACTCAGAACGAGTGTTGAGACTCGTTTCGTGGCAAAACATGTCGTATTCAGACACTTAAAAATGAATTTTGTGCGTTAGGTATTCATTTAATGCGACGCAATCTGATATAAAGAGTCGGAATCAAAACTGCGAGGACGAAAGCATTCAACGTTCTGGACGCGCGCATGACTCGGCCACCTCGCGCGCACTGCTGCACGCCTACGCTTTGCCCCACCGGCCCGTCACAAGAAGAGTTGGCATTCAGGCTTGCGACCGGACGGGCGACGAGTCGGTGATAGGGAGTTGTAGTAGACCGTTTCCGCAGCCGGCTAAGCACCCGCATAGCGCTCCGTAATCCTCCGCAAGACCTTGAACTATGCAGACAAGGCTGGCGGCGCGCATGCGCAGCTGCGGCATTTTCTTTACGGATACCGTAGCGGAGGAGAAAAACGATCTACTACTACAACTCCCTAATCAAACCTTGCTTCCGAGTGCCTGTTGGGCTGCAGTCTACATGGCGGGACAAAGAGGGACCGAGGGAACCGGGACATTGCCGCCTGCTGCGATTGGTTAGCGGTGCGCAGCTGGCCAATCGCAGCAGGAGGCGATGTCCCTCCCTGTCCACCCGTCCCGCTTGGTCACGCCGTGTAGACTAGGTCCCTGCGTTCCTTAAGTTGTCGGCCCTGCGTTCCTCAAGCCGTCAGCGACTGAGATCGCCTTCTGCCCGCTACCGTCTTTGTCTTCTCGGCTGTGGAATATGTGTTCTGTGCATGCGCAGTAAGCCTCTAGCTTTGTTCTGTGGAACATTCACGACTCCGTGCATGCGTCTAACAGCTACCAAACGACCGAGTCCCTTCCTCGTTACACCAGCAATTACCGGAGTTCGGTATACACACGAAAAGCTCGGCATATACGTGTTCCGCTGGTCGTAATGGGTCAAGTTTCGCCGTAGTTTCGGAGTCCCCAATTGGTTTGAGGGTACCGGAACCCGAGACGGGTCGGCATATTTTTGCCGCACCGAATCCCGTCCATCGATTGGCCACCGCCCGGCCGACTCGAACAGGAAAATTAGGGATGAGATATATACGTTCGTGCGTTTCGAGACGATATTAGAGTCCTGTCCCGTCTCGTCCTTCATCGGGTATCGGCTTCCTCGTCAAGGCATTCCTCGCGAGCGTGTCGTAGCCCTGATTGGAGCTCACCCCGCACGCCTGTCGGTGCGGCGGAGGCGCGTTATTTATTTCGGATACGTTCGGCCCATGGGCCATATTACAGGGAGATATACTAGACGTAGCATACATGATGGTTTATATCTCCGCTAGATTGCTAGGGGGCTCTTCCTTGCAGCCTTTCCATAGTTCGTGTTAGGGTGACACGGGTTAGGGGGCATGTACACTCGGGTATGAATTATGAATTTTTTTTTTTGCGATAAAGGCCGGTTTACACATTTGAGTGTGATGGACTGCATTGCAAACGCTTGTATCCGCTTATGACGAGAGGACACACTACCTCCATCTATCGGTAGCCTTCAAAAACTTCCAATCGGCGTACAGAGTTTTTTTTTTTTTTTTTTTTTGGGGGGGGGGGGGGGGTATTTGCGAGATGGACTCTATGCGTTGTCTATAGGAAATGGTCACGAATACAATTGTCAGAATTATTTTTTTTAAGCTCACGCGGAACGAATTATGTGTAAACAAAAAAGTGTTCAAGGTCACACTCAAACGGTCAGCAGCATGACTGCGGCCTAAAAACAGAGGTGTTCTCAATGTTTGTATGAACACGACATCAACGTTTTTACTTTCTTGTGTGTGTGTATGCGTGTGTGTGTGAACGCTTCAGTATACATTCTTATAGTTCTCCCACATAAGTATAAGACGCGTACATTTACTAGCAATATACTAACCACGGAACGCGGAGGAAAGAGCTGGAAAAATAAGGAACGTTTGGCCAAGAGTTCCAGGGACACACGATGGGAAGTCACAGCCACGATCAGCGCAGACAACGAGAAGCAACGACGCCCGAAGAGCGTTTTTTTTTTTTTTTTTCACTTTACCGCACGAGGCGTTTAGTAACCTTTGTGCAATCGCTTCAATGACCTGTCGAATCGATAAGTGGGGCAAGAAATTATATTCTGGTTTAGATCTTGGTTGCTACGGCTGCGCGATTCTTCCCTACGCTTTTAAGACATCAAATTAAACTCCGAAATTTTTCTTCGGTTTCGAAGCCTCGGTGAGCTCTTCTTTGCATAAAATAAAAGGTACGAAGAATCGCTCTTTAGAAAGACTTCCCCGAACGACAGCTGCGCAAATCTAAGAATAGATTCTGACGTCTGCAGTCAGAATGGCTTACCGTAGTGCCCATTTCTTTGTTTATTCAACTCATCGCCAAGTCGTCTTCTAGAAGAGAAGAGAGGATTATAGTTGATTATGAAAGACGACGTCATTACCCGGACTGGGCAATGCTGGTTTGCAGAATCGTGCTGGGGCAATGTCACCAAAGGCTGCTCCTTACGTCATCGTTAATGGATTGCCGACCTGCCAGGGGACGGCCAACACGCTGTAACTCGACGAGAGTACGTGGACTGACTATAGGCGGCGCCACTTGTTTTCCGAAATGGCGGTTCTAGTGAGGGTCGGAGATGCGTGCCGGTATACCAGTTGCTGAGCCTGTCATGTGTGCTGGCTTCCCTCAGCGAGACAAATGATTGCTGCTTATACGAGGAAGCTAGGGTGTTATGAGCGCAGGTCACCTCTTTATCCCGAAAACAAAAACGGTGTTTATCGTATTAGTTACGCAGGGAGGCATTTTTATTCTGAAACGAAACCGAAACTAACCTCTATTGAATTTAATTTTTCGGTATATGTGTGAATATCGGTTTCTTTCATAACTCAAGGTGTGTCTCACAGCGTTACTATTGAGCTGAAGAAGTTGTTTGCGGAAACTTTATTTTGTGACATACGTGTCGGATCCAGGCACTTCAAAATGATTGGGAGAGTTCAGTGTTCCTTTAAAGACAGCCTTTCATACACCTTAGAGGTAACATATAATATTGTATTTGTTGAAAAAATCAGTGCTGGTATATGTGTGTTCTTGATCCCTTTTCTCGCTCAAATATTTGTCACGCGAAATAATGAACTGCGGGACTTTTAACAGGTTTTTGGGTATTTAGATGATTTTGCTTTAATTCCTAGTATACGAGTAGCAGAATCAATCCAAATTTTACATACTTTCACCACGGGTGACTAGTTTAGAATCTGTTCACAAAATTTATACAGTAAATGACGAAAAACTGTTCTCACTACAAAAACTCAAGGACGGAATTCAAGTCAGACAGCAGAAGTGTGCGTGTTTTTTTTTTGTCTTTTAGAGCAACGCATGACGCATATGACTTTATATTACATCCAGTGCATGGCTGTTTGTCTATGTATATATATATATATATATCTTGATAACGATATCAGAATCTTTCATATGCTCAAAATAAAACAAAATTATACCTTTTTGAAAAGTCTTTTATGGTTAAATGGCGTATTTTTTGACCGTGGCATTTATTTGGGACCTACATTGCCGCAATTCGTATTAATAGCAATAATACAATGAAGATATTTGAATACGTAGTGTTTCATACTTTCATACAATTTGTTGCTTATAACCTAATTTCAAACGCGCAAACAAGTATGGCAATCAAAAATTGTCCGAATCATCATCCCTGGTGCCAATCGCACCATTTTAATTAACGAGCTATAAAATATAAATAGTCTAAAATGAATGAAAACATTCTAGCAAATCTGAGAAATCCATGTAAAACTACATTAATTGTGGACAACGCATATGGTGGTATCAAAGTTGAAAAAAAAATATTCCCAGTGCATTTAGTTTTTTTAATTCTTACGCGCCGTCGTCTTGCCAATCTCACGCCTTTCCAGTTCGGAGGACGCCTGCCCGCTTGAACGTCTGTCTGCTCACTGCAGCCCGTTTCGTTGGCGTTGGAAACCGGTGAAACGGTAGTGAGTTTTTAGTATTGCGTATTGATAAGTTTCGGTTGTTGAATGTTAATGCCCGCAGTATTGTCAACAAGAGCACTGATTTCGAACACATTCTGATTGAGCAACAACCCGATGTCGTAGTGATGACCGAAACGTGGCTGCATCCCGCTATCCTCGACTCTGAAATTTGTCCGCCTGGATATAACGTGATAAGAAATGACCGTAGCAGTCGAGGGGGAGCTGTGGCCATCTTCATTGATAAAAGAATAAAGTACTCGGTGCTACAGAGTCCGCCTGACATAAAAACAGCGTGGTGTAAGGCGTATCTAGGATCCCAAGAATTTATTATTGGTGCTGTTTACAGTTCTCCAGGAGTAGGTGTGGATGTCGTTAATAAATTGGATAACTTCCTGCGTCACTTGCGCGTACGGCACAAAAATGTTGTAATTGCGGGAGATTTCAATATAGCGGGTGTAATGTGGGATGAAATGTTGCCTGGAACGCGGGAACGTGAAACCGCGACTGGGATCCTAGATTTATGCTTTTTCCCATGGGCTAAAACAGGTCGTTCGAGAGTATACACCTTTTCTACGTGGGCGCCGCCATCTTCAATTCAGGAACTTCCGGTATGCGTGAAAACATCGCTTTCCTCTCGCCTCACAGGTAGAACATGTTAACATTTTAATTGCAACCGTCATTCCTTCTTGTTATGTCCTTTCCATACTTTTCTTTCTTTTTCCGGGTTGAAATCGCTTGCTTTTTTTTTTTTTTGGAACGCATACCGGATATGGGGACAACGTAGCTAGGTACGAGGCTAAACGAAAAAGGTGTATACACGCATCCAAGGCAATAGTAAGTCAGTTCTCGATCTCATATTTTTAAGCGAAGGGGTTGCATCTCGACCGTACAATGTTGAACTCTTCCCCGGTTTTTCAGATCACCTGATAGTTAGCGTGACCATGACCTTGACGCCGTTTAGAAAAACGCCCAGACCCGTTTCGTCCTACAGAGACTTCGGCATGGCTGATGACACGGCTATTCAAGACGAACTAGATTACCACTATGGACCGTTTGAGGAACTCAGTCGTGATGAGTCAGTAAGTGTTAATGACCTCTGGTTGAAATTTAAAACACTTGTTCATAAATGTATAAATATGTATGTACCCTTGAAAAGAAAGCGTAAACGAATGCATAATCCTTGGGTGACGAGAGAAGCTATTCACTTAAAAAGGAAAATAGGGCGGCGCAGATTACGGTGTCGTCGTACACCTAGTTCGGCATTATCGGATGATATCTCGGCTTTAAGCATGAAGCTGAAATCTGTGCTAAAAGAATCTAAATCCAAGTTTTATAACGTGACAATGCAAAAGTTTAGCCGTGAGTCACCGCAAAAGTTTTGGAGGCATTTGGCACCAGCTAGGAAGTCTGTTTCCGAGATCAAAACGGAGCAAGGAATTATAAATGACAAGCGAGAAATTGCAGTTCAATTCAACGAGTTCTTTGCAAGCGTCTTCACAAAAGACGATAAGCAGTCTGTAGAGTTTAGATCACCTGCTCAAATTCCACGGGCTATGATGACCTGCAACTGTCAGTTGAGGGTATTTTGGCTTTGTTGCTTGACTTAAAAACTTCTAAATCCATGGGGCCGGACGAAATTCCAAATTCTTTTCTAAAGCGATATGCAGAATGGACGGCAATGTATCTACACCTAATTTTTAAAAAGTCGATTTTGACTAGCACTGTACCCTCTGACTGGAAGCTCAGCAAGATAATTCCAATACTGAAAAGTGAAGATGCTAAGTCAGTATGCAATTATAGGCCCATCGCGCTAACGTCGACATCGTGCAAAGTTCTTGAGCATAGTGTTTCTAAACATATCCGGCAATTTCTTTTATCGAATCACGTCCTCAGCCAGTACCAGCACGGCTTCCGTAAGGGGCTGTCAACGGTCACGCAACTAGTAGAAACCATTCATCACTTTTGTGAGGTATCGGATCGTAAGGGACAAACGGACATCATATTTTTAGATTTTAAGAAGGCATTCGACAAAGTTAATCATAGAAAACTCTTAATAAAATTGGTTTCCATCTTGGGAGATAATAAGATTGTTCGGTGGATTGAGGCCTTTCTAAATAATCGTCGACAGTTCGTAAGTATTGAAGGGGTTAGCTCGGACGAATGTGATGTGAACTCGGGCGTTCCACAGGGTTCTGTGGGTCCCCTGCTGTTTTTGGTTTTTGTTAATGACCTTATCGAAGATTCACCCGTAAAAGCCAGATTATTTGCCGACGATTGTGTTATTTATACTGAAGTAAAGTCCGTTATTGATCAAATTATGCTAAACGAATATTTGTCTCAGATCAATGAATGGTGTCCCAAAACTTTGGTTTCCCAAACAGCTTGGGGAGTCACACTGCGCAAGCGAAAACGTCTTGCGCACGTACAGTACGACGCCCCAAGTTGTTCGGGCTACCCGAAACGTAGGAGCCCCCTATTCTAGCACTCTCTGTTTTCTGTTCTCCCCCTAAGCTGACACTGCGTCGGGAGCTACGCAGTCGCCGGCCCAATCAATGGCCCGCATTCCATCACCTGACCCCGTTCTTTCTGCGCGTTTTAATGGGCGGGAGCGAGGTCACGTGGCGAAATGTGGACGCGTTCACTGGTCCACCAAGCTCGTAGCTTCGAGCGCACTGTCAGCTTAGGGGGTGAACGGCGTACAGCAGCTGTGCTCCGAAGTCGAGGTGACGGGTGGCCTCGGTGTTGCGCGGCCCTTTTGCATGGAAATGGTCCCCCGCCTAAAGAGACTGGCCCGCAGCCGTCGTTTCGAAACACGAAGCCTCGGATCCTCTTTGTACTCGCCGCCCGAAACCGTTCGCGCGCGCGCGATAAAATGAAATAGCAATTCAAATGAGAGCGAACAATACGTCTGGAGTCTCCGTCTACTCTGTTTCGCTTCAGAATTAATCACGAAGGAAGACGCTAGAAAAACTTCCAGTCAGTGCGGTGCCGCATAGATGGGAGTCAACCCTTTTTAGATACCCTGGTGTATCTTATATGGATACCTCCCCCCCCCCCTGCCCCCCTCCCCAAGAAACAAAGCGTCCATAATGGGAGTTGTTCGTAATAACGTGACAAAAATGCAGGACATTTACCCAGATTGTATTCAGAAATATTTTCTATATAGCGGAGTATTCGTATTAACGGGGTTCGCATTATCGAGACATCAGTTAAAACAAGACCGTAGTTGTGAATTTTTGTACGTCACCTAAAAGGCAAAATGATCAGTGAGGACCCGGACCTCAGCACTCATGTCCAATTCTTGTGCCTCGCGTTCGCCTCTTTAGATGACGTAGAAAGTAAAGCATTTCGGCCTCGTTATATGGGAGGTGTTCAGGGAGCGTTTTCTTCGCGTTGCCGAGTCCGATTTCCGGGTCCCGTGGTACGCTCGCTGCGTAGGGATTGGTTCGGAAGGCTCGTAGAGTTTGCAGTGGGATGAACATGGAAATCTACAGGCGCATATCAGTCCCTCCTCGTAAGAATACGTTGGCGCATGTTCTCTCACTCGTTTGGACTCCAGTTTTTTAGGACATGCTGTGGTTGGGCAGTAGACCATATCGGAAGGCACAGCGCCGCTCATCGTCGTTTCGTCGCGCTGTGGCAATCTGATGTACGGCGCGCGAGGGAGTGAATAGAGGGAGCGGTTCGGGTTGGTCTATAGCATTTTACGATTTCAGAACGCAAAGAAAGCAGGACGATAACGAAATAGGCTACGCATCACGGCGGCTTCGTGATGTGTTCGTATATATATATGTATATACGAGGGGCGTTCATAAAGTTCGTATTATCGGTACAAAAAATTGAAAAAAACGGAACAAAACAGGTATCAACATGAGCGTGCGTTCCTCTAGTTTCCGCACAGTATAAACATCGCATGCTATAGTAGCTCAGAATGCCGCTAGGGAGTTGAAAAGAGAATGGCACCCCCCGTCGGTGCCAAACACATGCAGTGATTCGTTTTTTTTTCATTTGAAGGGAAGCAATGCCAAGGATATTCATTCCAATCTGGGAGCGTTGTTCGGGGACAACACCCCAGTTTATGACACTTTGGTTAAATGGCACAGACGATTCCAGTGTGGCCAAACAAGAGAAACGCATTTCAAAGATGGCGACCAAGTGATTGCTGAAACAACCGAGTGATTTCTGAACACTCAAATCGAGGAGTTCTAGAACAATGGCCTCCGGCATGTGGTGCATCGCTGGAAAAAGTGGGTAACTTTTGGTGGCGAATATGTAGAGAAAGTCTCAACTCCTACTCGAGTTTGATTGATGAATCTCTATCCCTTCGTGACAATAATACGAACTTTATGAACGCCCCTCGTATGTATTATGTTTTCTCACATTTTAAAGTTTAGTTGATAGTACCGCTTTTATTTGTTTTTTTAAATACATTGAGTGTCCCCTTGGCATACGGATACAAACGGTAGCCGCGTAGCCTTTTGATGCTGTATCCACAGTCTGGGGTCAAGCATCACCCGATTCGCTGAAAAGCGACAATTGGGCACCGGGGCTTTCCAGTTCGCTAAACTGCGCTTCGAATGAACCTGCCCAGCCTCTAAGACAAGTAAGTTTATTTATTTATTTATTTCTTTTAATACCTTCAAGGTCCGGTGCGGCGTTTCAGAAGAAATTCGTGGGTAAAAATAATATTCCTCAAAATACAAGTATTGAGAAGAGGAAAACAAAAACAAACTATTGCAACAAAGTTAAAAAAAAAGTGGGATCTTTAAGAGAGTAAGTAACCCATATTGATAAACAGCGCGAAAAACTCTCTTCTCTTCTCTTTGTCCGTGTGGTTTTCGCGCTGTTTTTCAATATGAATTATTACCAGCTAGCCCAACTGCCCAGTCTTGTAAGAGTAAGTAATTTTCAAACGCTGACTTGAATGCGGCTGCTTCGGTTATTGTAGCAGTAGAGGTGTACAGGTGGTTTCATTCAGTGCTAGTTTTTGGAATAAAAGAGTAAAAAAGCAGGTTAGTGCGACACTGAGGAACTCCAACTTTATGAGAATAGTCAATGCGTCATGATATATATATGCAGGTTCGAAAATATGTTGACTAGAAAGATGCTGATTATGAATATAACTTCTATGAAAAAGAGCTAGACGTGAGAATGTTTGGCGTAAAGAAAGTTGGAGAAGGTGCTTTTATTGATGGTAGACTGGACATACGAGGGTAAGTAAACAAGATAAAATGCGGGCTACGATTCGGTACGAAGTCTAAGGTATTAGTAAGGTATTCGAGGCATGGATCCCACACCGAACTTGCATATTCAAGCTTTGAACGGACCAGGGTTTTATAGAGAAGTAGCTTCAAATATGAAGGGGCCATATGGAAGTTACGACATAAATAACAAGTATGCGGCTATCGTTGTTGATCATGTAGTTAAAATTAAATTCCCAAGAGTGGTTAGCTGTTATATGAACCCTTAGGTTTTTGTACGATGTTACTTGTTCTAGTACATTAGCTCCAATATAATACACGCAAGCGTTACCGCTTACAGCATTCCGCGAATTTCTTTATGATGCACATTTATTAGTCTTCAGACGCATACTCCAAGTCTTACACCAGCAAGAGACTTTGTTAAGATCAGACTGAAGTATATTGGTATCAGAATTGAAAGAGATTACCTTAAAAAAGACAGAATCATCAGAAAATGACTTAACGAATGAATCAATAGAGTTAGGTTGATCATTTATGGAAAAAAGGAAGAGCAGGGGGCCGAGAACTGAGCCTTGAGGCACACCTGAACTAACGGGAGAAGGTGAAGATTCGAAGTCATTAGCGGTTGCGAGTTCAGCGAAATTTTGTGACCCGTGTAGTCGCTCGACGATGCAAGGAAAGTTCGCTTGCAATGACGTCACCTTCCCAAGGAGACCCATTGCTCAGAAAAATAAATACCGGTTTCTTGCTGTGTACTGAAAATAAAGTTTGGCGACAGCCAAGGCGCTGGAGACACTGCTGCACTCTCTGCTGTACACAGACCATGCGGAATCACACTATACACGGGCTTTTTTTTCCGCTGAATTTAAAGAAGACATTTGTCCGCTAAACGTCACGGTGTCACATGATGTCACATGGGCACGTGGTATCACGACTTCACGTGATCTTATGACGTCACGTCATATGCACCAGACGTCAAGCGTCACGACGACCCTAAAGGGCTGTTTATACTCCGACGTTGAGCGCAGTGAACGCAGCGTAGCGCAGAACGCGCGTCTTTTATTGGCCGGCAATCAGGAACTCGATATCTGCGACCAATCAGTATCTGTGCGCGCTGCGCTATGCCGCGCTTGTCGACGTTACGTTGGAGTATAAACGTACCTTAAGTCCGGGGTGACACTGATTACCCATCATACAAAGGACAGTCTGCGTACAGACTCGAACGCGAGTCATCGCGAGATCCGTGCTCCGAATGCGGCAGGGCGATGAGTTCAAGGAAACACTTGGCACGCGGCATTCGATCCACGGTCTTATGTTTCCAGACTGTCTTTGTGCCTGATGTATTCAGCAGCGTGACCTCGGTTTACAGAAAACACACTCGGGAAGAGCTGCGAAACCTCGCCAAAAACGGCTCTCGCCGTAAAAGGGAGAACAGAGCGGCGCGGGAGAGGACAGCGCATCTTCAGCGAAGCACCTCCTCACTGTTATCGAAGAGACGTTTGCAATTCCGCGGGGCAAGAAAAAGAAAATAAGAATCAATAATCGAGGAGTTGGGCTCCACTCTAGGGGTCATGGCGGAACAGCACGTGATCGGACTCCCAATGCCCGATTCGCAAGGGGTTCGAGTACTGGGCTCTCCGGAGAGTCCCCGTGTCTCTGTCTTTGTTTAAAGCAGTGACCGTTTGACAGCGACCGAAATTTTCCACTGACGCCACTCGTTCCACACCGTTGGGTTTCTCTCCAAACCGCCGGCGGACTTGTTTGTTTATTTATAGACTAGTCTGACTTAGAGCAGTGGGGCGCAAGCGCCATACAACGTGCCACTGTAGCGTGCCATACAATGTGTTGCATGCAGCGTGCCATGCAGTGGGCCACGAGGTGGCAGATTGTACGGCGTATGCTACATTCAAGCTCAGTTAAACGGGAAACGGCAGCCATGCGTTAGTCTCGATCCCTCATAATTTGTTTTAACCACTGAAATCCATTATGATTTAAGGGGTGTTCACACGGGGGATGCTTTCAAGGAGGGGTCTGCGTGACGTGCAGTGTCCGGCGGGACCAGCGGGAATCCCTCCCCGACCCCAGTATTCGCACCAACGGCGGGAATGGATGGATGGATGTTAACATGGCTATATCCTTTGTAACGGGCGGTAGCTTGCGCCACCTATATAGCCTTTCCGAAAGGGATGTCAGTGTTGTCAGACGCATTTAGCGGTAGAAACTCTCGACAATAGTGATCGATGCGCGCTGACAAAGGCAGAAAAATGGAGGTGTTCACAAAACGGCAATACGCGATTATAACAGCAGTGCTGTTAGATGAAAAAAAAAAAACACGACAAACTGTTTTTTGCTAAAAAAAGATATGCTTATTAAAGGGGTGGGTGCAAATAAAGGGGAAAAAAAAAAAAACGCGGAAGCCACAATAAGGTAGGCGATTCCTATGCCACCGCCGGTATCTCGCTCAGCCAAATCTGTGAAGTTGCCAGACACGCGAAAACAATACCGCCAATTACGAAGAGATCATTCCTCAAAGGCGGGGACTGTTGGTCCAGCCCGTGCAAAACCTCCTCCATCCCCCTTGTGGTATCGACGTCAGCGCGGTTCGGCGTAAAAGCCTGACGTTGCTACCACGTGATGCGCATCCCGGAGAGAAAAGGAAGGGGTTCCTCGCCCGTGTGAATACCCCTTCATCAGGGGATCCTCTGTTACGATTAGCCTTCTTACCTTATCCTTTCCATATCCTCCCCTTCCCCCGTCGCGATTGGATGACTTTACTGAGATCGTGATATAGCCATTCCTGTAATAAACACTTTTTTCTCAGTCATTCACCGCGAGCCCCAGCTATACTTCGTTTCAGCTTAGGTCCGAGCGCGGCCGATGTTATGGCCGAAGGGCCAATCAAACAGCGAAATAGTCACAAAGTCATGACGTGCTCTCTGCAGTTGATAGGACCAGCCGGTATTCGCCGCCTCTCTGTGCGTGCTCCTCCTTCGGCTAGTCCTATCAAGCGCAGAGAGCACGCCATGACGTTGCGCTTTTTGCGCTGTTTGATTGGCCCTTCGGCTCATAACATCGTCAGCGCTCGCACCTAAGGTGAAACGAAGTATAGCAACGCAAAGTTCTTGCGGACGATCCATGAAATGTCCCTGGACTCGTTTCAGAATAGCTTAAGAAATATTTGTACTGCGGATGTAGGGAACGGGAATGTCGCATTGCAGCCATCCTGAAAGCTTAGCACCGGCACCAAACACTTACTTTTCTTCTATTAACCAAAGTGGAAAGCGTGCTTTTCCGCCCGTAACTTTACGAATGTGCAATAACATATGCTTGATATCTTGAATAGCTAAAATGCAGACCAGTAAAACGGCCGTAGCGTCTTAACCGACTTATTGAAACCGCTCCTGCGACTAAGAGAGACATAAGTCTCGGTATAGCGGTGAGAAACTCGCGAGGGGCGGTGCTGTCTTCCTCGCTATGGGTGGTGCACGCGCTACACACGCGGTTATGGTTTTATTTTCATAGTGCATAGAAACCCGGCATTGCACGTGCTTGCACCAGCAAAGGAAGTTGAGGTATCCTCACTCTGGGTTGCCGAAAAAGTCCGCCAGGCGGCTATACCTAAACTTCTCGCCGCGAATACGAGAGTGACGTCAGTCATGCATCTGGTCACCAACATGGGGTTGTGTGGATATTTATACAGGGAGTCGTTGGTGAGCCATTTTAAAGTTACGACGAGTCACTCGCTGTAAATGAGAAATTTAGCCAGTGCAGTACAACCGCTAGCCTGGGGTCTTTAACGTGCAACACGCAGTAGTGTTACACGACCGCACGCCGGTACGATGCTCATCCAGATCGAAACGGGCAGGGGTGGGGATTGAACGGTCACCAACAACGTTACTGGAGCAAGCTCAGTCGGACTCGGAGGCGAATGGCTCAGGTGGCTGTCACGAGAACTAGCGGCGCTGCAGTCGGACTTACTTCCCTGTCTCGCGCGTCGTCTGCTACCACAGCGTTGAGATTGAGAGCTTGGCGCCTTTCTTTTTCTTGTTCCTTTTCTTTTTCAGTTTCCTTTTCTTTCTTGTTGTTTTTTTTTACTTCCATGTGCATAATAAAAAAAAATGATGAAGATGAAGTGTAATACACCACAGAGTTGAGACTCGAGTGAGCGTAGTGTGAGAGTTCTTTCTTTGAGCGTTTGAAGTTTATTTTTGTGTGCGTCTGTTTCCTTGCGCTGTGAAGTGTTAAGGCCCGTTCACACTCTTGCGACCGAGTTCGACCGAGAGAGACCAGACCGGTTTTTAAGCCTCTTGCGATCTCTTAGGACCAGCTCCGCTGCAGTGGAGCTGGTACAGCGGAGCTGGTCTTAAGAGATCGCAAGAGGCTTAAAAACCGGTCTGGTCTCTCTCGGTCGAACTCGGTCGCAAGAGTGTGAACGGGCCTTTAGTACGAATCACCAACTGGCCCAAGCTCAAGTATTGCTATTCAAACTTGGCGGGCTAGACAATCCGGAAGTAAGACTCGACTGCAGCGCTGCTAGTTCTCGTGACCGCCACTGAGCCCACGTAGCAGGCGGAGCTTTGAAACTGTGCTTGCTCCAGTAACATTGGTCACCAAGGCACCCGCCGTTCCTCGAGCCAGCAGTTGCAATTTAGCTAGTTTAGCCGTAGGCTGCCGAAACAAAACTTTGAGGCAACATATGTACACAAACGACTCGAGACACCGAAAAAAGAAAAAAGGAAATAAGTTACACAGTGCAATAGAGGGACAGTTCCTGCCTAAAAACAATGATTACCGCAAAAACAAGTAGGAGAGTTTTCCTTTTTTGCTTTTTTATCATTAATGCCCGTTATGGTCATGGACGTACCAACCGGGGGGGGGGGGGGGGGGGGCAAGGGGGGCGCTTGCCCCCCAGTTCTCAGGGTGGGGTGGCAAGGCATGTGTTTTGACCCCCCCCCCCCCCCCTGAAACTGCCACTACTGGGCAGGGCAAACACTGGCCGGCGGCACCCAAGGGATACCAAGGGCGGCCCTCGTCGGGGCGGGGGGGGGGGGGGGGGAGGCTGGTTTGCCTTCCCGCTCAAAAACAAGTTGGTACGCCACTGGTTATGGTTTAAGCTTTGTGAAGACCGCGGAGCACGGCTGTGATTGGCACTCAATGCGCGCGAGCGCACGGGTAGCCATAGTCTTGCCTCCATAGTCAAAAAAAGTTGTCTTCAAGTAAAATAAAATAAGATGATCGCCTTCCCCTAAGCGCGCTCGCCATCTCTCGGAATATTTGTGTTAAATCACTCAACGGGGGAAAGGCACCGGTCTTGTCTTTTTGGTGTTATTGGAATGATTCGGCTGTGTACATTGGCAATGGAGAAATGCGTGCCACGCCGGGAGTTATGTCCGGACGTTGACTGCAGAATCCAGGCACGCGGATTCCGTTTACATTGCATCGGCATCTCCTCGACAGACGCGTCGCCGCTTTCTGCGCGTCTCCCGCGTTGGCGAGGAATTTCCATCTCGACCATGTCTCTCACGTCGCATCGATGCGCAATCCTCCCGGGGTCCCTCATCCGCCTTTCCGATGAGAACACACGTCCGCTCGAGTGAATGTTTACACTACTGGGCGTTCGTACGAAAACAGAACCGTGTTTTTCGACCTGCGCAAATAAACTACGCGTCGCAGAGAGTCCCGATTGCCAGAGAATGTGACGCTAGAACGCGTAAGTCTGAGAACATGATATTCCTTGTATCAAAAGATGGTGGAGAAAAAAGACGGACTCTAGGAGCCGGCGTTAGCCTAAGCCTACTATCGTTGAGACAAGAAACGGCACTGTGGGCATCTGTAGTACTCTTGTGAAGAAAACCTTTTCAGCAAGAAAGGAAACAATGTTCTGTCTCTTTGCTGACAAGTATTTTTCACTGATATAGATGCTATATAGAGGCGCCCAGGATGTCCTTTCTTGTTTTGGCGATATTAGGATTACGTGAACGTCGCCCTATAGAGAAATTTCGTCTTTTTCGATTATCTTCTGATCCATGTAGAGTCATGTTCTCAAACTTTCTCGTTCTATCCCGACCGCTATTGTCATATTCTCACGGAGTTTGAGCTTTGTGCGATACGTAGCTTATTGACGCGTGCCGAAAAACACAATTCTCTTCTTTTTTTTTTCACGAGCACCCGGTATATATATGAACCGGTAGAGCGTCCCAGACAACTCAAACGCCTTAAAGGCCAACGATGAGATCGCGCTTTCCACTTTTCCCTCGCTTCCTCCTCTCCCTCTTTTACCCTTTCCACCGTTGCCTGTTTCCTCTTCCCCCCTGCCTTGAGTTTGTGAGTTTCGATGGTGCAGGTTTTTAGCCAGCGTGCCGTGCATTGGTGTTTATTTATGTGTTCCTCTTGGAGTTATTTTTCATTTCGGGGGAGGGAAAGGTGGGGGGGGGGGGGGTGGTGACGTTGTTAGATACGATTTGAAGCCGTTCTTTGTTTTTTGTGCTTTATGTGGCTTTACCGAGGAGATATCCATGATTTTGAAAAACATTGTCTACGCATGCGCAGCCACACGTAGACGCTGGCTCGAAAGTTGTGAGTATGACAACACGCGATTGCGTGTTCCACCGAAATAAGCCACGACCTCCCGAGAAGGGGCGTTAGGCCCTGCTTCCTAGATGCAGTTGTCTGTGGGTGATTGAGTTCACCCACCGTATCCTTTGTATACATTGTGGCTTATCTGCAGCTTATCTTTCGCCCTTATGTTCGTACAAACAAGCTTCTTCACCCTTCCATCCTTGTGGCCCCCACATTTTCCTACCAATGCATTCCGATCCAGGCTCCCGACAGGAGGCAGCCGTTATTGTGGAAAAACCGTCAATTCACGCTGATTAAAAATTGCGCTGATCAAAGAAGCACCCAGCGAAGACGAACCCCGCAGTGCGAGAAACAAACTGGTCCTGGAAGATTCCTTCGCTAATTCTCCAGCGCACAGACTGTGGCGTGTCCATTGTGGGGGAAGGGGAGATCGGTGGCCAAGTGGCCTAGCCCACACCAGCTCGAAGCACGTGGAGCGAAAGCTCGCGCTGCAGAGCCCAGGGATCATGGGTTCGATCCCCACCCCTGCGCGTTTCGATCTGGATGAGCATCGTACCAGCGTGCGGTCGTGTATCACTACACCGTGGTGCACGTTAAAAACCCCAGGCTAGCGGTTTTACTGCACTGGCTAAATTGCCCATCTACAGCGAGTGAGTCGTCGCAACTTTGAAATGGCTGACCAACTACACGTTGTATAAATATTCACACAACTCAATTATTATTTCATTGTGGAGGGAGCCTTTTAGATGCGGAGCATCTCTTGCTCGGGTCTATGTCCCGCGGCGTCGGCGTCGTAGTCCGCACTCACACTACGCATGCGCAACTCTCCTCCTCTAGTCTCCTCTCCTTCAAGTGTGAGCGGTAGCGCGCTGCGCGCGTTCCCCATCACGTGACCGGGGCGGTGTCTGAGGCGAAACCGTGTTTCCCCGGAGGAGGGAAAGGAGGAAAGTTTTCGGCGCGCGGGTTGCAGCGCCAGGCCAGGCCTTTCTAGTAGAGCACTGCACGGGCCGGAATTTCTAGGCCCGGCCCGCCTTGGCCCGGTGGAGACACAGCCCGGGCCCGGCCCGAGTCCGACAGAATTTTAAATTTCTAGGCCCGGCCCGACCCGGCCCGGTAGAGACACGGCCCGGGCCCGGCCCGAGCCCGACAAAAATTTTAGTTTCTAGGCCCGGCCCGACCCGGCCCGGTGGGTGTAGCCCGAAACAACCCATTCCCGTTTGAACCCGTCCCGTTTCGACCCGTTCCCAAAACGCCCTTCCCGTTTGAATTTGTCCTATTTCGACCATTCCCTAAACGCCCTTCTTATTTGAACCCATTTCCGAAACACCCTTTGCGTTTGAACGCGTCTCGTTTCAACCGCAACCTCCTCGCAAAGTCTCCATCGTTCTAACCCTGGCTAATTCGTTCTTTAAAGTTTTTGGTTTCGCCGATGTATGTGGCAGCACAAAAACGACGTGCGAAAATTCGATCATGAGCGCAGCGCGGTTGCGGAACACAGTGACTTGAATGACCACCGCATTGACTTCGACAACACACGCATCCTCGACATTGAGACCAATTCCCGGCAGAGGCTCTTCGTCGAGTCATGGCACATCCAAACCACACCGCAAAACATCAATCGGTCGCTTGGCGCTCTACCATCCGCCTACGTCAGCGGGCTCAGCCACATTACGATCGCGAAAACATCACGTCCACCGCCGTAAAAGAAGACCACTTGCTCCTCGCGCACATGGTCGCCCCTGAAGAAGAAACCAAGCAGGTTTCGAAACGTTGGGCTCCTTTTTATTTTTGGTTGGCGTTCCTTCCCCTCTTCTAATTGTTCTTACCCAACCAGGCAGATCTCTGCCAAATGTTTACTTTCAAGAAAAAAAGATGCAGTACGCCGTCTTGCACGATCACGACTTTAAAGGGATACTGAACCATAGAATTTAGTGTCCATAATAAGTGGCGCACGTTCTTTCCACGAGCCAGCAGCCGCCGGTGTGCGCGAGCACACGCAACAAAAATGACGTCAAAGATCTCCATTCGCGGTTAAGATGGCAGTGAAATGCATGGGCTTCGGGCCAAAGGAGAATAAAGACAAGTTTTTCATCTATACAGAGGTGTCTGGTGTAAAAGGTAAGCGATTAATTGGTCTAACAAGCATGTAGCTTTCACTTGTAGAGATGAAAAGCCTGTCTTTATTCTCCTTTGGCCCGAAGCCCATGCATTTCACTGTCCTCAAGCGCGAATGGAGGTCTTTGACGTCATTTTCGTTGCGAGTGCTCGCGCACACCGGCGGCTGCTGGCTCGTGGAAAGAACGCGCGCCACTTATTATGGACACTAAATTCTATGGTTCAGTATCCCTTTAATACACGACTTTGCCAACAGTACAAATCTCGCCACACGCCTTTTCTACGATTATAAAAGACGATGTAATCTTAGCAGCGATCTATCAACGTAGAAATATAATTTCGTGATCCGATAGACTTTGCGAGCGAGACATTGCGAGCGTTCAGGATTGCTAACACTAATCACCTTTCTCGGGTGATGAAAACGCGTCAAAAATTTGCATCATTTATACGGTACGCACCAGGAATACCTTGACCTTGAGCACACGCAATGGAATGCGCCAAAAAAGAAATCCGGGCGATGTTCTGAGGACACAAATGCTAAGAAAGCACCGCTGTAGTCGAAGTAAACAAACACGACGGTACGGGCGTTTCTGCTGTCTTGAGTGCCGCCACGAGATCGCCGCACGAGTAGGTGGATCTTCCCTTCTAGTACGTGCTGGGTTATCATAACGACACGCGACGAAAATTCACAGTCAAGGATAGCACTTTTACGCGGAACGATGAGCTTCCACCACGCCGTCCACGTCGACGATCACCACCGACGCCATGTTGTCATATTGAAGGAGCCCGGCACGACCGGCATGCAACGCGCGCGACCGAGCTCTCCTCGACCTGTGATTGGTCTGTCGCTCCCGTCTTTCCCGAACGTAACGAAAAAGTTCAGCCCGGCTCAACTCCTTGCGTTGCAAACGAACACGAACGAAACGACCGTTTGGCGCTTCGTTGCTATGGTAACTCGTCGTTCCAACCGGTTGCATTGTAAGCAGTGACAGAGTGCAGGCGAGCTGGTAATTAATCGACATCTTGGAAACCCTGAGATGGGGAACGATAAAAAAAAAATTTGTGTTGTGTTGTGTTCGTCCGTTTTTTATCGTTCCCCATCTCAGGGTTTCCAAGATGTCGGTTGCATTCGTTCGTAAGCGTAGTGGTCGCTCCGAACGCAACTGTGTGAACGGGCCTTTAGGCTACGTCTGCTCCGTGCCTGCGGTCTGCTTCGTCTGCTCGCTGTCGCGGCTGGCTTTCGATTCGATCGGCGCACCAAAAGATGTTTCGATGCGAACCCGAATACTCATCACGGCGGAGTGAAACCAACATCTTCTCGAAGCAGAATTTGTACGGCTTTCTCAACCCGCGATGCCCTTCTCAGCGTTCGTGCCTACGATGACTGACTCGCGATCGCTTTCCAAAGCCGCGCTACGACGACTCGTTCGAGACGACGCTCCAGGCGCGGTCGCGCGGTGTCGAGAGCGTCCGCTACACGCCGACTTCCTAGTCCTATACTGGTCAGGCAAGTGTTGGGCTCGAAATCTCGCCTGTTCGACACCGATTCAGTCGGTGCGTCGTCTAGAGCGTCTTAACTCTAGTCACTTACTTTCTGCTGGGCAACCAGGCGTTCGTTTATAATAATCTCATCCAATTCCGACCATACCGGTTTAAAAGTCTCCCGTTAAGCGCTGTTTCAAATAACAGTGGGTGCCGCCATTACTTTCGGTGCACACAATCGCGTTGCCACGGAAATGTCATCGCAACGCGGTTGTTTGCACCGAAATTAATGGCGGCACCCACTCACTAGGCTTCCCATTGGTCAAGAAATGCTCGTCGCGGCTCGTGGCCACGCCTACTTCCGTTACACTTCGCTCCATGCATTGGGGATAGGGACGCCACCTCCTGCCCATTATAACCTCCTTGGTATCGGCACTCCGTTCCCCAGCATTGTTGTGGGCGCCACCATTTTGGCTCGTATGCAGAGCAGACGAACTGCCGATCGTCATGATACAAGAGTGCGACTTCATCAGCATTAGACTCGGTGTTAGGAAGGTCATGTATTATTGCTTTGCTTTGTCGCGAACTGTTTAAACATTTGTGGAGCGCGGAAAAGCGTTTCCTGTGACTTCAGACAAAGCTTCAGATAACCGGCAACCATGATTTTAAGCCACAATATGGCCAAGTGTCGTTACTCTGAAGCGTAGCTTATTTCGTGGCACTACCTCTGACTTCATTGTCACATTTGTGAGGAAAAAAATCACACTTGCGATAAATAAATTGTGAAAGTGAACGTTTTGGCGGACGAGCAGACCGGAAACGTCCGAAGTTTTGTTTGTTATAACTTGGTAAGAACAGTGAAGAAATAGACCGGAACTCGACCGAAAATCGGAGCTCGAAAATTATTCTTTATTACTAAGAAGCAGAAGACGAAAAGAAACTTCTCGTAGGCGATATCAACACGCTGTTGACAAACAAGTCCGTGTTTGCCCACATTCTGTTGCGGGTGCGCAGAAACCAGCTCCAGGTGATACCTTTGCGCATGCGCCACGTCGACAGCAGCGCCACCGCAGCAGCGTGACTTCAGAGCCGCACATAAATTTCTCACGTAAAGTTAATACGCGTTTATTTCTTCCTTTTTTTTTTTCTTGGAAATAGCATTAAAAATCTTGGTACGTTCCGTATTTTGTGTTCTATCCTTATTGCCTACTATTTTCGTTCTGAGAACTTCGACGACACCAACAAACTAACGCATAGAGCTGTCAAGATATGTCAAAACATGTATATTCGTAAACGTGCGTAAGCCTTCAAAAAAAAAAAAGGAAAAAGAGAAAAAAACTCTGAAATAGATAAACATAATTTATTCTACAAATTCAGTGTTTTGGTTTCAAAGTCAGAGACATATGAGAGGGTATATCTACAGCAACAACAAAAAAAAAAAGTTAAACAGTCAAGTTCACTCCACGATTGCACGCCCTTGTATTCATGCGGTCCCGGAGGACAAATTCTGAATGCAACGAGACAATCTTTAAAGCCCTAGTCGCACCGCTCAGGCATCATACAAAAGCCACAATGGTCGCTGCAGATATCCACGGTATCCGCGGTATCCGCGGATACCTGCAGCACCCGCGGAGAGGGTCAAGCATGTAAGAAGCACGTTTGGTTGATACGTAAGTAGGATGGGGTAAAATGATACGCGGGGCAAAATGCGACAGCTCGTGTTTAGCGCCATAAGAAATCGGAGTGTACGTTTAAACTTCACCGAGGGCTGCCGTGACCTGTACACTTTGCATGGGGAAAAATTGAGAGCTATCGGCGAGAGTGTTCCGGAGAAAATAAATGCGGAGTTGAGGTTGATCCGCTTACCTCTCCGCCAGAAAGGCGCAACATTTAGAGCGAAGTTTCGCTTCGAGACGTGCACACCGGTTGGTTCTACACACTATTCTGCCGAGCTAAGTTTTCATTTCGTTAATTTCGTCAGTATGATTTATTAGCTTCATGAGGACCGAATTGGAGCGATCTCTGGTTGCGTATTTTTTTTTTAACGAAATAATTATTTACGTAACGGGACACGCGCGGGGGAAAATGCGACATTCTGGCATTCTTTGACGCACGTTTCGATAACGCACGAGTGGCCTGGTTCCTCCTGAGCCGTATTTTTTTCTCTCCCGGGGTCTACGATGGTCCGAACGTATAAAAGGAAAACAGAAAAAGCTTCATAGCGCAAAATTGACTTGAACAAAGTTCTTGAAGGTTTCAAGCAACAGCGTCACTCCCATCGCACTTCTGCCCATACATGTACGTAACGCGTTACAAGTAACGAGTTACTTGTACCTAGTTACTATTTTCGGTAACGAGTAACGTATTTAGTTACTTTTTCAGAAAAGGAACGAGTAACGGTATTTAGTTACTTTGAAGGCCAAGTAACGAGTAACGGTATCTCGTTACTTTTGAGGAGTAACGTGTACAACACCGCTTAAACGGCCTTGTTTTTATTCTAACCTGAGTATGCGTCTATTGTGACAAAGGCAGATGGGCAACCCGAAAAACAACTAACCAGTATGACAGTACAGCAACGTATGTCGCTGAACACGTCAGTCGAACGGTTCGACTGAAGTGTCCAGCGATAAACGTTGCTGTACTGAACTCTACAGCTGGGAATGTCCTTCACCCAGCGAGCACAATCAGGTTCGTTGGTTGAACCTTCTAGAAACGGGTACGGACCGAATGTAAACCCGGAGGTTGCAAACACGGGGAGGCACATAACCCATTTCCCGCTGTCCTCAATGAAGGCGCAGTTCTCGAAGATTCACCAGCTCTTTCTGGAGCACAACACTGCCGTTCCTTCGAACGCGTCGGTAGAACGACTCTTCAGCGTCGCCGGAGATGTATTTTCAAGGAAGCGGGGAAACATAACTGATGAAAACTTCTACAGGCAGCTGCTGCTGAAGGGCAATGACTACTAAAAAGAAAACAATAAACCATGAAACAAAAACAGTTGCGTATTCGGTCGTCAAAGTAACGTGAGAAGTAACTCCTTACTTTTGAGGTAACTCACGCGTTCCTTTTGAGAATCGGTAACGAGTAACGTATTTAGTTACTTTTTGAGCGAGTAACGAGTAACGGTATTTAGTTACTTTTTTTGGGTAACGTGTACATGTCTGCTTCTGCCACACTTTTTTTGGCGTACACCAAAAAATGCGCTTCAAATGCGAGTCAAACGACTCGGTGAATGTAAAGAGCAGCAACACTACAAAAAAAAAAAACGGCTAAGCGCGTTTCTTTTTTTTTCTTTGACGTTTTAAGTTTCAAAAACATTTCTTCTGTACCTAACGTAAGACAGAAAAAAGAGAACAAGCAGGTCGGAGAGCAGCACAGTTCGAGCTTCATCTCACCACAAGAAAAAACTGATGTTGGCGTAAGCAACCGAGGACTGGCGCTTCACTGCCCTCTCCTCCTTCCCCCTCCCTCCCCCCCCCCCTAAAAAATAAAATAAAACACGTGAAACAAAGAAAACGGTTATTAGTGACCCTCCAAAAAAGCGCGCAGTGTCCAAGCTTTTTGTAGACCGTGCGATGCACCCCAGAAGAGACTGCCAGTGCCTGCGTGTTGCGAAGAACTTTGGAGCCAAGCAGCCCCGCATTTAGTGTGGATTGAATGCGTGGAATGCAAGGAGTGCGCTCATGAGGAGTGCCTCGAAGGTCGCGCAGTGCGTTCCGTGTGTATTTTATTGCAAAAACGGAACGCAAATCAGGTTTCTGTTAAGTGTGTCTCACTGTACCCCACTATACGTTCTCATTTTGCCCGTGCACAGGGCGGGGCGAAATGACACATTGCGTGACTTTCAGATATTGCAGTTCAGTAATACAATTACTGAGCATAGAGTCAGGACACGAAAGAATATCCCCACGCTTTTTTTTTTTTTTAATATTGAAGTGAAAATAAAAATTACCATTGAAATTAAAATGTTTAGTCTCATTTTGCCCTATTTTACCCTATGCTTCGAGCGTTTCTGCAGTCGACGTTTCGCGTGATCAACGTGACAGGGCCGCCCTTTAAGGAAGAAACAAGCCCCACACAGTGTCTGCAAGCTGTGTTTTGTATTTTGTATCAGCATTGTCACGGCTGACAAAAAGATACAGAGAGAAAGAACTTGATGCATCGTGTGCCTGGGGTCCTTGTAATTACCACCGCCTATTAAAGAACGACTCATTACTTATTCGACATCTTTGCTACTTAGAGGCTCGAGGAAAGACAGGAGAATACATTTAAGACAAAAAATGAAAAGCGCCGCAGTGCGCCGCAACTCTGTTGTTCTCAATAGCGTCTTCGTCATACGACATCAACTCAGATCAAAGACAAAACAAAGCGGACACGATTTTTTTTTTCTCATTGATCATCGATCGACGGAACCAAGAAATCTCAGATTCATCATTCCTCGCACAGAACTGAAGTAGATAGCACTGAGGCAACGAGTGCAACGTCCGCAACGTCGGTGGGTTTCGGGAAGCATATATTAGGGACTTTTAGTAAACCGTTAGCGTTTTCCGCGTACCGCACTACAGGAGCCTTTGAAGCACGCTTTTAAGCGCGCGCCCCACGGTCACCGTATCACCCGGGCGAGCGCTGAAAAGTATGCTTTAAAGACACCGGTAGTGCAGTGCGCGGAACACGGCAACGGTTTGCTAAAAGTGGGCTTCCGTCTAAGGCAAGTGAAGAGAAAGAAAAAAGAAAAAAAAAGACGCAGAAAAGAGAGAAACAAAAGTAGCACGCAATAACTGCGTACGGGCTTAGATTAAATAAATAAATAAATAAACAAACAGGGTGTTCTTACAACCCACCCGCCATGGAATGCGACACAGAACAATACCAAGCTCAAGCTGGCTGTGCGGTGGGAGCTAAATGCGCTCGCCGGACAAATAAACCGCCGCCTTTTTATCAACGCGACCGCGCTCTCTGCGCGTGGGTATGGATCACGTGGCGAAAGATCGACTTATGATTGGTCCATTGACCACGGTCCTTCCACCGCGCTGTCAGCTTAGAAGTGAACGCGGAGTATCGGAGCTACGCGTAGCAGCTCGCCCCGGGCTCGGCAGAACCAAGTCTGGACCGGTGAAGCCGGCGTGAATCCTTTCACCTGAAAGTGCTTGCGACGTATATCTATCGTCGCGGAAATGCTGCCGACAAAGCCCGGCTTTTCTCCCTGCCGCGCTTCCCCGCACTGTTGCTGCCAATAGAACGTTGTCGGGGCACGGCTCTATTGCCCCCTCCCTCTCATCGGGTGTGGCGAACCAATGAAGGCCATGGTCGAGCGATCGGAAGATTTCTATCGAGGCGACCACTTTCCCCGAAGCCTTCCGTCGTTGATTAAATTTTCGTTTGTGTTCTGGTTAGGGAGTTCGAAAAAATTCAGTTTTTTCTTTTTTTTTTTTTAGCGGAACTTTTTTCTACTTGGGCAAACCATAAACAGCGTTTTTTTTTTTTCTTTTAGTAAGAGGAGATTGGTTCTTGCGTAGTTCTGCGTAAAATCTGGTTTCGTTTATTACGTGGGTTAAAATAGACAGCTGTACGCACTGAAAAGGAGCTTGGGGCGGGGAGCCAAAGGGAAGCTTCGTGGTACAGATAGTTTTCACGGACGTGACTGCCGGGGCGGATGGTCACCGCCATCACCGGGTGCGGACATAGTTTCGGTTTCACGCCGCCGCCGGCAACGCTGGCCGCTGTTGTACCCGTTTCGTTGCGAGTTTTTTGTATTTCGTGTCCTCGTATTATGTGCACTGGCGGTCACGGTATTGCCGTAATGCCGATGTGCGCGATGTTCGGTTGCGCAGCAGAAGTAAGTTCTCCGCAAAGGAGAGTACAACAATGCCAAATATAAAGCTGCATTGTTTGCCGAAGGAGAATAAACTGACAGTTTGAGCGCAGAAGACTGCTGTCCGAGAAAAGCCAGAGCTTCTGGCTTGTTCGCATACGCCGGAAGGATTTGGAGGAAGAGCCTCGACAACGACCGTGTCTGCCCATACAAAAATGTCCAATGGTCGGCTATAGAAAATTCTTTGTATGGTCGGCTTTAGCTATTTGGCCCAATCAGCTAAAGAATTTTCTATGGCTGTCTTTAGCATTTTTTATGGTCGCCTTTATGGGCCTCTTTAGCTTTGTCTATGGCCCTATCGCTGTGCAGCCTAGCGCTCTTTAGCCTGTCTAATGGTTGGCGAAAGACTTTTCTATGGCTTTCCCTATGGCTCTCTTTAGCCAGCAAACTCTAAAAAAAATTTTTTCTTTAAGTTCCCCTGCTTGTGAGCGCTACATGGTTGATATACATACATATCTGAACACACAAAATACACAGAACACAAACAGAACACTACCCCACACAACAGCGACAACGCAGCGCCACAGGGCTTTTTTATATATGCTATGTTCGCACTACCTGTATATATGGCAGTCTAATTTTTGAATCCGACTTTGCCGGTGACCCATTATTTGTCGCAAAAACAGGGAGAGGCGGAGCAAATATTACTTGTACTTAATATATTATTTGAATTGTCTCTTGGAATAGCCCCCATCTCTTAATTCAAAACCCTTAAAAACAAATGTAGATCATTAGGTTTATTGACTAAAATTTATTAATTATCTTTTTAATAAGTTTGATTAATCACTTTGACAATGCAGTGATGACATGCAGTACACTGGTGCTGAAGATTGCAATCAAGCTATTGCTTGATTGCAGTGTTCGGCGCGAGTGTAATTTATTTTCACTTTTGGGGGGTAATAATTCATTTTAATTGTTGCACAAATATTGCAATGGATTTTTGAAACAAACAATATTACTTGTTTTCACGACTCGTTGCAACAGCAGAAAACATATCTTGGGTCATGGTTTGTCACCGGCATTACAGAAATTCAGTATTGCTTTAATTTTCTAACGTGGACTGTTTTTACTAAAAAGTAAGCGCCGGTAGTGATTTTCTATAGGCGTGGAAAGAAAATTTATTGGTTCTTAGTCTTTAGACTCGGGGCCATAACTTTTTCTATAGACGCCTAAAGACAATTTATTGGTTTCTTGTCTTTTAACTCGGGGCCAAAGAATTTTCTATAGGCGGGTAAAGAACATTTATTGGTTCGCTGTCTTTAGACATGGGGCCATATAATTTTCTATAGGCTTCTAAAGAAATTTTATTGGTTCCCAGTGTTTAAACTCAGGGCCATAAAATTTTCTATAGACGGTTAAAGACAATTTATTGGTTCCTAGCCTTTAGACTTGTGGCCATAGAATTTTTTATAGGCAGGTAAAGACAATTTATCGGTTCCCAGTCTTTAGGCACATGGCCATAGATTTTTCTATAGCTGGCTGTAGCTGTCTTTATGGATTTCTATGGCCGACCATAGAGGGCCATAGGGGGTGATAGCCTGCCATATAATTTTCCATAGACGACCATAGACCATTTTTGTATGGGTGTGCAAAGCGCACATGTACTCTGTGCGCTTTGCCACAGCGGCTAAGGCGGCTTTACAGTGGTAGTGTCACACTGCAGGGACTGACAAACCTTTTACTAGATTACGGACAGCCGCTGCTGCTCTTTTTGTATGTACCTTTGTCGCCGAACTTCCATATCTCTGTGGTGCTCGTAGGCCACTCGCGTTGATAGTGTGTCGGCGGCGGCGCGAGTTTGTTCAGATCAGATGCTGAGACTTTTAATGCCTCAAGTACAAATATGTCCTTTAATGGGCGGGTAAACGTTCGACTCTTCCCCCAACTGGGTGCCCCCCCCCCCCCTCCCTTTAAGCGTCTTGGCTACGAACTAGCGATGCAAAACTAATCGATAGTACGTACTATCGATACTATCTTTAGTGGAAGACAAATTTAACTATCGATAGTGAAAAAACAATCGATAGTGCTATCGATAGTCGACTATAAACAAAACAAAAGGATCAATACTACTATATCCATACTGTACTGTCGATAGGCAACTATCGTGAACCTCGATAGCAACTATCGATAGCCAAGTATCGTGAAATTGTTTATTAGAATATCGAAAAACTATCCATATTCAACTATCGTGATGCTATCTTTCGATTTCTATTAGGTGACGGACAAAGAACGTCCAGGAAATGTCGTGTAGCTCGGAGAAAAACGCAACTCCAATTAGTGACTTTTGCATACTTATTGAGGAACAATCTGAAACCTTTGGGAAAACAATCACAAAACGGTAGAAACCCTCCTTAGAAACTATTGACATTAAACTATTAAAATATAAATTATATACTGTGGAAAAAGTATCAATAAAAGATATCAACTTATAGGTTGTCGAAGTTGTTTGCTGTACTAAATTGCTTTCCGGGGTGTGCTCTTTGCTTTTTATGAGCTCAATCAGAAAATGGGATATCTCTGTCGCCCCTAATCAGTAAAGTATACATGTGTTGCGTAAATCCGGAACCCTGCTTGAATATAATGGCAGCGATGGTGATCGAATGCCCAAGTATTTGAGGGAGGACATGACTTTACCAAAATAAAAACATAAGCGTAGCGTTCTTTTTTTTTTCTTTTTTTTTTACAAAACAAACAGTTTGCAAGGAAGGGAACAATGTTGCCTTTTGGATTCACGAGACTTTTTCACAGAAATAATAGCTCGTTGCCAACAATATCGTTACTTGGATCACAAGAAATTTCCGTTTTTATAATTTATTTTTGACCCATTTAACGTTATGTTCCCAAACTTGTTGTATTTGAAGAATGAAAAAAAAAAAAAAAAACTAAAAGCATCGGTAACATATGTTTTCGTGGTACAAGCTTTTTATCTGGTAATGGTTAATTTCAAACAAAATCTCTCTTATATTTATTGATTCAACTGTATTGGTTCATAGGTTATGTGACGGCTTCTGTACTTTGAAGTTGTATTTTATACCAACTGGTAAATATTTTCCCAGCCACAGTTACTAAACTCTGCCAAAATACAACCGAACAAAACGTGGCAACGTGTCCCGGCATACAAGCCAAAGTGCTTTCGTCTACAGCTAATTCCCAATTTTCGGGAATTCGCTATAAAAGGTAATCAGGAGTAAAAAAAAAAAAATATCCCCTGAAGAGTGCTTATTTTCACCTGTCAGTGGTGAAGGCTAAGAAAAGGAATATCTGTCAATTGAATAACGAAGGAAGCACAAGCGTGAAACAAACGTAACCCCGATGTTAAATATCTGCAGCGAGTGTTTTCCCTATCTCCAAGAAAAACAAATAAAAAATACTGAATATGTTGAATAGTTTCACAGTTGCGGGCATACTCAAGTGTGAAGCCTGATATCTGAACCCCGTAAATATACAAAATATGTGCGCAGAAAAACTAGAAAACCGCCATTACTGTTTTATTTCTAGACTAAGTGGCCGAGTGGGCTCTCGCACACCAGCTCGGAGCACGTGGAGCGATGGAGCGAAAGCTCGAGCTGCCAACCAGTTGTTCGAGGCGGGGCTTAGGCCGCACGTCCGGGAGCTTCCTGGCTCGCGACGACGACCATTCCCCGAAGAGAAGAACCCAGGGGTCCAGTGGAGGTGGGAGAATTGGTAACGTAACGAACGGTTTAATTACATGGTAGCGATACAGTCGTCAAATCCAAGAGAACAAATGGAGCCCTCACGCCCCGCCTTATATAGGGGTCCGTTTTCTCCCTCTCTCTCCGCCAGGGCAGCAGGTGCGACCGCCACGTGCTTTGCAGCTGGGTCCACCGCGTCGTAGCTAGAAATGAGTCATAGCCAAGGTTCTCCGCAGTTAGGCCAGGCCTCTCTCCCCTTCCGGAGCGCACGAACCCACACGCACACACACACACGTCCCGTTGACGTCACGGACGCGTTGAGACACGTTTTGGGCCGGCTTCAACAGGTGGCCGGCAGTCCTGACACGTCGGGACTCGTTTCGGGACTCGTTTCCGCAGCGTTGAAACTCGGAAAAGGTTGCCGAAGGTTCCATTCTTAACATGCCCTAAACTTGGTATTTATTTTCGTCTAAGTTGTTTGAGGTATCGCATTTAAATTAACACCACAGACAGTACATATCATTGCCATCTGCAGAATACAAAATAATGTATTTATTGTTTTTTCACGTTAAGGAATAAATTAACTCATGGAGAAGATTGATAATATTGTTCAAGTTCAGCACGTCATTAAAAGAAAACTTTTTTTTTTTTCGCTTCACGTTCCTGGGACGTGTTTCTTTTAGCCTGTACACATTTCGGTAGGAGAAAGTTGTTTCGAAGTTCTGAACCTCTGAATATGCAAGAATACAACACATCCGGCGAGTTCTTGATAGTTTTTTTTTTTTCCAGCTTTTTATCCCCACATTTATTCTTTTTTTTTTATTATTGGCACAGTTATTCAGGTCGTAAAGACATAGCTTTGAACTTCCGAACCATTAAGCATGTGACGAGTAGTGCCTTCTGACAACGAGTTTCTAACAATGACCATCTACGCGATCTTTTATGCAGTGAAGAGCGACAGTAGCTATAGGTTGTTTGCACATGACGTCAATCCACCATTTTGTTGTTAGTTTGTTTTTTTTCAAACAAATTTACTACATTGAAGGATTACAACGTAACCGGTTGAGATTATGTCAGCGGTGCTCTACGCATTTGAGGGGCATGTAAATCCTTGAAATGCTCGAGTTTGGCACACGCCAGACAGCTCGCAACAACAAAATGGTGGACGAAATTACGTCAGTGAAAACACCCTATACATAGGCATAAATAATTTCAGATTAAAATAAGCTCGACCACGCCGTCTTTCCCCGTATTGTTTTCTTTAACAGTCCGAAATATCTGGAAGGGGGGAAGGGGGCTGAGGCCCTCCCCCCTCCCCTCTTCCCTCTTCCGTTTTTCCTCTTCCGACGCCACTTGTATGGTAGAACGCTCCTCGACCTCGAGTTGTGTCGGCTTCTGTGCTTTTTGCGAGGCGATTCCTCCGTCCCAGAAAATAAACCTCCAGGACAATTACAAACTTAACTTACTATATGCCAGCGTCACTCGGGCGGCGTTCGATCGGATTACTACCAGCGTGCAAGGGGTGGGGAGGTAGTTTGCCAGGTCGCTTCAAGGTTTTTCTGAGCCTCAACCTCCTGCCCGCCCCTGGCCATTTCGAACTGGATGAGTATCGTAAAACAGTGTGTTCGTGTGATCACTACTGCGTGATGCACGTTAAAGAACCCCCCCCCCCCCCGGGCTGGCGGTCACAATTACTGATCTATGGTCACACGTCGACCTCTGCACTGGCAAATATTCCAGCCCATCCGGACACTTGTCGTCTCATTTAATTGCCTGACCAACTTCGCAGAGCCTAGGTATCACACCCTAACTTTTCTAAACTTGATTTCGTGAAAACCAGTGAGTCGTGAAAACGTTATTTGAAACTGAAACTGTGGAGGAACTTGAAAACTGGACTTCGAACTTTGAAAACTTGGACTTGAAAAAATTCAAAATCTTCGAAGTTTTTTTTTTTTCGAATTCAGCGTTATAAGAGAATCGAAACTTTCGAACTTTTCCAACTTTATGCAGAAAGAAATTCGAAATCTTCGAATTGTTCGAACTTCATGTCTATAAAAATTCGAAGCGTTCGAAGTTTTCAAATTTTATTTCCAAAGAATTTCGAAATTTTCGAACTTTTCGAACTTCAGATTTTAAGAAATTCAGATTTTTCGAATATCTCGAATTTCAAGTTAGGAAAGTTCGAAATTTTCGAATTTATCGAAGCTCAAGTAAAAAAATATTCGAAATATTCGAACCCGAAATTTTAGAAACCGTGAAAGCTTCGAACTTTTTGAATTCGAAACTCTACTGTGATCGAAAGTTGCGAATTTTTCGAATTCGAAACTCGGTCGGTACGAAAATATCGAAATTTTTCGAAATCGAACCTCAGTTCGCTTCGCAAATATCGAAACCTTTCAAAATCGAACCTAGGGTGGTTCGCGACATCCCTATTAGAAACTATTGACATTAAACTATTAAATATAAAGTATATACTGTGGAAAAAGTATCAATAAAAGATATCAACTTATAGGTTGTCGAAGTTGTGGCAGTTTGATACTTTAGACCCATGTTGCGGATAAAAAAAAAAAACAGGACGCGGGATGGCCAAAAAAACGTGCTTTTCGTGTAAGGCTCGTCAAATTATGAGGCGCTGGAGAAATTCAGCCTTCTGCGTTAAGTCCTCCGCCTCCGCCGGTGATCAACCGCCTCCGCCGTGCTCGATCGCCGTCGGCGATCGAGCACCGGCGGAGGCGGTTGATCTGACATACCGCGTTCGGCTTTGGCTAGCAGACGGCGTCGTAAAATGGCGTCAGCTTTGTACTGGCTTCACGCGGCGGTACCGTGCGTGCTTCCATTCATGCGGCGTTCGTTGCCATGGTGACGGTGAGGAAAGCAGACGTGCGGAAGAACGCTGCGGCTGCAGCGATACCAGGTGCGTTCTAAGGCCCTTCCCGCATGCTTTCAATGGGCGTAAGGTGAACAAAAAGAGTTCGAAATAAGGACTTAACGCAGAAGGCTGAATTTCTCCAGCGCCTCATAATTTGACGGGCCTTACACGAAAAGCAAGTTTTTTTGGGCATCCCGCGTCCTGTTTTTTTTTTATCCGCAACATGGGTCTGCTGTACTAAATGGACCTTTCCGAGAAGCGTTCCTGCGCACGCGCGAGCACTCGATACCAAGCGGCGGAAGTCGGCACTAGAAATCGAGGAAATTCGGAAGGAGGCTGTGGATCAGCGAGTAAAACACGTAATTGCAACTATATATAATTGTGTTACACAAAAAAAGAAAGTGGACGGAAAGAAAACACGACGTTTGGGTGGACGCCACAGATCCTCCTCTTTAGAGTCGCGTTGGGCACGCGCCGCTGCTCGGAGAGCGAAGAAACTGGTAGCGTAGCTCCCATTATCGATTGGTAGCGCAGGTAGGTCACTTCCTCGATTTTTAGTTCGTGCAGCCACCGCCTGGTGCCGTCGGTATATGAAAAAGGTCCATTGCTTTCCGGGGTGTGCTCTTTGCTTTTTATGAGCTCAATCAGAAAATGGGATATCTCTGTCGCCCCTAATCAGTAAAGTATACATGTGTTGCGTAAATCCGGAACCCTGCTTGAATATAATGGCAGCGATGGTGATCGAATGCCCAAGTATTTGAGGGAGGACATTCCTTTACCCAAATAAAAACATAAGCGTGAGCGTTCTTTTTTTTTTTTTGTTTTTTACAAAACAAACAGTTTGCAAGGAAGGGAACAATGTTGCCTTTTGGATTCACGAGACTTTTTCACAGAAATAATAGCTCGTTGCCAACAATATCGTTACTTGGATCACAAGAAATTTCCGTTTTTATAATTTATTTTTGACCCATTTAACGTTACGTTCCCAAACTTGTTGTATTTGAAGAATGAAAAAAAAAAAAAAAAACTAAAAGCATCGGTAACATATGTTTTCGTGGTACAAGCTTTTTATCTGGTAATGGTTAATTTCAAACAAAATCTCTCTTATATTTATTGATTCAACTGTATTGGTTCATAGGTTATGTGACGGCTTCTGTACTTTGAAGTTGTATTTTATACCAACTGGTAAATATTTTCCCAGCCACAGTTACTAAACTCTGCCAAAATACAACCGAACAAAACGTGGCAACGTGTCCCGGCATACAAGCCAAAGTGCTTTCGTCTACAGCTAATTCCCAATTTTCGGGAATTCGCTATAAAAGGTAATCAGGAGTAAAAAAAAAAAATATCCCCTGAAGAGTGCTTATTTTCACCTGTCAGTGGTGAAGGCTAAGAAAAGGAATATCTGTCAATGAATAACGAAGGAAGCACAAGCGTGAAACAAACGTAACCCCGATGTTAAATATCTGCAGCGAGTGTTTTCCCTATCTCCAAGAAAAACAAATAAAAAATACTGAATATGTTGAATAGTTTCACAGTTGCGGGCATACTCAAGTGTGAAGCCTGATATCTGAACCCCGTAAATATACAAAATATGTGCGCAGAAAAACTAGAAAACCGCCATTACTGTTTTATTTCTAGACTAAGTGGCCGAGTGGGCTCTCGCACACCAGCTCGGAGCACGTGGAGCGATGGAGCGAAAGCTCGAGCTGCAGAACCCAGAGATGATGGGTTCAATCCTCACCCCATGTCCGCTTCTGTCTGGATGAGCATCGTACCGGCGTTTAGTCGTCTATCACTGCTCCGTGGTGCACGTTAAAGACCCCAGGCTAGCGGTTGTACTGCACTGGCTAAAACCTCTCATCTGCAGCTGGGAGACAAGTCGCCCGTTGAAGCAGACTAAGTTCTAGGCTGTATAAACACACACACACACACACACACACACACACACACACACACACACACACACACACACACACACAACACACACACACACACACACACACACACACAGACATACGCATGTACACAAAAACACACACACACACACCAACCTAAATTAATTGTACACGAATGTAACTATGTTTTGTTTTCTTTCAATTTCATGTTTTCCCAAACCCACGTGTTGTCTGGCCGTACATATCCGTCGTCATTCCCTTTTTTTGTAGTGCTTCAATTTTCCTAACACTCGATAGTTTTCTAAAAAATGACTTTCGATAGTATCGACGGTCGAATAAAAGCCAACTATCGCTTTTACTATCGATAGTACTATCGATTAAACAATCGCTAGTACTATCGATAGTTTTGGAAAAAAACTATCGATGGTATATGGATAGTCAATTTTTCCTTAGTTTTGCATTACTACTGCGAACGCGGTTTACAACCTCCGCCCTTTACGTGCCTTGCAGGTTTTCGTAATCCATAATATGAATCCTTTGAGTTAAAATGTTCAGTTCAGTGATCGTGCATATCGGGTGGAAGCTTCGCGTTGATAGCCTCCTCTATACTGATAAAGCCTGGCAGATCGCCACGAGAAGCGGCCGCCTTAATTCAAGAAGGTAGAGCGGCAGACAACGGATGAGAGGAGAGCCACGTGACGGGCGCCCCGCTGCGGCGAGACGCCGAAACACACTTGTCCCGAGCAATGGAACGTCCGCTTGTGCTCCTCGCGTTCCTCGCGCCACCGCTTGGTTTCTCGTCGGGTTTGAAAACCATGTTTCGGGTTCTCGCCGCTGCAAAAGCTGTGCGCTGACGTCCCGGTTCCACGAGAGATGCTCTATGCTACCAGATCCTTGCGCTTTAAAACTGCGACCGGGCACTCTATGATGGCTCCGTCGTCGAACCGCCAGGCTTTGCGAGTATAGAGGAGGCTATGGTTGTAGTCATGCATGTGGATGCTGTAACATACGCACTATGCAGGCGCCGTAGCGATGTCGTTGTCCAGCAGCGCACGCGCGACGGCGGCGCCCGTGTCTGGTTCTCAGTGCCTGCCGTAATGGCGGCCGGCGAGCGGTAATACACGAAGCGACGTCACGCGAAGACTAGGTATACATACGAGGTGTGTTCGTAGCTTACTTGATTAAAGAACTAAAGGGATTCTTTAAGCCCGTGAGAGGGATGCCGAAAATAGACGCTTTCAGGCAGCTGTGCATGGGCGCCGCCATAACCGACCTTCAGTTTT
Organism: Ixodes persulcatus; assembly: GCA_013358835.2. Taxonomy (NCBI): domain Eukaryota; kingdom Metazoa; phylum Arthropoda; class Arachnida; order Ixodida; family Ixodidae; genus Ixodes; species Ixodes persulcatus. The sequence continues at coordinate 303,053 of JABSTQ010009732.1, forward strand.
TGTTTCTTCTTATTCCGTTCGCTCCACTGCATCATTACCACAGTAGGTCAGGTCATTGCCATTTTAGATTCTGCCGCGTCCTTCTAGCCATCATAGGCACTTGTGGAGACTCGTCAACGCCCGCTTCAGTGGCTCGGCATCTCGGTAAGACAAGAGAAGGTCGGCTATGGCGGCTCAATTTGGCGCGCGCTGAAAGCGTCTATATGTCGGAAAACTTCCTAGAGACAAAATTAATAAAAATCTGCGGCAAAAAAAAAAAAAAAAAAAAACAAGAACGAAAGGGCGGTCGCAAATTGGAGTCTAAAACATATATTGCATTCAAAAACATCCGTGGGCTCCCTTACACGATGCCGCCGGCATTTTACTGGTCGAGATTGCGTTTGGTCGAGGAAAGCTCGTTTGAGAAAGAACGCAATCAACGTCGCAATGCTTCCCCCCCCCCCCCTTTTTTTTTTTGCTTTTTCGAGGCAGGCGTTTTTGTCGAGCCGTTGCTTTGACTCGCAGTTCTGCCCTCCAGCGGCAGAAATTGTAGAACGTGGGTTGGAACCCAAGCGAGCGGGAGCTAGAGCCGGCGGCTGCTGCAAGAAAAAAAAAAAAAAGACACTACAGACAAACAAACCGAATTTACCGGCATATTAGAAAAACACGTCGCATCGCATATGCACCCTGAGCGCTTGCCAATACAGGGTCGGCCTCTCTTTAGGCTCCCCGTTCGAAAGAGCGGAAGAAAATTGCGTTAAACTCGGTTTTTCCTGTCTGGGTCTCGGCGTTGCGTAAACCATATTGACTTGGCCGCCCGAGTGTGTGTTGCGCGTGCGCTCAAGATGCTCTTTCCTTCTTTCTTTCCTTTTTCCGCTCTTGCTTTTTTTTTTCTTTTTTGCACGCGCGGACACGGACTTTGTTTACGTTCACCGAGTGGCCATCTTCTTTTGCGTATGCGCTTAATGTATGCGGAGGCCGCTGACTAAGTTGTCGGCCCGAATGAGAGGGACGGTTCTCGGAGGCGAGCAAGGACATCTCAAGTTTCAGCCTAATCGCCTTTGAGTTTAACGTCGCGCGCTTGGCTATCCGATATTCTATTCCCTTGGGGATCCAAATTGAGCTGTCTGTCCTCCACGGCTCCGCTGCTTGACAACCAGAATTTTTTTACTTCTATATAGAACAGATCTGTCGAGGACTCGTTCTTATTCGATTCTCCAACGTCGCGCGGATGTAATCCTCCTTTTTGTTTTCTGTTTGACGTGTTGGCCGCCAGGACGCGCAAGGTTTAGCTCCGCATTGGGAATAAGCGGTAGCTCACAGCAGCGCTTCGCTCCTTCACGTTTACGCCGCTGGATGGCGTCGCCTCCTCCGGGTTGCGATAGAGACCCTAGATTGAAGAGAGTGTCCAACTGAAACCATGGGGGGTGCGTTTGCAGTTCAATGGCGGACACCCCCTGCGGAGATTGGTCGCGAATGTGTATGCGCTGCGTTTTTGCGTTGCCAGGACGAAAGCGGGCGGAAAGGCGGAGACACTCGCAGACGATCAACGCCTTCGCCACCTGCTCGCAGCCCGCATTGCAAACCACGTGACCTCAATCGCGCAGCTGGAAACTCTCTGTAATATAGGCTCTCTATACCGAGAGCAATAGTCGTCTGCTTCTTGCGCCGATGTTGCGGTGACGTCAGAACGACGCCAAGCCCTGATTGGATTCGATTGAAAGGATAGTGGGTATACCTCAATGCTAGGTGTCTTGAGGTCTACCCACTATTGTTTTTTTTTTTTTAATTAGCCAATATGAGCTTGGCGTTCTGATATCCTCGTAACCCCTGTGCAAGACACAGACGAACTTGCGCTCCAAATAGCAAGAAACTTACCGGGAGTCGAGATGATTGGATCGAGTGCAACTTTATTATCTTGGTTAAAGTATATGTGTGCAGAGAATAAACGTAAACTGTTATGAACAACTGAAAATTATTGAGGCAAGTTGGTTGTAGGACCCACTAGCCCAACTTGTTTATTTTTTGTCCTATTAGCATCTAAAAAAAATTGTGTTGTGTGTATAACCGGGAGTTTAGCCAGTGCAGTACAACCGCTAGCCTGGGGTTGCTGACGTGCACCACGCAGTAGTGATACACGACCGCACACCGGTACGATGCTCATCCAGATCAAAACAGGCAGGGGTGGGCATTGAACCCAGGATCCCTGTGTTCTGCAGCGCGAGCTTTCGCTCCTCGTGCTCGGAGCTGGTGTACGCTAGAGTTCCTGTGTAATCTCCCAACGGGAGTCAGAGTTGCGCGTTCATTCTTGGCGGGTGGCCGTAACGCCGGCTTTCCTGCACGGCCCTGGATTCTTTGCTCCTCACTTGATCGATCTCGGCGAATATTGGCGCGGCGGCACGTGGAAAACAGCATATTCATGGCGAGAAGTTTGGGTATCGCCGCCCGGTGGAATTTTTTTTTTTTTTTTCACTACCCAGAGTGAGGATATTTGAACTTCCTCTGCTGGTGCAAGCACATGCAATGACAAGCTTCTATGCACTACGAAAAATAAAACATAACCGTGTAAGTAGCACGTGCACTATACCATAGCCTCCTCTATACTGACAAAGCCGGCAGATCGCCACTATAGACGCGGCCGCCAAAAGAGAAAAGATAGAGCTTCAGACAACAGGCCAGAGCCGTATATGGGGAGAACCGTAATGCTTTAATAAATTGATATACCTAAGGGATAGTGCGAAGTAGACTTCCCGGAACGCTTCTTCTCAATCTGAAAAATATACAACTTTTATTGCCGGGCTTGACTGATGAGGCAGGGCTTCGCGAACCCCTAGAATGCTTTCGCGGACCCCAAAGGGTTCGCGGACCCTCATTTGAGAACCACTGTTCTAAGTGATCATCCTCATATCATGACAACCACTGAAGGAAGTGTGTCAATGCAAATATTTAGAAAAAACATGAATTTGTACATTCTGTCGCTGATGACAAATTAATTTTTTACGCGCTGTTTTTTTTTTTGTTTCTTTTTTCCTTGGTATAATAATTTGTGCAATATCAAAAACGGTAAAAATCTATATTTTGTGTTTATTACTTTATGTGTGACTATTTAAAAAAAAATAAAAAAAAAACAATAAACAAAGTTTCCCTTTTGCGTGTCGGGATGCGGTAGGACTAAGTGTGAATCGTTGCAGTGATTTTTTTTATGTTATTAATGTGATATTGAAACTCACGACTGTACAACGGTGAATATATTGTCTGTTTTGCTAAGTAATGCGATTTCGAGGAAAGGGAGGGGGGTGGGGGGGGGGGGGGGGGCTATCGCTTTTTCAGGTATATCTATGCCTTTTGTGACGGTACCCCAGACAACTGTTTTCTTTTTCATGTCGTCTGCATACAAATCTTGACATTAAAATTACAAACGCAGGGTGCGGAACACTCTGAACATGCTTCTTCCTCCGTGATTGGTTCGTTGGCGTTTTTATCGACGAATGACGCAACCTCATTGGCGGGGTAGCGATAATGAGATGCGTGGGACTATGCGGGCAGAAAGTGAGGGAGAGGGGGAGACGCGAGCGCGAGACGTGACGCGAGACTCAAAGCCTCCGTCTCCACTGCACTTCTCGAACGCGTTACAAACGCGGAACGCGGGCGTCCAGCGGGTGACTCTCGCATTGGAACGCGTTCGACGAGTGGAGTGGAGACAAAGGCAGACAGCTTTAGGCCTACTTACGAATCGGTCCAATCAGAGCTCGGCGATCCGACTTCCCCTCTCGTCTTCTCCTGATCTCACTTTCTCGGTGCATAAACTGTATCCCCATTAAACCCGTAAAAAAAAAAAAAAAATTGTCTTATGGGTTATTTTTAGTGTAGAATAACAAGCAGTTGACAATGCTCACCAAGGTGGCTTTTATTTTTATTTTTTTGTTTTTCATTACAGTTTTTTTTTTCGTTACTGGTTCGCGATGCTCAGGCGCACAAAAAGTCACCAACAAGTCATAATTGACAAAAATGCGAGTGATTCATTTGGACGAATGTTCGTCTATCGCGGTCATCTGGGAACAACAACAAAAAAACAAAAAACATTGCTATGGATGTTACAAGGGCCGCAAAGGACATAAGAATGCAAGGAAATGTCATTATCGGCACTATAGGGCATGCACACGAGTGGCCATAGCACGGAGGCCTTTCCGCCAGAATAGCAACACCTCATTATACTACGAGACTTACGAGCCCCTTGCCATATCGCGTTGGAGTTGCGACATTCGCCGAACAGAATTGGCTTCGCCATTCCCCCCCTCCCCCACCCCCCGCCCCTTGTCCCTCGTACAAGTTCCGTGTGTTGTCTTTCGTACAATATGCTTGCGTTGTATCGCCCTTAGCAGCTAGGGGGTTGGGGGGGGGGGGGGGGAGGGTTCAAACGTCACTGGATCCGAGGAACCAGTGACTTTAGTCAGACCAAACCCTAGACGAGGACGCCGTGTTCCTTTCGATACGTCTACGAGGAGCGCGACCGCTACGGACGTCTTTTATGGGGCGGATTTGATTGGTAGCGGAGACCGTAGTCGGTATCATCCGCACAAACCGCGGGGACCGAAAAAGGTCACGTAACTTTCTGTCGCGCTTTGTGAGCCGACGAGATTATACCGCTGCTGATTGGCTAACATTGGCCGCGCCAGGAAACTGCGATTCTATTATTACGAACGGATCATTGGCCAATTCTTATCAACAATAGTCGACTCACTGCAGAAATAACGCAGCGGTGGACCGGAAACGTTTACTGCCAACTCGAATCTTCAAAAATAAAAAAGAAGAAAAAACTTTTCTTTTTAATTTTTTTTTTAACCTTCTCTTTTAATGCTTTCGTGCATACTATAGATCCGTAGTTCCGTACGCGTGCGCTTGGGTCATTCAGCGTCTTTTATCTCTATCAATGACGGCATGCTAATAAGGATTTCAAATTCAGCGTTTTCCTTTAGGAGCGCTCTTGCGCAATCTATTTTCTTTTTTCTCTTTTTTTTTTTTCTGGCACTGAGGTGTCAGCGGCATTTAAAAAAATGTAAAAAAAAACCTCTATCGCGGCCTCAAGCGAAGACCCCAAAACACCCCCATCCATCCTCGTTCAAACGGCCTTTGCGCATGCTCTTGTGCGAACGAAAGACCTGCCGCCCGATCGAGTTGAGAAAAGAGATGGTCCTTTTTTTGCGAAGAAAAGACAAATTGATTCAAATGTCCCTGCAATCGGACAGCCAGGCATGATGTGCCTCGATTTGAGAGCGTTTCCAATCGCGCCATCGGGGTCACGTGGTTTATTGGCCGTATCCCTTCATAACAAGGGCTTAGTGCTGAGATTTCAACCAGACCTAAAAAAGCACTCGAGTGTGTTTTTTTTTTGTTTTGTTTTTTTGTAACGCTTGTTTTTTGTGGCATATTGCTCGTTGGGCTTTAGTCAATAAAAATGACCAGTTCCAGGTGGCAAGTAAACTCACAGAAACAGAAATACAGGGGCACTATTTTCTCTTGGGGAAGGGGGGGACATTTTCGGGTTTCCATTACCTCCGTAAAATTTGACCGATGAAATTAATTAATCGCGTGCATGTTCCCAACGTTTCTATTTCTGCTCTTTTTAGACAACAAATATGTTGGCTGTAAAAAACGTAATACACAACAAATTTTTTTTTCTTCAAGATTTGAGAATTAATTTGAGCGCCCCGGGCTTGAGGGAGCAACTCAAGTGGTCAACGTCGCCTAGGAAGGAATCACGAGGCAAGAAGCGTGACTCAGCATAATAAGCCACGACTTGCTATTACGTTAATAATATTAATTGGCGCTTAAGCCGTCGATGAAGGTGTTGGCTGAGTTCGCAATACAGAGTGCGAGGAGCGGGGGTCGAAAGCGTCGATTGTCCGCAGGAATCTCCGCCTTGCTCCGCCTTCTAATCCTACTTGCCACGCGACAACTCGCGCACGCGCACATGTAACCAATCTGAGCCGGAAGCGTCCGCCATTAGATTGCGAGAGTTCCGTATCGTTTCACTCGCTCCATCTCTCAAATTTGGGCTCCCCAGTCAGGTGAGTGAGATCACTCTCCAAAGGCGCCACGCAGTGGAGAACATACGCGAAGGTGTGACGAATTATTAGCTTCTTGCATGAAACAACGGCCAGCGTTCGGCAATGTGTAATTAATTTTTGCTTGCTGATAAAAAATAAATAAGAAACGATGTTGGTTTACACACTTTATATATTATTATTCATTGTTCCGGAAACTTCGCTCGTGCTTCTTCGACTCGATATCGCACGTTGCAGTGGGGCGCTTACGTTCGTTCCATAAACGGCACGAACGATCCGATGCAACTACTATACGCCTTGATCTCCAGTTCCACGGACGCCCTAAAAGCACTCCCGTCAGGGCCGGTCCCCATCAAGCGCGCTGGGCGGACTCCGGCGGCCGTGGCGCCCCCCCCCCCCCCCCCCCTTTTTTTTTCTACGCCATTCGGCGCCCCCTCCCCGCCTTTTTATAGGTTCCTCGGCGCCCCCCCCCCCCCCCCCCTTTTGATGGCGCCCTGTGCGACCGTAAAGGTCACGCACTAATAGAGCTGGCTCTGACTCCCGTGAGCAGAACTTGCCGAGTTCTTTGCACACGCCTGCCGGCGAGAACGCACTGCGGGTAACGGCGTTGCAGGTAACGCGTTTTTTTTTTTACGTAGCGTAGTAACGTACTCGTTTTGTTTGTTTGTTTTTCCAAAATAAGAACGAATAACGTACTTGCGTTATTTATTTTGAAGAACGGGTAACGTATAGTTACGTTAGTAGTTACAGATTCTTCCCAGGACCTAAAAAAAAACAAAAGGTTACACTTCCAAGTTTTCCGTGCTTTTTGGCGCCAAGTCGTATGAATTCTCGCCACTCATCCCACATAGCTTCAGAATCTGAGGCCAGATTCCCGAAACTTTCTTAAGACAAAGAAGTTCGTAAATTTATCTTACGACAAAGTTACGAACTTTTGAGTATTCCGTTCGTAAGTTTTGCGTAAGTTATCGACTTCGTCGTAACTTACGCCAAACTTACGAACACTTTGCTTCGGGAATACTCTAAAGTTCGTAACTTTGTCGGAAGATAAATTTACGAACTGAAAGTTTCGGGAATCTGGCCTCAGAACCGTAAAAAAAAATATAAGATTATTATGTTAAGTCTGTGCATGGACACGATGCTGCTTGAAATATGTCACCTTTAATATGCATACCTGTAACGTCGAAACAGGAAAAAAAAAAATTAATTCCCAAATAAAAAGTAACGCAAATGTAACGTGTGTTACTTTTTTTCAGTAATAATAACGCGTTTTTTTTCTTGAGGCAACTTAGTTTGATAACGGCAATTTTCAAGTAACGAGAAATGTATGTCCTTACTTTTTTTTTCGGTAATGCCTACAACATTGCTGCGGAGTAGTACGTGAATACTACACAGCGCCCGATCTCGGACTATAGACACTATACAGTCAAACGCCTGTATAACGAAGCGTGTGGGACCGCGATAATTCTTCGTTATACACGCCACTTCGTTATATCCATTGCGCACTTTAATGACCCCAATAAAGCAGATGTACAGGCTATTAAAGCGTTGTACAGGCTATTTTGTAGTAGAAGCGTTCGTTGTAGCGGCGTTGGACTGTATAAACATACGAAATGGAGTACACGAGGGAGGCAATGAGTGGTAGTCGGTGCGTTGAAATTCCTGCCGGGGTGCGATAAGACGGCTCTCAGATTTTCCAGCCGTCTCATTTTTTCTTTTTTTTTTTTCTGCGGACGGCTCTCGGTGCCACAGAGATAACTGCTCCTAGAGAGAGCCCACATTTAGGGGCGGAAGCAGACTACACCGTGGTCAGCGTTCGCAGTCTAATGGCGGACGCGGTCCTGCGCTGGTTGGTCGCGACTGCGCACGCGTTGCGTTGCCCCCGTAGAGAGGAGGACGAGCGAGCGGAGAGGCGGTGACGCTTTGAAGTCACGATAAACGCCTTTATCACCTCCGCGCAGCTCGTTCATGCGAACGCGGCCCGAGAACCACGTGACACGATCGAGCAGTTCGAAACACCCCGAAATCTGGGCACCCTAGTGAGTCCCCTCACCTCCTCTTCATCTTCCTCCTCCTCGCTCCACGTTAACTTTCTTCCCTTTCCCCCGGCATTCGGAAGAAGAAAAAAATAACGGAGACAAAATCAGACGAGAGACACTGGCAACCAGATGACACTAATGAAACTTCTCCGATTATGGTTCTTCGGTGAGTCGGTCAGATGGCGCGCACGTCGCCGGGCGGGACGACACATCTACTCCAATTATAGTCGTTGACAGTTTAAGAAATGCGTGGGTTATTATGTTGACGTTTGTTTTACTTCGTGATTCGGTGTCCCGTGTTCTTATCGGCCAGTGCCGCAGTATCATTCACTGGGGAGCGATTATGCGATCATCGGAACTCAACACATTCTGCGTTTCTTAAAACGACAGGTCAATTTTTTTTTTATTATTACTATGATTTGAAACGATTCAAAAACGATGTCTGGACGTTATTCTCAAAATTCGAAATTTGGAAACTCAGTATTTGTGAAGTAGAAAAGAAACAATTTCTAAACGTCGAATTTGAAGTTCCCGCGCGATCCGCGCCAGTGCAGTGACGTCAAAGATTGAGTCGTCCTGCAACTCTATAGTTTCTCTCACGCCTCCGAGCCGTCCCGACCCGAAGTGTCGTATTCGCCCGCGTCCCGCGAACAACCGCTCTTTCGAGTTTGAACTTTTAGAGCCCTTTCATCCGTCTCAAATTATTTTAAACGGTGCGAGATCGAAGAGAACGCGCGGTGGACCTTTGTGAGCCCCTAACGGACGCCACCGGCGCCGCGCATGCGCGATGGGGGTGTGGGCAAGAAGCTCACCGTCGCCCATAAACAAACCATTGAAATGCGGTGTTGTCGGCGTCGGTGTGAGCCCCATGCCCTTTTTCGCGTTCAAATTGTTGATTCTACGTCTTCCCGGCAATGCATGACTACTTGTTGAGCGACCTCAACGAAATTACCGAGGCTCGTTACACCGCAAACCTTCGCGTGGATAATGTGACATGCGGCGATTCATTCCGCGTGGATGCCGCAGAATGTACGCTAAAGCCCGATTTGCATGATGAGATTTGCTTCGCAATTTTCAGTCGCGACGTCGCTCGGGCTGCAAAAGCGCGAACCGTAGCTGAGATGGTCGACGTCGATACTGAAAATCGCAAGCAGAATCGGACCAAGTGAATCAGGCATAACAAGTCGGCGATGGCCACTGGTAACAATGATCAACATCTCTTTGTATCTACTGTTTACTTCGAGCCTGCTTACCAACCTTCAAACTTAAGTCTTTTGAGGCCTGCCCTTAATTTTTATCGCAAGTACCGGGCCAATATTTGGTCTACGGGCCGGTGTCATCTAAAAGAGCAGACGACAAGCAGAAGCGTTTGAAAGAGCAGACGACAGAACGATCAGGCGGCAGTTCGAACTTGAAGACGCACTGAACGTAGTCCACAGGTGGTCCGTACAACTTGACGGTTTTCCGGCGTTCATGTTGGAACAAAACAAATAAATCTGATGACCACAAGTATCCGTGAATTCAACCCAAAGTGCTTCCCGCCCAAGCAATCGTGGTCCGACGGCGTCTGGTTTTCCATTTTCACGGCACATATCCACGTTCTCGGACGAATCGAGCACATGAAAACTGATCTTCAAACCTTTCTTGACTCTTTTGGTACAGCCCCAGTCGCGGCGTTTTGTCGAGAAGGCAGGTTTTTGTCAGATTCCTTTCAAAACAACGCAGGAATACACGTCTCACATGAGGCCTTCCGCCCACAGCCCCAGACCGGAAGTGCGCCCGACGAGCCACGTATAAGGCGTACGTATAAGGCGTAGAGGCAACAAAGTTTTTAAGCAGTGATAGAGTGCAGGCGAGCTGGTAATCAATTGACATCTTGAAAACCCTGAGATGGGGAACGATAAAAAAAACGGACGAACACAACAAAATCTCAAACGCAGCTGAATTTTATTGATATGAACACACCAATAAATAGACTTTCAGACAAATGAAAAAGAGAAAGGGGAAAAAGAGAGAAAGCGAAAAAAAGAAGAACTCAAACGCAAAACCAGAGTTCATATCAATAAAATTCAGCTGCGTTTGAGATTTTGTTGTGTTCGTCCGTTTTTTTATCGTTCCCCATCTCAGGGTTTTCAAGATGTCAAAGTTTTTAGCTGAGTTTGAGACGTCGTCTGTCCCTTTTTCTTCCTACTTCACGAGTTTCCGTTTTTCAAACCACAGTCTCAGGTTTTCAATCATCATGTATAACTTACACCAGCTCGCCTGCACTTAAACCGTTTTTTCATTCATCGTTCGAGCTGTCATCTGCTCTCTCAAACGTTTCTGCTTGTCGTCTGCTCGTTCAAATGACAGCGGCCCGTAGACCAAACGTTGACCCGGTAATTGCGATAAGTACAGACCGCAGAAGACGTTTAAGTTTGAAGGTTGCTTCAGGTAAGTAGGCTCGGTGTAAACAGTAGATACAAGGAGATGTTGATAATTGTTCCATCACCGACTTGTTATGCCTGATTTACTCGGTCCGATTCTGCTTGCGATTTTCAGTACCGACATCGACATCTCAGCTACGGTTCAGGCTTTTGCAGCCCGAGCGGCGTCATGACTGAAAGTGGCGAGCAGGACCTCACCATGTGACTCAAGCTTTAGCGTCCATTCTGCGGTCCTCGCGGAATGAATCGCCGCATGTTACATTATTCACGCCAAGTTTTGCGGTGTAACGAGCGTTGGTAATTTCGCTGAGGCCGCTGAAGCAGTCAGACATTGCCAGGAAGACGTCGAATCAACAATTCCAACGCGAAAACGAGCGCGGGGACTCACACCGACGCCGACAACATCCCCTCCAATGGTTTGTTTATGGGCGACGGCGAGCTTCTTGCCCACACCCCCATCGCGCATGCGCTTCGGTTTGTTTGTAAACATGAGTTGGTGTATATAAACGTATCCAGGTCACGTGGCCTCTTGTTCTGGCTGCAAGTTGAAGGGGGTGAACGGTGCTCATATTTTTCGAAATCTTTTCTGCGACTGCCGTTGCGTGTGAAAAGAAACCAACGCGTGCTTCGAAAATTAATTCTAAGCAGTGTTTACCGCAAGTACTAGAATTGTCCCATCACCCCTAGAAGCTGTCAGGCAGTTTAAAGACATTTATTTTCCTAGAGCACCCGAGACTGGCCGGAGATACTTGAAGCAACCAAAACCGAAGATGCAGAGAAAAGACGACAGAAGCCAACGTCTCAAACTCAGCTGACTCGTTTATCCAGTATCCTCCCACACTTAAGAGCTGTCCCACGAAGTCTGCCACCATCGGTGTCACTTTTTTATTTATTTTTTAAAGCAATTAATCTATATATAATATTGGTTTGGGTCGACTCAAAATTTAAAAAAAGTGAGAGTTAAACGTCGGGAATTCTCTATATCGGCAAAAAAATGAAAGTCGAATTGATTACGCGTTTCCGTATGGTTTCTTGCTTGTCTGTCTTGTCGGCAATGGGTTTTGATGGTCACTTCCTTGGAGCTGTTTCTTTCAGTAAATGTTCAGTTGCCTCGGCGCTTTCAGTAAATTTTCAGTTCTCGGTGTAAGCGCTTTCGGATGTTCTGTTGTCAGTGTAAGCGCTTATCTCCTCAACTGTCATCCTCATTTTTTTGTATGTCCGTTATTTTATTTTTGTGTTTAGAGCGATCGATTATTGTGAACAAATATCTTGTCCAACTTTCCCTTTTCCTCCTAGATGAAATTTATTAAGTGTGTGTGTGTGTGTGTGTGTGTGTGTGTGTTTGTGCGCGCGCAGGCGTGTGCATGTGTGTGTGTGTGTGTGTATGCTTGTCTGCGGGCGCGCGTGTGGGTGTATGTCTGTGTGTCTGCGTGTACACCCTATGTGCGCATGCGTGTGTACATGTGCCTATGTGCGCATGCGTGTGTGTCTGCGTGTGTGTGAGCTTGAGCGTTTGTGTGTGTGTTTACATGTATATGCATGTGTGTGTATGAGAGTGTATTTGTGTAATTAGTTTCATTTCGATATTTGAGCTTTTCGGATAAAAAAAGTATACATAAATTGTATTTATAAGAAGAAAAACTAATTTCCGCATTATAAATGGCTTTGTCGGTAGAAAAAAATATCACAGCCGGATGTGCTCACCCATTGTAGGGAATCGCTAGAGCACGACTGTATTAGGAACATCTACTCTTTTAAGGTTTCTCGTTTTTTGGAGTTAAAGAAAGACGGGATGAAAAAACTGCAAAAATCCCTGTTCTCCAAACAAAGCGGACTTGATCCCATCTTTATGAAACGCTTTCATGGTACAAATATTTTCGCTACAAAACGGAAATCTTTCGGTGCAATTCGACGCTCTCTTAAAACAACATATAAAGACCGTATGCTACACCGAATCGTCTTTGGTTGAAAGATAAAAATGAAAATAAAAGAATAAAGGGGATAGTGGGGAAACATCTCTCGGGTGACGCGATCGATTTGTGACAGCTTCCCGAGGCAGTGCTCCACAGAGGCTCGGAGTCCTAATAACTTTCTCGGCCACTTCATGGACAGTGGGAGACGGTTGGGTGGTCTTGGTACACAGCCGTGGTCGAACCAAGAGCAACACAAACTAGAGTTCTGGGAACTTCTCTTTTTTTTTTTTTTTTAGACTTGTTCGGGAGCTTTTTTGAACTTCTTTAGGACTTCTTTGGGATTTATTTGGAACGTTTTTTTTTTACTTTTTTTTTTTTGTTTTTGCACCTACTGAAGATTTTTTTTCGAAAATTCTTGATGATTTTTTTTTTTTTTTGTTTTTTTGCTGTTGTACTTGAAGGCAGGAAATGAGCAACCGACCGTCATTTCGACTTAGACGTGTCTTCGCGGTTGTCGTCGATAGTGTGTGCTCGTCCCTACGAACACCCACAAAACAAAAACAATGCGCGGATCGAGATTGACCTAGAGGTATACCGTGAAAACTGTATTCGTTGAGGCTGGCTCACACTTTTGTGTTTTACTGTGCTCGTATTCGTTGCGTTTTCTTGTAGCAAAGTATATTAAGTCCTCTTTCTCTCTCTCTCTCTCTCTCTGAGAGTTTTATTGTAGTGAAACGACCTTCCGGAAGATATAATACGAACTCTCAAGGTGCATCGTTTGTTCGATTCACCAACGTATCGTACACATATCTTGTAGCAAACTCAATATCGGCTCCAAGATGTGCGGCAATGCATCAGCAAATAGGCCAAGGGCATATACCGTTCTACATACAAAAAAAAAAAAAACTTTTGCAGACATATTCGAATCATACGTATAAACCTGTAGTACGAGGGAAACACGCTCCCAACAGCCCTGAGACGTATTCACACATACCCCTGTCATCATATTCTTCAGCGCTCGTTGGGCAGCGCACATCGCTTGTCTGCTTATAAATGCTCTGAGAAACTAAGGGAGAGGAGGAAATGACGTCAGAACGCCTAACACTGGTTGGAATGGTTAGTAGGTAGACATAAAGCTAGCTACTTTGTCAAACGCTTTAGAACGAGTGTGGTATAGTTGGACCAATCAGACGTCGTCATTCAACCACGTGGAAAGGCGCGGTCGCGCGAGCCAAAGATCGATTCGTCGAGCCAGCCACGGCCGCTCGATCGTGCATGGCCCCTCCGGACCGGGGGAGTGGGAAGATCGAGTGGTCGTGAGCCAGCACGACATCTAACCCGGCCTCCTTAATGATGTCGTTGGTTCCCTATCCGTCAGACGGGGATCGTACTCCCTAATGGGGACGTACGAATCGGTCCTTGACGGCAGATGATGCCGCTCTCGTCGTCTGCTACGGGTATACGGAACGCCGGTATCGACGTCTAAACGAAAACAAAAACGGAATGGGGAAAAAAAAACGTTTCGCAGCGTCTCACGAGTTACCACGAGTGCCACATTGCATGCAGCAACGAGTGCCATGCTGCACGTTCCGTTTTCTATGGTTAAGACACTATTACCAAAGATAATCGAAGTCAGCAAATGGACAAAAATAAGATACCCATCTTTTGTGGCTTCGAAAAAACTACAAATACGTTGATTGAAAAAAATAAAAAAGTTGTTCAGCTTTGTGATTTTTGGTAACTTTCTCCTCCGTTGTATTTCTTCTTCCTCCCCAGTCCAGTTTCGGTTTTGGTATCGAGCAGTTGCGTATTTTGTCTTTTTTTTTTTTTAATATACTCGACGCTGTAGCAAACTATTGGTTGGGTAGTCTTCGGACACCATAATGGATCGCCTCGCAAAAAATAAACAAAAAATGAAAAGGGGGGAAGGGGCGGGGGGGGGGGGGGGGGGGGAGTCTCGGGGACCTACCACCCCAGTGAAAAATCTTATTTGTACAAAACATTTCTTGTTATCTACTGTATAGGTGAGAGAAATTTAGCACAGTGCAATAGGACTGCTAGCCTGGGGTCCTCATAACTTGCATTGGGCAGTATTAGCCCCGTGCGCGACCGAAAGCGTCGCTGTGGTCGGCCTTCCACGATTGGCCGAACGCTGACTATGACGTCGGAAAGGGGATTTTCATCGACGGAAATAAGAGGAATGAAAGAACTTTAATTTTGACGGTGTTGGCAGTGTTCCTTTGAGAGCGCAATGATTTCAAGCTTCCACCATGCTAATAACAAACACCATCGAACTTGTTGTTTGCAAGGTAATGACGTCACAAAGGGGAACCACAGGAGGGCGCCACCAAAACTTCTCGCCGCTATACACGCCTGCACGATGCTCATCCGGATCGAAATGGGCCGGAGCGGGGTTCAACTCGGGATTGAACTCGGAACGTTCCGCGACGCTCGCATAGAACTTGTCAAGTGCACGCCATAAATGCATCGGCGTTAAAAAAGAAAAAAAGAAAGATGTTCTCAAGAGTCTAATTTTACCATCTAAACTCTAGATGTTTGCGACTGAAGTGAGGTGATGACGAAAACAACGGATTTTCTCAAATTCTCTTTGCGTCAACAGTTACGAATCACTCCCACACTCGAAAAAAAAAAAGGGTATCACCTTGCACCCTTTTGTCACATATAATGCACCCCAATACTTTAGTTCGAAGTACAGCGCATTACAGTCGAACAGACTGCCACAAATGGTACGAGGAGCTCGATAACAGTGCCATATAACTTATTACATAGCTAAAATACGTATCAAAGACCAGAGAAAGAAAAAACCGAGGTTTTGCAATAGGGAAAAAAAAGTCCCGAATATTATTTTTTTTTTTTTGTAGTCAGTAACATGTACATTAGCTATTTTAATAAGTTGTACCACACGGCTATCAAACCTCTTGTGAAAGTTAGTGCCGTCAGATCGACATTAGTGGGCTCTACGTCGAACTGAAGTTTTGGGGTGTATTATATGGGATAAAAAGTGTAAGAATACACCTTTTTTTTTTTTTTCTGAGAGTGCACCGCGGCGCTTTGCGGGAGCGCGGCCGAGGCTTGAATCTCTGACAGTGTCTACAGGGTCCAGGAACACGTTCAAGTTCTCTGCCCTGCACAAACAGCGCTCAACACACACGCACAAAAAAAAAAAAAAGAAAGTGCGGGAAGTGAAATTGCCGACCAGGACCTGGATGCCGGTCCAGAAAGAAGCGAAATTGAAAGACGCGAACGCGCCAGTGAACGCGATAAGAAAGCAAACCCTTTGACCGAGGGAAATGTTGCTTGCCGCGGATTCTTCTCTATACAGCGTATACTACAATCTGTGGGGCACGGTCTTTTATACTTTTTTTTTTATTTATTTATATTTTTTTACGGTGTTTCAGAAATGGGCTGGCGCAAACTTGCATTTTGTCGACATTTCTTTCTTTTTTTTTAGATTGCGTTTTTTTTTTTTTTTTTTTTTTTTTTTTTTTATTGGAAACGGTTGTAAAACTCCGAGTGTGTGGGCGAACTCGCCGATTTCCGCGGATGGGATCATCAGAATGTTATTTTTCAACGATTGTCGTCTTTTTTTGTGTGTGTGTATTTTGTTAAAATTTTGTGTTTCTTTTTTTTGGGGATGTTTAGGTTTCTTTTATTTCACAGAACGCAGTTTGATTTTGAAGTTAGATTAAAGCTAGGGTGAAGACTATATGTTGTTTGTTAGCCTTTTTGTTCAAAATTAGGTTGTTCATTTGAGGGGACTGAGCTTGATTTGACAGAATTTATTTTTATGGAAAATAAGGTACCGTGTTTGTTGGGGAAGGCAGTGAAAAAAACCTAAAATAGCAATATGCACATTGGGCCACAATACAGACATAACTGTTTTTACGAAAATTGTGCTTTGGTTTGGCGTCTTGTTTGCTATTTCGCCTTTTATAACAGTGCTTTCGTAAGGTTTTGTTTTTAAACATATTTCCTAAAAGCACGAAAAAACAAATCCGCCTGGTCCTGGTACCGAACCAGGGACCTCTCCATTTGCAGTGGAGCGTTCTACCAACTGAGCTAACCAGGAGTTAGACGTCAGTAGAGCAAACGGGTTTTATCAGCTGCCACCAGTCTAACACCAACAAGGGTGAACGGCCTGCATTTTAAGGTTTCGATGAAAATGCACTTAACCGCAAAGGTGCAAGCGAGCTGGACAAGAACGACGATAAAAGTCCACGGACAAGGGGAACAAGGGGCACAAAGAGCAAACACAAATCTCCAAACACAGCTAGGTGACTGGTGCGCGACCAAAAACCAAACCAAATGCAAGCCGTTCACCCTGTTGGTGTTAGACTGGTGGCAGCTGATCAAACCCGTTTGCTCTACTGACGTCTAACTCCTGGTTAACTCAGTTGGTAGAGCGCTCCACTGGAAATGGAGAGGTCCCTGGTTCGATACCACCAGGCGAATGTTTTCGGTCGCGCACCAGTAACGCATACGACGTCTCACTAAAACTGTGCAGTACAGCCAAAGCTACAGGGGAGAGAGCGTATCCAAACCTGTTCAAGGGGAGTAAAAGGAGGAACACCTCCTCCCTCTCCTGTTCCTCCTTTCCGTCCTCTTGAAGAGGTTAGGACACGCTCTCTCCCCCGCGGCGTTGGCTGCACTGCACGGTTTTAGGGAGTCGGTGTATAGCTGTGTTTGGGGATTCGTGTTTGTCCTTTGTCCCCCTTGTTCCTCTTCTCCAGCCATTATTATCGTCATTCATGTCCAGCTCGCTTGCACTTTTAGATTTATTCTTTTCTAAACCAAAGTAATATTAACTTTTTCCTCTTGCAAATTTATTCGTTAAAATATTTACATTTTTTATCTTTTTGTTTTACCGGCTTTGTTTTTCTATTTTTTCTCTTTCCTGAATTTCCCGTTCCAAAATTGACCCGCCTTATCTAGCTTCTTTCTTACTAGTATTTTCTTAGTTTAGTTGTCCTTTGCTTTTTCCCCCAGTGCATCCCCCCCTTGTTTTATATTGCGTTTTTTTTTTCATCTTCTCGTTCTTTAATTATTCATTAGTTGGAAATCACAGTATTTTTGTCGTGCGTGCTTCCTCCTTTTTTTCCCGTCTTTTGCGCGTTTATTTTTATTGCGTCTTTTGATCCTGGAGTCGACCTAAAGTTTGAAATGAAAATTCGCTGGATTCTTTACGTATTTAGAGAGCTCAGCCACCTGGGCCCGTTTGCTCGAAGCTGGTTAACTAACCGCGGTTAACCGGATTTCCCTACGAGGGGGAATTTTAGGTCACGTGACCTGCCGAGTAGGGACGCCGGAGTCAAATGGTACCTAGCATCAGACAATATGGCTGCTACGGCTGCTCGTCGCGCTCGGGAACATTTATTTTTACGAAGATTCGTCATCCTCGTGCCACGAAAGGGCAATTTCAACACAGTCTACAGTCGGAGTCGACGGCAGCTCGCCCATCGCCGGGCGGCGAGCGTACGCTTGACTGGTCAAGTCAAGTTCGAGTTCACGCATCGCCCTCTGAAGTGGACTTGTTTCAACGAATGCTACAGTCAGCGGGACCTTCAAAATATATTACCTAGGTGAGTGCCGCGATGTTTCAGGAGAAAGTTATGCGATCGTACCGCTATCAAAATGTAATGTCAGCAGATCTTGCGTTGTAATCAACGTCCAGCTTTCTTTTTTTCACTTTTAAAACCTACCTTGAGCCGCAATCCCATGGTAGTGAAACAAATCTCTCCGAAAAACTGCCTCTAATCGCGGAGTCTGGTTTATAGTACAGTTCGCCGTGTATTGTATTTGCAGCGCATCCACAACACCGACAACCCCCTTGCAGCGGGAGACAGTTCAACGAAGGCAAGATGTAGACTAAAAACTTTCCTCGGAAGC